>CM055900.1:20353500-20953500 GCA_029582155.1 Panopea generosa
TGTCATTATCTCCTAGTAACGATGTAATAACCTCTGAACTTCGCGGCATGTGACGTAGAATAAAGTTACAATATCTTTTTTCTTAATATTTAATTTCAACGACGTGACGATATGACTTGGAACCCACACCTTTGTATTTTTATTAAGAACATAAACTTATATTTATAAAAAGACAAACCAGACTCAAGGACTCACTTGAATTTAGGGCAATAGCCACGGCCACCGACTTTTGTAAATTATAATATTATTTCCCCACGTTCATTGATTGCGTTACTCAAATATTTCCTTCCTCCAAACAGTAAAATTATTCATTTCCGTAATAACAGGAACGGGACAAACCTCATCATGCATGATGCTGTCCTTAGTTAAGTTATTCTGTGTTCGAAACACCGCTCGACCATTTCCGTTAAAAGTTGACGGAAATGGCCGAGCGATGTTCCGATTGCTAACTTACTGTCAGCTGTGCCATTTTATACTTCTAATGACATTTTGACAATTCTCTCAGATTTTAGATAACAAGACCCCACCTTCACTAACTGATATAAAAAATCTTTAATCTAAAAAAAGCAGCCAGGTGATCATAATTTTAGACTAGTTCCAGTAAAATTGCATAGGTTTCACTGATATTGATTATATAACAAATAAATGACCAGTCAAAGTTAGTGGGTTTTTGTTAGTATTTAAACAAAGCAATATATAGAAGTCTATAAAAATGAAAAATGTTGATTAGTAAAATGATAATACAATCTTCAAAACTTAACTCAAATAGACTGGTAAATCAGTTATTATATAATCAATATAAATAAAATCATAAACAATTTTTCTGAAATCACGATCACTTGACTGCTTGTCGTAGATTTAAGCTTTTAAGTATTTAAGTATAAATTTAAATGTATTGGTGAAACAGAAATCATAGATAAATTTTTCGTCAGTAAATGTGCGGTGTCATGGTCACCAGCATGGGGTGGTAGGAAGGACCGACGCACAGACATACGCGTACACGTGGGTTTGAGAAAGAACAAGAGCTAGGTACCGAACTTAGAAACCCCGTGCATACAAGAACATTGTGTTTGTTACTGAATGTAATGACGTAAATCACTTATTGTTAATTGAAAATTTAATTGTCCCATGTGGCACGCAGTTGCAATAAATGAACCACATATAGAAATATCTGACATGTTTCATATTTCTTACGTATGATTTTTTTTAACTAATTACGTTGTCTTTTCTTTGACATAAAGAGTGCGGTTGGTTGATGGCGTCATACAACTGTTTTGTTTTTTTTGTGTTAGAAACGGATAACCCTAGAAGGTTCTAATTGTTTATGCATAAAACTGGAAATAAAATATATGATACACATATAGGATAGTCAGTTTATAATGAAAGTCGTATAAAGGATAGATAGTTAATGTGCTTGGTTCATGTTTATACAGTGTTAGAGGGATCGTATCCGTATAGGTTTGATGACCCAGCGGCGATCCCTCTACAAGCATTTTCGCTTTCATAATTGTTATTTTTGTTGTTGTTGTTGTTGTTTGTTATTGTTACTGTTGTCGTTGTCGTTGTCGTTATTATACCATTATTATAACAGTCTTTTCAAGTATACACGTTCAAGGGTTTACAGAATAAATAGACATGTACATACAATCTAATATAAACGATTAAAGATACATCATAGGCGTAGGAGCCGGATGAATAAGACCCCTAATATTCAGCATATACTTTGGAGCCTGGAAGTTCATCCTCATACACTCTCTCCTCAGGTCCCCCCTCCCCCCCCCCCCCCCCCCCCCCCCCCCCCCCCCCCCCACCCCCCCCCCCCCCCCCCCCCCCCCCCCCCCCCCACACACACACCATCACCACCACTATCACCACACCACCCACACCCAAATAATTGAAACGCTCCTACACTCGAGTACATAAAACATTTTCAGAACTGAGATAAAATACTGCATATTTGATTGAATAATCATAAGAAAAAATATATACAGGCAAAATTATACAAATGACTTCATATAAAACATTGTTAGACGTGTAGCAAAATACAGCGTATCTGATAACATCTTTAAAAACAAAATGACTTGATTGGTTTCTACAGTTATGTATCAGTCAAAGATAACTTACCTGGGCATGCAGGTTTTAACATGATTTGTTCAACTGTTTCATTTCCCCGTCAGTTACGAAAACTAATGCACAACTATTGTCTACAGCCATAACTAATAATGGGCCATTGCTTGTGATTTGTAAACGTCCGTGACGTCAGTATATCCGTTGGTAACGGCGTCGTGAGTGACCTTTGAACTTGACGTGACGCGATGTTGTCTTGGGCGCTAGAGGATTGCTAGAAAGATGGTGTCCGCTAAGTTGAAAGGCTTGCTTGAAAGATAACTTAGTGTGCGCTATGTTGAGTGGGGTTGATGGGGGAAGGGTGGCTAAATGATTGATGAAAAGAAGGCGTCCGCGTTGTTGTCTTGGTCGCTAAATCAATGTGTGAAAGATGGTGTCCGCTATGTTGTCTTGTGTGCTTAAGGATTGCTGGACAGTTGGGCACCAGTCGGAGGTGGGGGTGTGAGGAGGTTAGCTTATTTATATTACTTTGATTGTGAAACAAAGTATAACAATTTATACAACTCACCAGAAATCTTCCTGAATAGAACCAGCACTAAGTATATACGGAAAAGGTGTCTTGCTCAAGGGCACCACACCTACCCATGGGGGAGTATCGAACCCATGACCCTCCAGTCCCGGGCTCCGTGCTCTATCACTGACCACACTTTTGCGAGGGCACCGTAGTCAGTGAACGCCGCCACAATGTTTCGACAGGAATACAATGCTTTTTATAAAAGTTAAAATTAAACTTGTACTTTCTAACAAAAAGGTTTACAGCTGGCACGGAAGATCGTTGAAGATCACCTTAGTGATGACTGGGCCTCGCTGTGAAAAGCAATAGAGCGTTTAGATGACTAATCGGTTGTTCAATTATCAATTACCGGTAATTAAAAGTACTTCCTATTTTATTGTTTTATTTCGGTCCTGTCATAAGATTTTAACTGCACTTAAAAGTGACCTTGACCTCCAAAGAGTCTTTTGGGTGGGGATGGAAGGTTCTTATGAAATATGTGTAAACAACGTAACTATTCGGCAAATGCAATGACCTTGAATGGAGAAGGCCCAAATATGAATCACTTATATATGAACTGTATCGCACGAGTTGGCTTGTGAAGTCGTTGGTTCAAGCTCATCTTGATGCGAAAAAAGTCACCTGCAGAAGTATGGTGGTTCTATTCAGATTGATCCTTAGTCCCCCCCCCCCCCCCCCGCCACACACCCGTAAAACCCATTACAACATAAATATTTTAATCATAAAAGACATACTGCTGAAACTGTAGTCGTGATCATATGAGACGCTTGAAAAACAAGCGTCGCATATGATCAAGACTACTGAACCTGCCGAACCTCTTTCGTTTCCATAGAGATAATTTATCAATTTCCTACAGAAAATCTTTCCTTATCACCTTTTTTCTAAATATAATACTAACATAATTGCCAACTCGCTTTCCTGTATTTTATTTCAATAGATAATTACAGATGTATGCGATTATATATCCTATATCATTCAATGTGCGTACATGGAATTATGTTTTGGGATGGGGTTAATCAATACATGAGACGTTATATATGATGGCGTTACCGGTTTTCGATTACTTAAGAATCGCCGCTAAATATTTCAATGCAAAACGGCTGCTGTCATCAAATGATTGTATATAACGTTTGAATAACTATCAAATAATAATTTTCTATCAAAAAGATAACAATTACATGTCCACTGTCTTCACAATTGACGTTAGAACACGGTAACCAATATACGTCCAACAAAATGGCCGCACCTGATTTCGAGCGCATGACAGGATGACGCAATGTGTCAAACTAAAATGACATGCGGCTGCAAACGTGCAAATTAATGAAAGCAGATACAATTACGCTTACCTTTCACATGAATAAGGTTTATTTTATAACAATATCAATTTACTGAACAGTATAAGGTTTTTTAATTGTTCTAATTTTATTTTTGAGAAATATCATAGTAATCAAATAAAAACACTGAATTTAAAAAATGTATATATCTTTTTTTATTGTATATTTTATTAATATATCTTTATATATCAACTATTGCATCACTTTTCAGCAGACGTGTATGAAATTGATATTCGTGAACAAACCTAGCATTTGTCGAGGTTTTATGTAAACTGAAAAATGGACATAGTGAGAAATACATTTTTTCAGGTCTGTATCATAAAATGACTTTCTTACGTGTATCGGAAGCATTATTTTTGATATTTTTCATTGCATTCAATGACCACGTGGATACTATTTGTAAATATTACTTACTGTGCGGGAAGTTGAAATGCGCGTGCGCGATATTCGTAATTCTGGGATGTGATGCTCGAAAACAGGTTACGACATCATACTTACGAATGTAACATCAACAATTTTATTATAAATTGTTATATGTGGCATGTCTCTTAATCTACTTGATTAAAATATTTGGTCAGTGCTAACATCAGTTTTGATTATGCAAATAAAGATATCTGTAATATTTGCAAGGCATGACAACGCCCATGATTTTATATATAAAATACTACAATCACTGCGACACGTCCAAAACCACCAAGAAGAAAGATTCTCCTGTGGAAGAAAGCAGACATCCAAGGCATCAGGGACGACTTATCCGACCTATCGAGTATAACCAACCTGAATGACCCCTCCATAGAAGACTCTTGGGCTAGACTAAAGTCAAAAATACAAACTACCATTAAAAAGCGAGTCCCTTCGAAAATGACAACATCTAGAAATACACACCCATGGATGAATACTGAGATCAAGAGACTAATTCGTAGAAAACAACGAGCACATAAGAAAGCGAGGCATTCCAATCAGAAACGGGACCTTGACAGGTATAAGCGCCTACAGAAATAAGTACAATACCAGATACGAAAGGCCAACAAGAAGTACTTAGTGGACACGGTGAGTCATGACTTCAAAGACGACTCTAAGAAGTTCTGGGCCTTCGTCAAAAGTAAAGGACAGGAAGCCACTGGTGTTGCGCCACTAAAAAATAAGGATGGTTACCTCCAAAGCAACAATGAAGCTTGAGCTAACATTCTCAACGAGCAATTTGTTTCTGCCTTCACCCGTGAAAACACCACCTACATCCCAGACATGGGTCAGAGGGAAATACCATCAATGTCAAACATTACAGTCGACTGGAAAGGGGTTCACAAATTGCTGATGAATCTCAAGACCGAGAAAGCCACTGGCCCAGACGAGATTCCAGCCTTCATCCTGAAAGCAGCTGCTACAGAACTAGCCCCGGCTCTAGCAAGTCTGTTCCAACTATCCCTCGACCTAGGAGAAGTGCCTCAGGACTGGAGGGAGGCATCCGTAGTCCCTCTTTTCAAGAAAGGAGACCGCCACCTAGCATCCAACTATAGACCAGTGTCCTTGACGTCCATAACGTGCAAACTAATGGAGCACATAGTGCATAGCAATGTCATGCAGCACTTTGACAGGTACGACGTCCTGAGCGACAACCAGCATGGTTTCCGCAAGCGACGCTCCTGCGAGACTCAACTCCTAACCACCATCCAGGAAATCGCCTCCAACACAGCCAAAGGGAAACAGGTAGATGTTATTCTACTGGACTTTGCCAAAGCTTTTGACAAAGTCCCTCATGTACGGCTACTACACAAGCTGGACCACTACGGTGTAAGGGGCAACATAAAGAGATGGATACAGTCATTCCTATCCAACAGAAAGCAGCAAGTCTTCCTTGATGGTGCCAAGTCAAGAACTGCAGACGTACTTTCCGGCGTTCCACAAGGGACAGTACTCGGTCCGCTACTGTTTTTAGCCTTCATTAATGACCTCCCAGATATGATCAAGTCGTCGTCTTCCAAACTGTTTGCTGATGACAGCGCAGTCTTCAAGGTGATCGAGAACGACCATGACAGACAGCTCCTCCAGAAAGACCTCACAGCACTGGAAAAGTGGGAAGAGACATGGCAGATGAGCTTCAACCCCACTAAGTGCACTGTCATCAGGATCGCCCCTCGATGTCGGAAAATCATCGACACTACATACTGTCTCCATGGCCACACACTTGAGGTGGTGGATGCAAGTAAATACCTTGGAGTCACCATCACAGAAAGCCTCACCTGGGAGAAGCACATAGGCAACATCACGAGCAAGGCCAGTCGGACTCTGGGGTTCATTCGCAGAAACCTGAGGGAATGCACGCCACCTGTCAAGGAAGCTTCCTATAAAGCCATGGTCCGCCCCCAACTCGAGAATGCCGCCACCGTCTGGGACCCATACCAGCTAAACCACGTCAACACTATTGAACACGTTCAGCGCCGAGCGGCCCGTTTTGTTTTCAACGACTATTCGACTAAGACCCCAGGATGTATCTCCAACATGCTTAAAGAACTGAACTGGGATCCCCTTGAACAGCGTCGAAAACACAGCCGGCTCTCCATGATGTATAAGATCCGCAACAATCTTGTAGACATCAACACAGACAAGTTCCTCCAAAGCGGCGACGCGCGTACCAAAGGACAACATAGGCTTTTCCAGGAGCGTATTAAAGACCAGATACTGTCGAACTCCTTCTTCCCAAGGACAGTGCGAGAATGGAATCTTCTTCCTGCCAGCACCGTATCTGCGCCTTCCTTGGATGCCTTCAGGCTACTCCTGGTGGAGTAACCTGACACTTTCTTCATCAGACATGACTACTGTATATAGTTTTAAATTTTTAACATTTGAGACTTCTGTGCACCACCACCACGCCTAGTTTCGTTGAGCTACGTACGTTCTTTCAAGAACCCAGCTCAGTATATGGAAGAAGAAGAAGATATAAACGCTTGATATATTTCGCTTGCCAAAAGACGGCATAAACAGCATATAAGACGTTTGCGTGAAGTACATAACGGTGTAACGTTATTTTACGTGTCGATTTTCGGTTCAGTCGCTATTTTCGCTTATTAACGTATATAGAAATAACAAACCATTTTTTATATTACAAGAAACCTTTATTGTATGCACTGTTTATTGCTCTTGCATTCGTAATTTTACTTCTAATTTAATTTCATGCATTTTCATACATTAAAATGTAAAAATCATTTCATATAACAACAACCCGTTTCAAACTGCCGATTATGTGTGATTAACATTAAACTGTGTTCTAATCGCCGTGTTTCACCGCCGTGCTTGTGTAACATATCGCAACCTCTTAGTGGAATGCTTTTTGCTTTTTTTATAAATGTGTACTTGTGTCCATTTTCCCTGACACATATCGCTCTATCGGATCTATGAGGGTTTGTTTAATATTCTCTAAAATTTTAGTTTTGACGTGTAATACACGTCCTCATGTTTATGGTAACACTTTAGGTTATGTTCTTTCTCTTTCATTTTTTTCTCCTCTTTATAAAATTTAGCCTTTTCGGACGCTGAAGCAAATGCTATTTGAAAAATTAACTCCGTTTGATAATTATATCGTTAAAATACAGGCAAATAAGAATATTCAATATAATGATTGATTTATATATTGATTGATTGATTGATTGATTGATTGATTGATTGATTGATTGATTGATTGATTGATTGACTAATGATTCATTGTATGGCATGGTATAAATTTCATTGATATGGCGAAAGTATTACTATTGGCGAAATAAACAATGATATCGAATAATTGCACTTCAAATGCACGTTGAAAATGATGTTAACGTTATTTGATTTTACGGTGTTACATTATGGCTAGACATGGGAAAAATAACACCAAAATCATATATGGCGACATACTTTGTATATATAAACATCTTTGACAAAAAAAATAGAACTTTTAAACCTGTGTATAAATTAAAAGTTAACAACAGTGAAAAACTGTCAAAAATATATCGAGTCTTTCGCTTCTTGTTAATCATCTGTATTGATTTCCGATTTGAAATTGTTATGTCACTTAGAACGCCTGACAACGCGTCAAACAACGGATTTTGGGCGGGAAATCATAGCACGGAGTCGTTTGTTATTCATGCTTTTGTCATCTTGAATTCCTTTTTTTGTTACATTTCACAGTGACGTTTTTTGATGATTTGTGACATTCTTTTTGTTTATTATAAAAACATATTATTTAAATATATATCTTTTTTATTTTGTATTTAAAAAGAGTAAAACTAACTGAATGTGATGGTATATATTTAAAATCTCTTTTCATTTTTTTTTACAATAAATGATGATATTTTGAAATTGACAAGTACGAGATTTTTCGCAATGTACGCGAACATCTGACGTAACGTCATAAGCGTTCTCATGGCCTCACAAAGCGAACAGAATGTAAAGATGGAAAACCAAGAAAGCAGGTTGGTTGCTTCACAGTAACTGCACCGATATAACACCGTCAAAATGGAAGAAATGCATATATTCATGTTACATAATGGAGATGTTATATAACTTTATTGTTACATTGGGGGATGCTATATTTAATTTGGGTCATCCGTGGCCGAGTGGTCTGAAGCACCTTCTCAAGATCACTTACCTCTCACCGCTAAGGTTGTAGGTTCGAGTCCCGCTCATTCCAAAAACTTTATGTGAGAAAGTTTCCAGTTACTTGCGGAAGGACAGTGGTTCTGCTCAGTCTACCTCTCATCGCTCAGGTCGTAGGTTTGAGTCCCGCTTGCTTGAAAAATTTTATGTGAGAAAGTTTCCAGTTACTTGCGGAAGGACGGTAGTTCTACTCAGTCTGACACAGTCTGAGGTCTTCCTTCACCAGTAAAACTGGAAATATAACCTGAAATTAAAAAAAATAATTTATTGTTACATTAGTGGAGAGCCGAAACATACTTACTCGTCGCAAAAGGAACTATTAAGAAATCAATGTGTCTTAAAATAAAGAACACCATACTCAAAATATAATCATGGAAACGAGACAAAACAACATTCACAACCCCAAACGACAATGCAAACCCAAAGAACCATGAAGACAAATGAATGTAATACTATAACAGTATTTCGACAACAGCAGAACAATATAAATACAAATACTGAACAATTTGAACATAACAATTAGGACAATATATTGGATTACTCTAGTGACATTTGTTAACTATTATTTTAAATGTGTTTATTTATTTTGAAATATTTTCAAATGTTTAAGATAGGAAAAAAAAAAGGGTATGTACCTCAATAAATATTTAACTAAAAGTAAATAATAAAAAACAATGTAGTACAAAATATAAACTTGCGTTAAACTTGAATTAAATGTATAATTTGATTTAACATTAAAAAACATTAAGATAAAACTACTCATACATATTTTAACCCTTTACTCCATAGATATGCGTTTTCCCGCACCAATCACAGAAGGCCTTTGAAAACAGTGCAGGAAGAGTTCAGATTGCTCATAACGAGCATTCTGAACACTTCTTGCACTGTTTTCCACTCTGTCAGTTAATATAAACATAATTCAAAAGCCTTCTATATTACATGTCCAAAGGTGTCTATATTAGAGGTGTCAAAAGGCGTCTATATGAAGTAAAGGGTTAAAAAAGAAACATTCCTAATACATGTAATATGTTTTATTTCGAAATTAATCTCATAAACATAATGATAGTATTATCAACATGTATATATATGTATAGAAATAAATTGTACAAACAAAGAACGAACGTGTGCAAGAAAGCAGAATACACATATTCTGTATACCTGAGTACAGGCTACTAAATGGTTATACAATCACCTATAATTTATCCCTTTACTTCATATAGACACCTTTGGACACCTCTAATATAGAAAGCATTAATTCACCACGTATCAGCAATGGGTGAATTGTGTTTATATCAACTGACAGAGTGGAAAACAGTGCAGGAAGTGTTCAGATTGCTCATTACAAGCAATCTGATCTCTTCCTGCACTGTTTTCAAAGGCCTTCTGTGATTGATGCGGAAAACGCATAGTAAATAGTGACATCCGATATAAACAATAGTACAAATACATCATTTATCTGTAAATCCCCCTAGAGAAGTATTTTTCGCGTTATTTGATATACTTATGTATCCAGATGGCCACCATGCAATATTTATATATAAATGTGTTTATGTAAAATAATTATAAAAAGCTTTATTTTTTTATTTAAGTCAGAACCATAATTTATGCTGTAATGAAATCAATTTATTATTATGTTTAGCTTTTTGTTTAAACACAAAAAATGATGACGACAATTCAACAATTAATTTAGTAAGATATATTCTGATGGAAACACTGCATGTATACCAGTCATAAAATGTATAAGTACAAAATTCGATTATGTAACTTTTGATAAATGTTACCATTTGATATGGTTAATAAGAACAAATTTTGGAAATGTTTATATTAAGTTATTTATAAAAATACCAGTTATATTGTTGTTTATCAAATATTGTTGTCATTTTAGGAAATGGTAGCATTAAAAATTGTATTTTTTATCATTTTTTTGACAATATTGGAAGGTAAAACAAAATTATTGATATCTTATTTTGAACTATTTCTAATTACACGTATGTCATCAAAATATATTCCGCCAGATTAACTTGTACAACACTACACTAAGCGACAAATAATATAACAAATATGAAGAGAATGATATAATAAATCATAAATGATCTGAGGACTAAATAAATATCATATAATACGGTTACATTTATAAAAACATTGTTAACACAGAACTTGAAAAAGCATATAATAAAAACAGTAAAATAAAATTAAAAAAAAAAAAAAAATCAGTAAAATGGACAAATTTATAAATGGATTGAAAACATAGTCTGTGTGTGTGATATCGGGATAGATTTGTAACATGGCAATTTCAATAATGCTATCTCTTAAGAATAGATACAATATAACATGTTGCACGGTTGCTAAGAAACTTTTGGTGAAGTGCGAATTGAATTCAAGATTATAAATTTGTATTAACTGATTAAGCTCACACTTGGGTTCAAAGAGAAATCCAAGGCACAAACTATACCAAGATAAGTTTGAAGTTAAACCTGAACAAGTTTATTGTTAACCATAAGTAAAACTGTTGTCAATATAAGTACATTACACGTAATCTTATAATAAAGGATTAGCGCACCTTTTTACAATTAAAGTATTGGTTAATCAAATATTGACAGAATGTACATTACTGTGACAGTTTGATTCGGACTTGAAATAGTTGTTTTTTTAAACTTATTTATTTTACTTCGATTGTGAAACAAGTTCTTACAACTTAGACAAATCACGCTCGAAGTCTTCCTGGGTAGTACCAGTACAAAGCATATGCGGAAATAGTGCCTTGCTCAAGGACACCACACATAGCCGTAGCGGAGGATCGAACCCACAACCCTCCGATCATGGGTTCGGTGCTCTACCACTGGACCACGCGCTCCACTATACTTGAAATAGTTGAAAGAGAAGAAGATAGCGTTTTTCCCTGATATATTCCCTTTAATATTTGTACCAGCGGAGTCGTATTTTCAGTTGAGTAATGGTCGAAGTTAAGTGTTTGAAACGTACACGTAACGATGTAGATTGCAAATGTGGGTTCATACTTTCAAATATGACAATCGTATTAGATGGTAGAAGTATAAGGTTCAACGTGCCATCAATGCATGAAAACAAAATAAAGCATCCAAGTGCATTTACAAAGAAAATCAGGGCCTAATATCGGACACATCATTAAGTCTTTGGGGAAAAGGTAATACAATTAACAACAAAATACAATGAAGAACTTTAACGAAAGAATTGCATTCACAAATGCTACTGTTCGGAAGATGCTCACAAGCTTGATAAGGTACATACACCCGTCCAACACGAAGACATGCTCTCCCTTTCTCCGCTACGTGGCACCTGTCAGTAGGACAGATGCCTACCACCATATCTTGTTCCCCTCCAGCATTCGCTTGCGGAATTCACTCCCAGCCAACCGGCCACAGTCCAGACACTGTTGGACTTCAAAGGGGGTGTTGCGCAGCCAGAAGAATATACATGTACGAACTGTTTTATCACTTTTTCTCTGCCCGGCAACAGTCTCGGTGATGATTGATATACCACATTGCATCTCATTATTATTCGTTTCTCACTGCTGATTTAAGTGGGAAAGTTATCAGTTACTTGCGGAGATGGGGTGTGCTCGAATACTGGTTAAACTTTCAGGATCCCAGGAAACAGTTGTTAGGTTAACTGATCGTCTGTTAATCCTCGATGGCATAAAAATTATGCTAAATATTCAATCAATCAATCAATCAATCAATTATCTTCACTTGTTTTGCGCCCCACATTACCTGGTGCACGATGAATGCATATCTTTTTTCTGAATAAAGTCCTCGTACTGTTTCGCCCTGACAGTTTGTTTTGGTCTTAGCGGTTTTAGATAGTGGTCAATGTTGATAGCCGGTACGTGCCCTTTCACCACCTTGTACAGCAGCATCAGTCTCTGGTGGCGTCGTCTCTCCTGTAGTGGTGGTAGCTCTAGGTCCCTCAGCATGTTGGTGACACATCCTACTTCCTGGGATCTGTAGTCTTTTGTTATGAAGTGGCTGCTGATCTCTGGACACGTTCAAGCTTGTCGATGTCACTTTGCAGGTAAGGGTCCCAGACGGGTCATCCATATTCCAGTTTGGATCTGATGAGCGCTATGTAGGCGTTCTTTCTACAGTCCTTTGGTCAGTGCCTGAGGTTTCGTTGGAGGAATCCTAATGTAGAGTTGGCTCGCTTGACTATGTTGTTGATGTGAATTTTTTTATTTTATGTCTCTTGAGACAGATCAGATATACAAATAATATAAACACTGTCCTTAACTAAGGCATAGATGGACCACTTCTTTATTACTTGAATGTCCAACCAGCTGTCCGTCTTGAGAGATGCAAAATAAAATTCTTTAAAAGGCTCCTTAGAGACGTGACCAAGAACAACATTGGAAGAAGACGATTACTTGGCCGAATTTTGCTTTCCTCTTGTTAAGTCACTAATTTAAATTCTGTAAGATCTACTTCTTTTCCATAATTTGTGCTCAGAATGGCGGCCAAATGTGTGCATTATATATATATCGTTATTTTAGCTCGATTAAGTCCAATTTTAGTTCTCATTTTTAATACTATTCACAATTCGAATCCCAATTCGAACATGTTCTCTTTGTGCATACTGATACTAGAAGTAATCGAGTCCGCAAATTACACATACGTATATTTTTCTATATTTTCAATATTGGTATTTATATAATCGGTCTGCTCTATTAACATTGCGATATGGCAACTTCAGAAGTTAATGTATTTTGCAGACAAATGAGTGGAATGGACTCTTATACTGGGTATGTTATTGACATTTATATGAAGGTCAAATAATTAATTTATGCATATTTTGCAAACACATGTCCATATATTCCAGGGGGGGGGGGGGGGGGGGGTCTGTGCATTAATGAAGTGATTGAATGAACAAATGTCACTTGCAAAAGATGTTGTGCTAGATTTCATAGTGACATGTATTTGGATGGGTGACCAGTGTCATATTAATGGTGTCAGAAGTAGCTTTTGAACATGCGTCAGCTCAATTTGCTCTTTTCTTAGAATGGGGCAGGATATGGCCAGGAACTGCAGGAAACGACAGGTTGTGCAGCTAGGGTCAATCCCAAAAGGTTAAAGAGAGGAGGAGTGTAGTGAATGTACATTGGTATGGCAACAGGGTAGTTGAGTAAGCTTTTATAGCTACATGGTTGAAGTGCGCCAATTGAATTGGAAATTAAGCAACAAAGTATGTACTGTACTTGAATGGGTGACTGTGATCACTTTATTGTCTAGTCCCAAAGCTTGTCCCACATTTTGAGACAAGTTGTCCCATACTTAAAGACAACTCTTTGGGACGATTTGTCCTAAATACATTGTTATTCCTGTCATTGATCAATGACCTAATGTGTTCATGTATATCCTTATTCATTAAATTGATTTTTTCACACAGGTGTCAACTTTATTTTCTTGAAATCAATTAATTTTCTTGAAATCAATTAAGATCAACAGTTTCCTGTAGTTCTTTCATCTTCTTCACTGTTCATCAGATGTTGATGAAGTTTTGCGTTCATCACAGTACTGTTCCTGTGAATTACTTATAGCCCTTTGACTGTGTTGATATACCAAGTTGTGTTCGCTCTTTATCTCCACAACCACTTATCAGATTTTGACGAAACATTTTAATTAAAAAAAGATCAGGTTATGTATATCATTGCAGTGTTCCAGTCAGATGTTTATTTATTAGAGAGTTGACTGTTTTAAAATACAAATCTTGTCTATGCTTCATCTTCTCAACAGTTCATCGAATTTTGATGACAACAGCCCATAGAAAAATCTTGTCCTCTCTTTATCTCCATAACTGTTCATTAGCTATTTATGAAATATTGGTTGTCTAGTTTTACATTAACCAAGTTTTTTTAGCTGTGCCAATACATGTTATGTTATTATATATTAGGCTGGAAGTATGATAAACTGTAAAACACAATACATTCTAGAATGCTACTTTAATAACGTGTATACATGAAGAGTGATAAGACGAATGCCTCTCTAATAGCTGAATAGTTTATACTAGTAAGTTGGTCAGTGTGTTAATGTGAACCCTTAATTAGATGTGACCAATTGACCTCCATGTACATAACAGGGAGCGTCTCAGAAACTGTAAGTTAACATGATACAACACTTCACCTACAAGCTAATTCTTTATCCTTAACATCAAGGTAAACAATTAACACTACCAATGTTAATGAGATGCTATCACTTTGTAAGGAGTAATTAAACATTTATCTAACTGCACTTTACAGGTCCAATTTATCTGGTGGTTTAGATACACGGCCTGATCTTGTTGTGTAATCTTTTTGGCACTGTTTTGCATCTTCCTGGTATTCAGTATTTAAAGGTACTGTATCTGAATTCTCTTCAGAGCAACACTCTTGGACATCATGAAGATTTTCATCCTTTATCGGTATTTTTACTAAATGTCTCCTATTTCTACGAATGACTCCCTCGTCAGTTTCTACATTGTATGACCGCGGTTGTTCGCATTTTGAGCGTATAATGCCAGATTTTTTCTGGTCTTTGATCCAAACTCTTTCTTTATGTACGAGATTTGGCATATTACGGACACGATGACGCGAATTATAGTTTCTCTTTTGATTTGCATTGTTATGCAATTCATATTGCTTAACCTTATTGAAGTTTGGCCATTTTGGAACCAAAGCTTCTGGATTCACTGGAATAGCAGATTGTAATTTTCGGCCCATTAACAATTCTGCCGGACTAAAACCGTTATGAAGCGGTGTCGTTCTATCGCTAAATATGCGTCATCCGCCTTTTTAAGCATGTTTTTAATTGTTTGTACTGAGCGTTCTGCAAGCCCATTGCTTTGTGCATATTTAGGAGAACTAGTTATATGTTTGAAACCGTAGTTTGATGCAAACTCTTTGAAAGCCGCTGCACTGTAGCAACCCCCATTATCCGAAACTAGGATTTCCGGTATACCGTGTCGTGCAAATATTGATTTCAAATTATTGATCACAGCAGTGGAGCCCAAACTGCTTAGTTTTGCAATTTTAAATGTACCTGGAAAAGTAGTCAACAACTAATAAATACGTCTGGCCTTTAAGTTCAAAAAGATCGGATGCTATGCGCTGGAAAGGCCGACTTGGGAATTCTAAAGATACCATTGGCTCCGCATGATCATTGGTATGCTCAATGCATTTTTGACAGGATTTGACCAAAGTTTCTAGTATTGAACTAAGACCTAACCACCATACTGAAGTTTTGGCGCGTTCTCTGCACCGTGTTATCCCTTGGTGGCCTTCATGAATTCTCTCAAGTATGTCAGATTGCATAACCTCAGGAATTATCAGGCGACCCCCTTTCATAAGTAACCCTTTCTGAACTGTGATTTCACCTCTGAATGACCAGTATGGTTTCATGATTTCATCAAGTGCAGATTTTTCTGGCCATTCTTAATTGCAGTAAGAGATCAGATTTCTACAAACCACATCTCCATTATACTGGGACTTGATTTGTTCCAGGAGATTAAAGGAAGCTGGTAAACTCTTAATTACTGTATCTATGTAAGCATCCTGTTCTCGATTAAACTCAAGGTCAGATTCACAAGGAGTGGACAGGGGTGCTCTAGATAAACAGTCAGCTGTTATCAGTTTACACCCAGGTGTATAACTGATTGAGTATGTGAACCTCATTAGCCGTATTCTAAATCTCTGTATTCTGGGAGGTAACTCAGTCAGGTCCTTTGTGCTTAACAATGGAACAAGTGGTTTATGATCTGTTTCCATGTGAAATGGAACACCTATCAAAAAGTTGGAAAATCTTTCACAGACTCAAGTTAACCCAAGGCCCTCTTTCTCTATTTGGGCATACCTCTGCTCAGTTTCGGTCAGAGAGCGAGATGCATATGCCACTGGCTTCCAGATTTGACCATGTTTCTGGCGAATCACACCCCCTAATCCATAGGAAGAGCTGTCAGCCAAAACTAGTATTTCCTTTTTGGGATCATACTGTGCTAAAATGGTTGGAGAGCTCAACTCCGTTTTAATATTCTGGAAAGCCGTGTCTTGTGCTGGTCCCCAGACCCATGCACTTTTTGCTTTGAGCAAGTCCCTGAGTGGCTTTGTTAAATCAGCCATATTGGGTGAAAATTTAACTAATTGATTCACCATGCCTAAGAATCTATGGATATCAGAGACGTTCTCTGGTCTTGGCAGGTCTATTATTGCTTTTATTTTCAATGGATCAGCCTCAATTGTGCCCTGGCCCACTATATGTCCTAAAAACCTAAGAGAGGTTTTACAGAACTCACACTTGTCATTAAGTGTGATGCCTGCTTTCTCAACAACTTGCAAAACTTTGAGAAGCCTGGCATCATGTTCTTGCTTGGTGGCCCCAAAAACAAGAACATCGTCCATTTGACAAACTACCCCTGGGAGCCACTCAAGTAACTCTGACATTTTTTTCTGATAGAATTCTGGTGCCGAATTAATTCCAAATGGAACATGATTAAAACAAAACCTCCCGAAAGGTGTTATGAATGTGGTAAGGTGGCGACTTTCTTAAGCTAGGTTGATTTGCCAAAACCCACTTGAGGTGTCAATTTTTGAGAAATATCGACCCCAGCTAACTTTGCGAGTGACTCATCCACAGATGGTAACTGAAATTTTTCACGTTTTACAGATTCATTCAGTTTTGTGACATCTACACATATTCTTATCTGGTTATTGGCCTTTGGCGCCACCACCATTGGTGCGCACCATTCAGTTGGCTCATTTACTTTTGAAATGACCCCTAGCTTTTGCATTCTATCAAGTTCTGCCTTGACCTTATCCATTAATGGAATGGGAATTCTACGTGGGGTGAACAGGGAGTATGGTTTGGCATTTTTATCTAGGGTGATCTTGTATTCCCAGTCAGTCTTTCCAAGCCCATTAAATAACTGAGGGAAATTATTTCGATAGTGTTCGGATGGCGCGTCTACATAAGCGATGTTTACCTGTTTTAATATCCCGAGATCTTGAATCGCAGGTCAACCAAGAAGTGCCTCTGAGAGATTTTTGACAACATATATATCCTGAACAGTTAATGCATTATTTGATTCCATTGTACATTGAAATTTCCCTAAAACACACAATTTTGTATTTCCTGCCCCACATAAAGCTCTGTCAGTTCTTCTAAGCTTTATTCCATTCAAGGACTGAAACTGCTTATGAGATATACATGTGACGTCTGTACCAGTGTCAATTTTGAACTTCATAGTCTTGTTTTCCACCTGTACGCTGGCTGTCCATGGCTCGCACGACTTAGTACTGCTTACCGTTCCTAGAAATTCGTCTGGGTTTTCGCATCGCTCCATATAGACATTGCTGACATTGGATCTACAACATTTTGCAAAATGTCCTATTTTGCCACATTTGTGACATTTGGCCTGCCTGGCTGGACTCTTGTCCCTAGGGTGACTATTCCCGGAACCACACCGCTGGCAACGGTCCGACTTTCCATATGTCTGCTCTCGCGACTGTTTTGACTGGTGAGATTTAGTTTTGTCATACTTCACCGTTGTCTTGTTTGTTGACCTAACACTGTCCATTTTTGGTTTTTCTTCAAGTTTGCTGCCTCGAACAAGTCAGCTTCATGCTGCCTTGCCTGTGTTACAGCTTTTTCAAGTGTAAGCTCAGCGTCTAACTGAAGTTTTTCTGAAAGTCTCTGGTCTCTTAAGCCCACGACAATCCTGTCTCTTATGAGTTCATCATGAAGCATTCCGAATTGACAATTTTCCGCCAATTTGTATAACTGCATGACGAATGTGTCAACGCCTTCATCTGCCAGCTGCACCCGCTGATTGAACTTTGAACGTTCAAAAATTATATTGCGCTTTGGCACAAAATATTGACTAAGTCTTTCTGTCACACTGCCCCATCCTTACTATCATCTTCTGACAATGAAAATGATGTCAGAATGTCATCCGCCTCACTACCCATACAATACACTAGGGTATTAACTTGCACTTCCTCGGACTTCTCTTCCAAACCAGATGCTGACCGAAACTGATCAAAGCGCTGAAACCATTTTTCCCAGTTTTCTGGTTTACTAAAATCAAATCTATCTGGATGTTGAAAATTAAATAAAGCCATTGTCCGTATATCCAACAATAATTGTATATAATTATATCCAGTTAATTGTCCGTTTAAAGCACCGCTGCCACCATGTTATGTTATTATATATTAGGCTGGAAGTATGATAAACTGTAAGGCACAATACGTTCTAGAATGCTACTTTAATAACGTGTATACATGAAGAGTGATAAGACTCGAATGCCTCTCTAATAGCTGAATAGTTTATACTAGTAAGTTGGTCAGTGTGTTAATGTGAATCCCTAATTAGATGTGACCAACTGACTTCCTTGTACATAACAGGGAGCGTCTCAAAAACTGTTAGTTAACATGATACAACAATACATACAATGGTAGAACAGTTTTTTGGCAATTTCCTAACTGAGGGTTTGCGAAAATTACTGAAATGAAAAGGTCTTGTATTTTTGTATCCTTTCACTACGGAAGTCATATTTGGCTTTTTTTAAAGTTTTTATTTGTCTTAATTGTATACCGCAGTTTCGAGTTGCGCCAGTGCATGCTGTGGTATTATTATGGAGTACCGTTTTTTTTGTTGTTTTTTGCAATTTCCGTAACCAGGAGTTTACAGTAATTACTGAAGTGAAAGTTGTATTTTTGTGTGATATTTTAGATAATTTTTGAAGTTTTTAACTTAATTTTAATTTAGTTGTCTTCATTTTAAAAGTAATGCATTATCAGACCAATTTTACTTGGTATTTGTTACAACCTCTGGTTCTGCATATTGTTGCAGTGTTTTGGTAAATGACCAAGTGTGAAGTCTAGTTGTGCACGTGGCTGCCAGTGTTCAGGTCTGATGACTTTTAATAAAGTATTGATGGTGTTTTGAATATTTTTTATAAAAAAAACTTGTCTATCTCCTTAAGTACTTATCAGATTTTGATGGAAATTTGTATGAAGCGGAAGCATTAAGTATTTTTATATATCTATTCACAACATTCCAGTCATATGGGCCTTTCAATCCGTAAATATTGCATTACCGGTACATGTATTAGGCCTTCTATGCATAACAGACGCTGAATATTTTATTTAATCTCCATCAAATTTACAAAGTATTTATAATATAATACACATAACCATAAGATATTGCATGTTAAATCCAATATTTATTTGGTATAAGATTCCTTCAGTGATAAACAATTTGGTCTCTTGTGCACTGTAGCAATAGAACCTCCCCAATCAGGATCAGCTATAAATATGGCCCATTTAATGTTTTTTAACAGACATCTTGTCTGGTTTCATCTCCTTCACTTATTGTTGGATTTTGATGAAACTTGGCAGGAATTACTTGTATGGTTAAAATAGAAATCTTGTCAACGCTTGACCAGTAATAGTTTACTGCAATTTAATGAATTTTTGTAGGAAGTATTAGTATGGAGATAAAATGTGTATAATACTGTCCAATTATTTTTTAAAGAGAGTTATGTCCCTTTGAACATAAATTTATACAGTATTTTCCTTGATTCATCAAAAATTGGTCTTTTGTGCATTTGACACCAATATTTTTTATTTCATTCAGACAAATGAATTGGGCTTTCTGTCAGTGTTTCCATGACTGCTATTTTCCTTAGTCAAGCTAACGATGCAGTTTTCAAAAGGGGTCTTTATTACAAGCATGATTGTATTGCTTGATAATAGTTTAACAAGCAGTTATATATAACATTTGGACTTCTATTCACTGATCTTTTTCTTTTCTTTTTTTTTTTTTACCAGAATTGTTAATACTCAACTTATTTAGTGTTCCTATTTGTGCATCATCTGTATTGTCTATTTGGGTCCCTAACCCCAATTTTCTTTTTTGACAACATGGAATCATGTAATTTGCCAAAAACAACACTTGATTTTCTTGTAAACCTTTTTGGTCTTTAAATGAGTTTCTTGCATTTCATGCCTAATGTGACACATCCCCACCCATCCTCTAGTTTGAGACGAACTTGGGAAAGAAATCTAGGAATTCATTTATTATGGCCTTACCATGGAATTATTTTCTCTTGCTCGTAACAAATGTCAATGTGATATAAATATATGTGACAAACTCATTGTTATATACCTTTATCATGTGAAACTCATTGTTGTCATTCTGGTATACCCCGGATTTGTGTGAGACACTCCTTAGCATATTTTCATAGTTGACGTGTACAGATATCCATTAGGGAAGTAGACACTTTAGTTTCTGAATAGAGGCTATGTACAACCACTGAAAAGGAAATAGAAAATAATGGGAGATGAAATATATGTAAGACATGCATGTAATTATGTATTCAGATGTGGACATGTTGAGGTTTAAAAAAATGTCTACCACATGGCACGAACACGGCACTTGACCTAATGGTATTGAGTGGTGAAAAAAGTTGGAGAACAGGTGCCTGCTTCAGGTTGCATATTTGCTGATGACTTTCTTAACATTTCATGTAAAAGCACGAAGCAAAGACAAATCAAATCAAAATTACAAAAAACAAACTGAGCAATTTTTTAATAAGTTTTATATGATTTTAAACAATATATTGTTCAATGATTGTGAGATTTCTAGAAAAATTGACAAACTAGATTTTTTACAATATTCTTATTTAACCCAATCCTACATAAAAAACACAAAGCAAACATTAATGTTGGTACATTAATAGCACATTAATTATACAGTTTGTGCTAGTGAAATAAAACTGGATATGCAATACATAACCTAATAAATGAGGTTAAGCCTCTTTATACAAAAACTAGTATTTTGTGCACACTAGTTATGCCTACTATTGCACTACTGTTCAGTGGCATATTATTTTGAGCCAGTAAACAAACATTCCTAATAAAGGTAATGATCAACATCATCATAATAAAAAAAGCCAAATATCATCATCATCATTGTTATCATCATCATCATTGTTATCAGCATCATCATTGTTATAAATCAGCATCATCATGGTTTTTCGCTAATTTATTCAGAATTTGGCATTTGTAGTAATTTTTGCATTTATAGATCCATACATGTGCGTGTTGTGGTGATAAATGTTTCAAAGTCATATTTAAAAATATGTTGTATTTACCGCAAAAAAGAACATTGTATTCACATTGGAAATTCCTCCTTCAAGAGACGACATACGTGTTTGTTTCTGAAGCACTCGGGTTATCCTCTCACACCACTATTACATTCCCCGTAGAGCTCCATTATAACATTTATGTCCAAATCACAGTGAAAGAAGCAAATCAGCAGCAAGTGTCTCTGGTCTCAAATTTTCAGTGCTCATTTCTTAAATTATTATCACATGATAGTAAAAATAAACCACTGCAATAAAGTGCTCCCTTGTTTGTAGGACACCACAGCATTGGCCTAGAGGTAGAGTATCTGCCTTGCATGTGAAAGGTTGTGGGTTCTATCCTCGGCTGGTCCTACCAAAGCCTTTAAAAATGGCACTAGAAACTTCCTTGCTTTGTGATCAGCATTTAGAGGATAGTTCTAGGTCTGATCGGCCTAGTGTCATTTTAATGTGACTGATTGGGGTATCATACCTTGGGTGTTTCTGGTTTGATACTTCAGGGTCAACTCCGGCATGGCAGCTCTTGTAATACTGTCTCAAAAAGACGCCATTGCGACATAACTGCAAAATGGTTTAAAATGACACTAAACATGATACAACAACATCATCATTCTGTAGGTCAGGGGAATTAAAGGGGGATAATAGTGGTGGGAGATTCCTTGTGGGTTTGATCCATACCAGGACCACATGACATAAACAGTGAGAAGTAAGATATATTGTGAGAGCACCTTAGTTGCGCTCAAACCCATGACATGAACAGTGAGAAGTAAGATAGATTGTGAGAGCACCTTAGTTGGGCTTGAACCCATGACATAAACAATGAGAAGTAAAATAAATTGAGGGAGCACCTTAGTTAGGATTGAACCAATGACATGAACAGTGAGAAGTAAGATATATTGAGTGAGCACCTTAGTTTGTCTCTAACCCATTACATAAACAGTAAGAAGTAATATATATATAGAGAGAGCACCTCAGTTGGGTTTGAACCCATGACATAAACAGTGAGAAGTAAGATATATTGAGGGAGCACCTTAGTTAGGATTGAATCCATGACATAAACAGTGAGGAGTAAGATATATTGAGAGAGCAGTTTAGTTGGGCTTGAACCCATGACATAAACAGTGAGAAGTAAGATATATTGAGAGAGCAGTTTAGTTCGGATTGAACCCATGACATAAACAGTGAGAAGTAAGATATATTGAGAGAGCAGTTTAGTTCGGATTGAACCCATGACATAAACAGTGAGAAGTAAGATATATTGAGAGAGCACTTCAGTTGGGCTTGAACCCATGATATAAACAGTGAGAAGTAAGATATATTGAGAGAGCAGTTTAGTTGGGCTTGAACCCATGACATTAACAGTGAGCAGTAAGATATATTGAGAGAGCAATTTAACCCATGACATAAACAGTGAGAAGTAAGATATATTGAGAGAGCAGTTTAGTTCGGATTGAACCCATGACATAAACAGTGAGAAGTAAGATATATTGAGAGAGAGCAGTTTAGTTCGGATTGAACCCATGACATAAACAGTGAGAAGTAAGATATATTGAAAGAGCAGTTTAGTTAAGCTTGAACCCATGACATAAACAATGAGAAGTAAGATATATTGAGAGAGCAGTTTAGTTCGGATTGAACCCATGACATAAACAGTGAGAAGTAAGATATATTGAGAGAGCACTTCAGTTGGGCTTGAACCCATGATATAAACAGTGAGAAGTAAGATATATTGAGAGAGCAGTTTAGTTGTGCTTGAACCCGTGACATAAACAGTGAGAAGTAAGATATATTGAGGGAGCACCTTAGTTAGGATTGTACCCATGATATACACAGTGAGGAGTAAGATATATTGAGAGAGCACCTCAGTTGGGATTGAACCCATGACATAAACAGTGAGAAGTAATATATATATATATAGAGAGAGAGAGCACCTCAGTTGAATTGAACCCATGATATAAACAGTGAGAAGTAAGATATATTGACGGAGCACCTTAGTTAGGATTGATTCCATGCCATATACAGTGGGAAGTAAGATGTTTTGAGAGAGAGAGAGCACCTTAGTTGGATTGAACCCATAACATAAACAGTGAGGAGTAAGATCTTTTGAGAGAGAGCACCTTAGTTGGATTGAACCCATGACATAAACAGTGAGGAGTAAGATGTTTTGAGAGAGAGAGCACCTTAGTTGGATTGAACCCATGGCATAAACAGTGAGGAGTAAAATGTTTTGAGAGAGAAAGCACCTTAGTTGAATTGAACCCATGGCATAAACAGGGAGAAGTAAGATGTTTTGAGAGAGAGCACCTTAGTTGGATTGAACCCATGACATAAACAGGGAGAAGTAAGATGTTTTGAGAGAGAGCACCCTAGTTGGATTGAACCCATGACATAAACAGTGAGGAGTAAGATGTTTTGAGAGAGTAGTTGGATTAAACCCATGACATAAACAGGGAGAAGTAAGCTGTTTTGAGAGAGTAGTTGGATTGAACCCATGACATAAACAGGGAGAAGTAAGATGTTTTGAGAGAGAGCACACTAGTTGGATTGAACCCATGACATAAACAGTGAGGAGTAAGATGTTTTGAGAGAGTAGTTGGATTGAACCCATGACATAAACAGTGAGGAGTAAGATATATTGAGGGAGCACCTTAGTTGGATTGAACTCATGACATAAACAGTGAGAAGTAAGATATATTGGGGGAGCACCTTAGTTAGATTGATGACATAAACAGTGAGGAGTAAGATGTTTTGAGAGAGAAGTTGGATTGAACCCATGACATAAACAGTGAGGAGTAAGATATATTGAGGGAGCACCTTAGTTGGATTGAACCCATGACATAAACAGTTAGAAGTAAGATGTTTTGAGAGAGTAGTTGGATTGAACCCATGACATAAACAGTGAGAAATAAGATATATTGAGGGAGCACCTTAGTTGGATTGAACCCATGACATAAACAGTGAGGAGTAAAATGTTTTGAGAGAGAGAGCACCTTAGTTGGATTGAACCCATGACATAAACAGGGAGAAGTAAGATGTTTTGAGAGAGAGAGCACCTTAGTTGGATTGAACCCATGACATAAACAGGGAGAAGTAAGATGTTTTGAGAGAGAGAACCTAAGCTATATTGAACCCATGACATAAACAGGGAGAAGTAAGTTACTGTAGCAATACTGAGAGTCACTTTAGACCCCTTCACCACTGAGATCCCCCAGACAACACTATATATGCCCATTTGTACGAGGACATTTGCTTTTATTGAAAACAATGACAACTTTCCTTTTATAACTTCAAGTACATGTACATGTATTGTGCATTTCCACACCTCTTAAACATGATATACATACACATTGTCAATATTTTGAACAGCTTTGTGTTTGGTATGGAATAAATCAGTTCTTGAACCAGGTCCAAAAACAACCGATATAAACCACTCATGTGTGGACATGACACAAAGCATTTCCTGCTGCCGTTTGTAAGTAAAATGTAGTTATAAGGTATAATCACCATGTCTATCTCCTTTCAATAAATATAACAATAGGATGGTTTGTAAAAGCTATAGATGTTATGTCTTGATAAATTCAGAAATAATAACTCCCATTAATTTTACAATAGTATAGGTGTCATTAGCAATATAAATAAATGAGCCATACAATGACAGTCTGGCATACCAGCAGTAAATCGGGCAATGTTTCTTTCAAGGCCAGCCGTGGAGGTATGTCTGTTTGTATTTTGTAACCGATCATTCCATTGGTTAATATTGGAGGTGTGTTGTCCAGTGTGGTTGTAACCAGTGTTTTGATTGGCTGGTGCGTTATGTTGACATGTGGTATTATTGATCAGTTGGTTTGCCACAGTGGTGATGCAATACTGGTGAAGTAGGAGATATAGTGAGAAGTACTGGATACTAGAGTTTAAATTTGTTGAATTTATGAAAGGATTTCATTAGTGACTGTTGCAAATTTTGTAATATTTATTATTGAAGGATTTATAAAAAATAAATAACATTATAATCTCACAGACTTAAGGCAGCTTAAGGTAACTTACTATCAAACTTTTAATATTTAGAGTCTGTCAATTTGTCATTGCTCCTCTTGTTGAACTGTTTTTAACTGAACTATTGAAATCTATATTTAAATGGAGTATATCAGGGGGAAAATGCTATAAATGTCTTTAAAAATAAAATAATCATTTAAAAAGGATAAAAAGCATTATCGTTATTAAATAAAATCTGAAACGTTTCGTACGTCAAGTCCACCAAAATGTGACAAAATCAATATTTGAATTTTGAGTGGAACACTTCCAACGAAATCCTTATTAAAAAAAAAGACAGCACTTAAATACTGTTTGATGACCTTAGCATCGTCATTCGGACTATTTCTCTGATGAAACAAGTTTTGCTATGTTTAAACCTGTATTGCAGATCAAATTGAAATCAAAATGATATCATGTGACTCATTTAATACATCATAAAATATGTTACAATTTTAAGCAGGAAATCTATTTAAGTGTAACCCAAGTTAGGAAATCCCTTTTCGATATATTATTTTGACATGTTTAAATAGATATATCCTTTTGGCAGTGTGCTGTTAGTGAGTATATTATAGCATGATATATTGAAAACATTTTTTTATTCAATTTTAAAAGTTTGAAAAATCCTGATAAATTTAACTTTTAAGTTTGCTTGAGTGTATATACACCAACAAGCAGTTCTTTATATATATATATATATATAAATATATATATATATATATATATATATATATACATGTATATAAATTTGTATGAAATTATTTAATATTTAATTTCATAGATTTCACAATTTTTTAATAAATTCAAAAGTAAAACCGAAAATGTACATTCATTATGATATCTGTTAAATATGAACAACATAGGTGCAGTATTTTAAAAGCTTCTGCACAACATCAGTATATAATGTATTGAAACTATTGATTTAAACAATGGGTTGTCGTTAATCATGTATTTCTGCACATTTCATTTACCAATATTTATATTCTTCCTGATCGAGTCGTCTAAACTAGGTAGGTGCCGTCTGAAGATCACTTACCTCTCACCGCTAAGGTAGAAGGTTCGAGTCCCACTGCGCCAAAAAGTTTATGTGAGAAAGTTTGTCAGTTACTTGCAGAAGGATGGTGGTTCTACTCAAATTTCATTTTGAGGCCTTCCTCCTATTATAAAACTGGATATAACCTGAAATGTGTTGAAAATGGCATTTGACCCCATTCAAAAGAATAAATTCTGCAGAATACACGAAGAACCTGCAATAAATTTTATTAAATAGGGTTATTTTAATTAATCACCATTCGCTGCTTGAGTTTTGTCCCCAATTGATGGATGTCTTTAACTACTGGGCCTGGTTAGCTCAGTTGGTAGCACATATGACTAAAAATCCATGGGGTCATGAGTTTGAACCCTTTTTCCGCCACAATCTACATGATGATTCATATACATCATTGTATCTCATTGTCCTTATCTTTCACCGCAGATTCTCAGTTATTTGCGGATATTATAAGGTGTGCTTGTAGTATAACCTTTAAGAATCAGGAAAGAGCGGTAAGGTTAACTGGCAATCTGTTAGTCCTTGATGCAATAAAAAACACGTTAAATATTCAAGCAAACAAAGTCACCACTACCTTGTGAAGGTCAGTGTTAATAAAAATGTGTTAATCACTAAAGATCTGAGTTTTGAAGCAAGCCTTGTTATGGCCCCTGGTGGTGTGTCTACTCTGTTGTATGTGTATACATCTGCCAGATATATCTGCCTCAACCAGTAAAGAAGTCATAATGCCACTCCTTGTCTCACCTCAATTATTGAGCACATTGCATATTAAACACCATTTAGCGATTATATTAATGGAGAAATTTAATTCAGATGGTGATGGTACTTCAACTGACTTTACTGTCAATTGGGCCATCCTTAAAAAAATATTTGTTTGCTGTGTTCCGTCCCATTATTTTTCATATGGGTAAGTAGGTAGCTAAATTTTTTTTTTATTTTACCAAATTTTTTTTTTGCAGTCATTTTAAAGAAAAATGGACAGATATTATGAAAAAAAAAAGAAGAAGCTTTGAAAGTCAATAAAAATGTTTAGGTAGCTGCAATTTTGAGTGAGTAGGTAGGAGCACGGCAAACAGTTTATTTTTTAATGATGGCCTTGCTTTAGATCCTTGTCAGGGTGAAAGATTTTAACAACAATAGCCATCACAGTTCGTTTGTCATTGTGAGCTGTCACTCCAGACAGATGTTACTGTATTATGGTCATAATAAATGTGACCTACACTGTCATTTAGAAGTGATATTAATGGGGATGAAAATGATTATTTATTCTCAAACATAATTCAATTTAAGATATTCAGGTTGCAGCTCCCAATCTTTTTAATGAACACTGCTGTTTAAGCGAGTATTTGATCTTCATCTTTATAAACCTTACATAGCAAGACTGAAATACCGAAAAAAGAAAAACTAAATATTCCTTTTAGGATCTTGAGTAAGATCAATATATAGTCACACAGATTAGTGCGTGAGACTTGTGGCTGAGTGACCCCGACTTTGTCAATATTTGACCGTAACTTTAATAAACAGGGTTAGTAAATACATCGTATATTGTTGGAATATAGCGTTGCCAGTATTCCAAATTGCTTATTTAAGTTTAGCCAATTAAAAGAATTCAATTTATTTGTTATCAAATAATAGATCTGCCATGTGACAGATGTTTTGTTTAAGGCTATTTCGGAAATTACCATAACAAAACTGAGGGGGTTAAAGATTTCTGCTGTATAATCCTGCTGTGTAGGGATTATTTGAAATCAGGTAATGATGCAATACACTTGCATACAATTAGGTTTAATTATACATTCTGTTGCGGTTGTATGAATGGTGTTTAGCTCACTTTCAACAATTTGCCAGTCATATCACGACAGTGTCTACTTGAGACAGACACTTTGTATGATACTCCACCTAGTCACATTATACTGACACTGGGCCAACCGCATCTAGAACATTTCTCTTAATACTGAGCGCCAAGCAAGTAAGCTTCTAGTTCCATTTTTCAATACCATAAGATTATATAGTTGTAACATGAACAACTGGCCTATCGAATTCAGGATATCTGAAATTAAGGTATTTTTTCACTTTTTTTTTTAATATGACAACTGTTGTAAAAGAGTATATGTTGTAAATTACTGATAAGTCCAAATATGGACAACTCAAATATAGTACAACACAGTTAATTGTCACAAATTATCAAATGTCGGACAGCCATCAAAATTGCCTGCTTCAAAATTAACTTAATTACCGGTAGTAATAATAACCAAGTGTTTTTGGTTTTTTTGAATACCAAAATAATTATTATTTTCAGATGTTTCAATTATTCCCTGCAGGCATTTTTAGTAGTAATAGTTTGATTATTTGCTCCTTGTCGTTATAAACAGTAATTAATATTTATATTCGCAAAATCGATGGTGATGATTAGTATTACCATAATGATTTTGTTAAATTCTTATACCAACTTCAATTACGAAAAGGTTGGTGGTTCTACTAAGATTCATTTTGAGGTCTGCCTCCACCAATAAAACAGGTTGTACCATAATTATATTGTATTATAACCTGTAATGTGTTGATAATGTAGTTAAACTCCATTGAAAAAAATACAAATGTCTCTTTATTTAGATACTTCCTACTTCCTTAAGTGCAATTTTAAAAAAAGTTTAATTTATTTCTCTGAATTGAATTATAAATAATTCTTGTTCTTTTGTTAAAAAAAACAAAAACCCACCAGCAGTGCACCGTTTATTTGTGAAATACATAGATATTTATGGGAATTTATCAGGACTTAAAATTGGTTAAAATCTATTTTTATTTAGTCACTGACCCCCATATTTACAAAAGAATGTTTATTTATACATGCCAAAATGATCAATTGAAAAGGATTTCCTAACTTCGGCTACGCACCTAGGTTAGACTTTAATAGATTCATAGCTTAAAAGTGTAACATATTTTGTGACGTATTAAATGAGTCGCATGATTTCATTTTGTTATCTATTTGATTTGTTATACAGGTTTACACGTAGTAATGTTTCCAACTTAAAAAGTGTCTGAATGACGATGTGAATGTCATCAAACTGTGTAATTGATGTCTGTATTTGGAATGGGAATTTTATTTCAAGTTTACCACTCCAATTCAAATGTTGATTTTGCCACGTTTTGGTGGATTTGACCTACGGAACCATTTATATTTAATGTATTAATGTTAATGAGATGCTTTTTATCCATTTTAATAATTATTTTATTTTCTAAGGCATTCATAGCATTGTTTCCTGATACACTCCCTTTAATGCATAGATATTTATGCATAGGTATTAATGCATAGATATTAATGCATAGATATTACCATTAATAATTAGTGCTTTGTTTGGAATGTATTAAAATTTACTCTATTGAAAAAACACTTATGCGTCTGTAACCAAGGCACTCGTGTATTCCTGTCATTTCCACGCATTAATTTGACAGCGATCTCTTACATGTAACATGTTGCATAATTGTGTTTTTAGGGCATTTCTTAATGTACAGTGGCATTCGAGACAATTTTATTTGAAGGATAGACTTGAGTAGCAAAAGTTGAAGGCCAGACTAAATTAACTTGGCTGTTTAAAAGTACTTTCATTCAGGATTCAGTGTTAAATTGAGCTTCATTTGAAGTTAATAAATTGAAGCAGGACACATACTGTAGCTGTTGGGAAAAAACATATTCAAAGATGCCAGTTAATGGAATAAAGAATGGGAGCAAGTAAGTTTATTGTGTTTTATCTAATAGATGTTTTACTGTGCTGGTGATGGGTGTGTATTGTGATTCGGCATCAGTAAAAACTGCAGAGCAGTAGTGTAGTGGATAGAGTGTTGCCTGCTCATGCCAGAAGGTGTTTATATAAAGCGCTCTTGAGTCTGTTTCCTAAGGTAGAACCAGTACTGCATATTATTTTGAAGATGTGCATCGGGTTAAATCTTGTGATCAGACCCAATGCACATCTTCAAAATAATATGCAGTTCTCCCTCCCTCTCTCTCTCTCTCTCTCTCTCTCTCTCTCTCTCTCTGTCAATTAAATATGTTTAATTGGTACTAGTGCTCAAGAGTGCAACCAGCTTATATCATACATGTGCATATCTCTCTCTCTCTCTCTCTCTCTCTCTCTCTCTCTCTCTCTCTCTCTCTCAATTAAATATGTTTAATTGGTACTAGTGCTCAAGAGTGCAACCAGCTTATATCATACATGTGCATACATATATTTATCATTTAATATGATCATGCAAATATCCCTACAATATCAATATCGTCCTTTAAAATTATTTTACTATAATAATCATATCATAATTCTATGTTTATGAAATAGAAGCATCTTATGATTCTTACATTTTTAATGTTCATTTTTTTTTTTTTTTTTTTTTTTTTTAAATCCACCTGTACTGGTCATGCTCTCAACGCTGAATGACCGATTACCGCCAAATGTGAGTGGTATACCCGTGCACATACACTAACTCCCTCTATAGGAGACTCAGTTATACTTTTAATTCAAATTTTCAAATGAAGAAAATTATATAGGAAAATTTTCTTTTTCTCAATCCTTTCTGCAAGGATTTTTCTTGGAACTTCATATTTATAGTGCATTATTGTATTTATAGCAAATAATTTTTGGTCCAGTGTGGGGTGGGGTTAATTTTTTTATAATTTTTAGGGGTCATGAGACTTGGAGCCCCTCAAAGAGGCTAAAATTTTAAAATTAAAAAAAATAATACTATGGCTAGATAGTATGAAAAAATAAAATGTCTACTATGTATACCAGTAGAGCATTGTCAGGTCGTCTTGGGTCTCTTGTTATGCTTGAATGCAACAGTTTCTGAGTTAAATGTATTTCCATAGCCTATATACCTCTCTTCTTTGTTATCAAAGGCAGAGGAACAGATAAATTTCATTCAAATTTAGTATAAGATTGCAAAATAACGTCACGCTACATTGTCTGTAATTGTGTAATTAAGCTATATTAAATGACAAAATGGCTATACATGTTAGTATATAAAAATTATGTCATTTAGACACTTGATGGTGAAACATGCTAAGTTTTTAGAAAAGTAGTGTTTATTCAATCTTTTGGCAGATGCAGTATGTTACCACGCTGTACTGTGGTCTAAACTGGACGCTGCACAACCCCATGTACGCTGTGAGACTTTGCTTATGAGTGGTCAAGACTAAAAATGACCTCATTATTTATTATGGCTTATCAATCGAAGCCCAATTAACACACACTGACAGGGTTATTTTGTATTGCATTTCCTGAACATCATCAGTGCGAATAAAATTGTTGTCAAAGCTACTCGTCCTCCCTTTTCAAAACGTTTTTTTATCAAATGCTTTAAACCAAATAAATATTATGGTTGGTTTCTTAAATCTTATGCCGGGTCCAATTAGCTCAGTTGGTTATGCATCTGACTATCAATCCAGGGGTCATGAGTTCAAATCCCCGCCCAGCAACAGTCTCCATGATGATTGATATACAACATTGTGTCTCGTTATCAATCGTCTCTCACCGCTGATTCAAATGGGAAAGTTATCAGATACTTGCGGAGATGGGGTGTGTTTGAGTACTGGTTAACCTTTTATGATTCCAGGAAACAGTTGCTAGGTGAAATGATCATCTGTTAGCCATCAAATGCATAAAAATGACGCTAAATATTCAATAAATCTTAAATCATTCTCGTCCTGGAGAAATGCTTATGCCTCATCTGATAATTGAGAGATATAATGTTCTTGTTGGTGATCCAATATTGTTATAAGGATTACAGCTGTGTCCCACAAAGATGACCTTGCAGTGTTTTTATTTTGCCGAAGTTTCGCACAATTCCTCGCCCAAAAAATCTTTTTTCCCACTTATTCATGAAAATAAATCACCTTAAAAAAACACTGCCAAAATACCCCAACAAATTACAAGGGTGTTGACCTGCATACATACATATTTACGATTTCATTTTTTTTCTTCTCAATTTTCATCATTACAACACTATTTTTCCCTATAGCAGGGATCCTGCCTTGCATCCGGTGTAACTGTCAGTAGAAACCACATTTAACCTAATCTGTTTTTAGAAAATTATTCAATATGTTTATTAGGCGCTGCCATGAGGCGGGGTCCAGTAAAAATGCTTCTAGAATTTGAGCATGGAGTCGTGAAACTGTATTGGGGAGGCACGTGTATGGATTCTACAAAATGTAGTATTATAAGTTTGGTGGAAATTTCCCAAGTACCTTAACTGTGTATTTTGTATTTACAGTTGTACTGTATGTAGGAAACCTTAATTTGTTTAATTGTTTATTTTGAAGGAAGAATACTGCTTTTGTAATGAAAAGTATCTTAGACGAATCAAAGGATCGAAAATTGAATAATCAAAGAGATCAAAAATTAAAATTAGAGCTTGAAAAACTTATTTATTCACCATTATTACAGGTTAGAACATAATATTGTAGTTATTTTAAAACAAAGAGAACAATGTGAGTATTATATATTTTTTCCCAACAAATTTAGTCTAGTACCCTGCCCAACTTCATTCCAGGGTACCAGACTACAACAAGTTTTGCACAAAATTTCAAGTAACCAATCAATGGTGCTGACCTCATCACGTTATCTTTATATTTATGCATACGACATACAGCGATATTTCAATCAGCCAATCAAATGTTCTTATCTTGTCATGTGATGTTTACATTATTTGCATGTGTGTTCTTCAATACGCACTAGCAGGAAGACAAATGGAAAAGAAATCAAAGATGGTCTGAGGCAATCTCCACCAAAGGTGTGAAATATTTGTGCCTTAATGGTTTGCATTGCGTTGCTTACCTTTTTTCAGCTTGGTAATGTCGATATGACAGATTTGCCATTCAAGCTAGGCAGATTGAGATGTAATTTTTGCATGAATGAAAATTATCAGTTTCTTGCAGAGATAGGTGTGCTCGGATACCAGGCCCATCGCCTAGTCATGAGTTAAATACTCAAACAAACATATCATCTAATCCCTATTCTGCATTGAAAGGGACAGGTTTAGTTGGATACAACTTTTTAAATGATGATGCAACAATCATATTACAAAATAGACAAAATATTGTTTAACATTATCTAAGCCTTGTTATGATGGCCGCATTTAATGTTTGAAATGTTTGAAGGTCAAAGACTGCTTTGTTGTATTATAATACAAATGTATTGGTTTTGTGTAGGTTAACAATAGACATGGTTGTAATTTGGCACAGAATGTGTGGCACAGGTTGTGCACATATACTGTAACTGACCTAGTTAATTTTATGTTTTCAAGTATATGGAATGAAAATCTAGGACTTTATTTATTATGGCCTAAAACCCAGATTTTGATTACAAAATCAAAATCATTTCAATATTTGACCAAAATGTTTTGATTTTTAGATAACCAGATATTATTTTCGATGTTGGAGCCATATGAAGGAATATGGCCATCTTAGTTATAATATCATTTAAGACTTTGAGCTGCCATTTTAATGTGAAAACAGACTATTCACATTGAAGTTGCAACAAATATTATGTTCAACTTGGGTCAGACCTTTTACATCATTCTTGGAGGTGTTTGATCTGTCATTTCAGATTTTGTCACACATTCAATATTTTGCTTAAACTTAAGTTTACTTTATGGTGCATAGCTATGTTAAAGGCCATTATAAAGTAATCCAAATTTTTCTTAAAAATGTGGAGCAGGGAGAATTTTAATATTTATTAATTTTTTTTTGTTTTACAATTTTATTTTTTTGTTGTATTTTTTATGAAATTAAAAAAGGTCGGAGATGCATGAAAATTAGGGGGGCAGGCAGAGATGATAATTTAGCAATTATTTCATTATGGCCTTATCTGCAGTATCAGATCTAAATGTAATATACAAATCTAGTACATGTTTACAATATCATACTAGGGTAAGATCAAAAGAAAATATATGGAGCTAGTATTCAGTTTCATACTTGGGTCAGAACAAAAAAAAATATACGGAGCTAGTATTCAGTATCATACTTGGGTCATATCTAAATAAAATATACAGAGCTAGCATACAGTATCAGACTTGGGTCAGACCTAAATAAAATATTTAGAGCTAGTTTATGTTATCAGTCTTGGGCAAGATCTAAAATGAAGCATGCAGAGCTAGTATTCAGTATCATACAGCTACTAGGGTCAGATCTAAATAAAATATACAGAGCTAGTATTCATTATCAGACTAGGGTCAGGTCTAAATAAAATATACAGAGCTAGTATTCAGTATCAGACTAGGGTCAGGTCTAAATAAAATATACAGAACAAGTATTCAGTATAAGACTAGGATATCAGATCTAAATAAAATATACACAGAGCTAGTATTCAGTATCGACTAGGGTCAGATCTAAATAAAATATACAGAGCTAGTATTCAGTATCGACCAAGGTCAGATCTAAATAAAATATACAGGCTAGTATTCAGTTTCAGACTAGGGTCAGATCTAAATAAAATATACAGAGCATACTGGGATCAGATCTAAATAAAATATATAGAGCTAGTATTCATTATCAGACTAGGGTCAGATCTAAATAAAATATACAGAGCTAGTATTCAGTATTGACTAGGGTCAGATCTAAATAAAATATACAGAACTAGTATTCAGTATCAGACTAGGGTCTGATCAAAGTAAAATATTTAGACCTAGTAATACTATACAGTATCATACTAGGGTCAGATCTAAATAAAATATACAGAGCATACTGGGATCAGATCTAAATAAAATATATAGAGCTAGTTTTCATTATCAGACTAGGGTCAGATCTAAATAAAATATACAGAGCTAGTTATACTATACAGTATCATACTAGGGTCAGATCTAAATAAAATATACAGAGCATACTGGGGTCAGATCTAAATAAAATATACAGAGCTAGTATTCAGTGTCAGACTAGGGTCAGATCTAAATAAAATATACAGAGCAAGTTATACTATACAGTATCATACTAGGGTCAGATCTAAATAAAATATACAGAGCATACTGGGGTCAGATCTAAATGAAATATACAGAGCTAGTATTCAGTATCAGACTAGGATCAGATCTAAATGAAATATACAGAGCATACTAGGGTCAGATCTAAATAAAATATACAGAGCTAGTATTCAGTATCAGACTAGGATCAGATCTAAATGAAATATACAGAGCATACTAGGGTCAGATCTAAATAAAATATACAGAGCTAGTATTCAGTATCAGACTAGGATCAGATCTAAATGAAATACACAGAGCATACTAGGGTCAGATCTAAATAAAATATACAGAGCTAGTATTCAGTATCAGAATAGGATCAGATCTAAATGAAATATACAGAGCATACTAGGGTCAGATCTAAATAAAATATACAGAGCTAGTATTCAGTATCAGACTAGGATCAGATCTAAATGAAATATACAGAGCATACTAGGGTCAGATCTAAATAAAATATACAGAGCTAGTATTCAGTATCAGACTAGGATCAGATCTAAATGAAATATACAGAGCATACTAGGGTCAGATCTAAATAAAATATACATAGCTACTGTGATATTCATCCTCTCCGTGATCCAGTATACACAGCTGGAAAATTCCACACGTCCGCTCACCATGACAAGTGAACATTTGGTCAGGACGAGTAATATTTTAGAAATTGACCTTAATATTTCTTTGATTGTAAGCATTCAACAAATAATGTTGGAAAGGGAGGACTAGTAGCTTTTATAAGAAATTTCAAGTCCTGATACATTGTGGCGGTCACAGAGAACCTGCAGTTTATATAATCTGCCGTCTGTTTCCAGGTATTCATATGAAGACGTTGAGAGGATCGCCAAGTCGGTGTTGGACAATGTGAAGGGGCGTCCACATATTGGCATCATCTGTGGGTCCGGCCTCGGTGGACTGGTGGACATGCTGGAAGACAAGGAGATAAAGCCATATGCAGAGATAGAGGGATTCCCAGTCAGTACAGGTCAGTCAATATATCGCAGCTATTGCATCATGATTTTTCCAAACCAACCTTAGGCCATTATAAATTAATTGCTAGATTATCATCCAATTTTTTTTAAAAAGGGGGACTGGGGAGGATTTTATTATTTTTTTATTTTTATTTTTTTTTATGAAAATAAAAATGGTCGGGGCAGCATGCAAATTATGGGGTGAGTGGGGATGATAATCTAGTAATTAATTCATTTTAGGCCTTATTAACGCAATCGTGTTTATTCAGTATTTTGTTGCTTTGATTTAAAATATTGTCTGTTGAAAGAAGTGTAATCAACCCAAGTCCTAGACAGATTGTAGGATTAAATGTCCAATAGTCCAATTTTAATTTACGACAATACAGCAAGCTGGCCCAGTGACCTTTATTCTAGATCTGTAAAGAAAGGGAAGAAAACGCATTAAGCAGTCACTTGTCTTCAGCAGCCTCATTTACTGTTTCCCATTTCTATTCTTTCAGAGCAAATTAACTTGTTTTAAGCAACAACCTGTCATAAAAGGCCACTTTTACTCCTTCTCTTGGCTGACTACTTAAGACAGGTTTGACTGTATTTGATTTATAACATTGCAAAGTGGATTCAGTTGTCATATGTTTTTATATACATTGTATTTTACACAACAGTACCTGGACATGCGGGTCAGCTGGTATTTGGAACACTCGGAGGTCGTCCTGTTGTACTGATGCAAGGGAGAGCTCATCTTTACGAAGGGTATGATGTACACAAGGTAGATATATATATATGGTGTTTGTATCTTCTGTCGGTTTATTCCCCCGTCATTGGAGGAATGGTGAAAAGGCATTAGTGTCACCCCTGTCTGTGTACTCAAATGAATTTTTAAGTGTTTACGGTCAGTAGTTTTTTGGACGGTTAAAAAACAGTTAACAAAACAATTGGCTAAAAAATGCTTTTATGTGGCTAAAAATGTCTTCTATGGCCTAAAATTTAGCACACAGAAGCCACTTTAATTTAAAGGTAGTATCTGGAAAACACTAAAAATGTCTTAATAAAAAATAAAATAGTTAAAATGTATAAAAAGCATCTCATTATCATTAATAAATAAAATCCGAATGGTTTGGTATATCAAAATGTGACAAAATCAATATTTAAATTGGAGTTGTGAAATGAAATGAAATCCCCATTCTAAAAATGGACAGCACTTAAATACTGCTTAAAAGTCAATCAGACTCTTTCTAAGATGAAGCAATTTTTACGTTTAAGACTGTATCAAAGGCGGAGCTACTTTTACAAATAATTATAAAAAATACACGGTTCAATATTAGTCAGTGGTAATAAAATTTAACAGTAGCTATGGTCCCTTTTTTACTTATTTTTTGGTAAATTATTGGTTTACCATCAATAGAGAGAGTGCATTCGTGTCAACAGACACATTTCTAGTTAAGTTTTTAATTGTTTTAAGAATGTTGGGAGTAGACACAGATTTCAGTATGCAGTGTTTAAGCTCTGTCACCGAATTATTCTATAAATCAAAGGTTTCTATTGAATTTTACATGGATCTCATTAGTTTTAACAGTATTTTATTCACATATTGTAATATTATGCAAGTTTATAGAAACATTTCAAAAAATAAAACCTTTGAAAGGGACCAGAAGGAAACTTGAAGCTTGTATACTCTGTTTTTTTATAACTTTACTGATAGCCTAAAATAGATATTGTAAAAGACAATGGTATTTGAGGCTTTGAGTACAGTCAAACCTGTCTTAAGCAGCCAATCAAGGGAATAAGCAAATGTGGCCTTTTAAGACAGGTTGCTGCTTGATACAGGTTAATATGCTCTGAATGCATATAAATGGGAAGAAGCAATTGTGACTTTTAAAGACAATTGGCTGCTAAATGGAGGTGACTCCTTACACAGGTTTGACTGTTAGCATTTGTGATTTTTTAATGTTTAAATTTGATTGAATATTTAGTATCATTTGAGCCAGGCCGGATTAGCTCAGCCCGTTATGCGGCTGACTATCAATCCAGATGTCGTGAGTTTGAATCCCGGCAAAGCCACAGTCTCCATGATGATTGATATATTGATCTCATCATCTTCATCTCTCACGGCTGATTCAAGAGGGAAAATTATCAGTTATTTGCGAAGATGGGGTGTGCTCGAGTACTGGTTAACCTTTCAGGATCCCAGGAAACAGTGGTTAGGTTAACTGATCGTCTGTTAGCCCTCAATGGCATAAAAATTACGCTAAATATTCAATCAATCAATCATTTTATGCCATAGAGGGCCAACAGATGATCAGTTAACCTAACCACTCTTTCCTAGGATCTTGAAAGGTTGTATTTAAGCACACATTATCCGCAAGTGACTGATAACCTTTTCGCTTGAAACAGTGGCGACGAATGAAAATGAGACTTAATTTCATATTTCATTTATCATGGACACTGAGGCCAGACGAGGTTTCAAACTCTTGACAGCTGGATTGATAGTCAGACTTCCTACTGATTGATATAACCAGGTCTGGCTTTGATGTTTTGAGCATAGCTTTTGTCATTGTGCCTAAGTTCAGACATATGAGGACCCTAATTTCATATAAAACTGACATTTGACAAATCTTTTGCCATGAACCATTCCGTATCAAATTTCTCTAGATCATTTTACCCGTGCGAGTGATGAAGTTGATGGGGGTGAAGACCTTGTTTGTGACAAATGCTGCTGGCGGCATCAACCAGGACTTCAACGTCGGGGACATCATGATCATTAAGGACCATTTCAACATGCCCGGGTTTGCAGCTGTGAACCCGTTGGTAGGACCAAATGATGACAGGTACAGTGATTCCCCTCTTAATTAATTATATAGATTAACTGCATTTCATTTCACTAAAAAAACACTTGCAGCTATAAAAAACACTTGCGGCTGGGCGGAGCGAAAAAATACCAATTTGAATTCATTGGTTGCACGATCCTGCTTTGCACTATGAAAAACATTGGCAGCTGGTCAGAGCTAAAACATACAAACTTGTATTTCATTGGGTGCATACTATTTCTTTTGCTGGTGTGACATTGGGTTGTCATGAGTTTCAAGTGACGTTTGCTGTAAGTTACCATAAAATGCATGCACTCATTCAGCAGGTTAACATAATGACATTGGCTTTTTTTTATGCTCCCCCAAACGGGGAAGCATATAGTTGCCGCTTTGGCGCCCTTTGATTCTGTCTGTGACCAAATTCTTGTCCGGGCTATTTCTCTACAACTCAATGTTGGAATTTTATGAAACTTGCTAGGATGCATCATTACCAAGTGCAGATATGCATAATGTCTTTGTGTTCCGGTTCGATGATTTTTCACGGAGTTATGGCCCTTTGATTCTGTCTGTGACCAAATTCTTGTCCGTGCTATTTCTCTACAACCCAGTGTTGGAATTTTATGAAACTTGCTAGGATGCATCACTACCAAGTGGAGATGTGCATAATGTCTTTGTGTTCCGGTTCGATGATTTTTCAAGGAGTTATGGCCCTTTAATTGAGTCTGTGACCAAATTCTTGTCCGGGCTATTTCTCTACAACCTCAGGTTGGAATTTTATGAAAGTTGCTAAGATGCATCATTACCAAGTGCAGATGTGCATAATGTCTTTGTGTTCCGGTTCGATGATTTTTCACGGAGTTATGGCCCTTTGATTCTGTCTGTGACCAAATTCTTGTCTGTGCTGTTACTCTACAACCCAATGTTGGAATTTTATGAAACTTGCTAGGATGCATCACTACCAAGTGGAGATGTGCATAATATGTTTGTGTTCCGGCTCGATGATTTTTCACGGAGTTATGGCCCTTTAATTGAGTCTGTGACCAAATTCTTGTCCGGGCTATTTCTCTACAACCTCAGGTTGGAATTTTATGAAAGTTACTAAGATGCATCATTACCAAGTGCAGATGTGCATAATGTCTTTGTGTTGCGGTTCGATGATTTTTCACGGAGTTGTGGCCCTTTGATTCTGTCTGTGACCAAATTCTTGTCCGTGCTGTTGCTCTACAACCCAATGTTGGAATTTTATGAAACTTGCTAGGATGCATCACTACCAAGTGGACATGCGCATAATATCTTTGTGTTCCGGTTCGATGATTTTTCACAGAGTAATGGCCCTTTGTTTTTGTCTGTGACCAAATTCTTGTCCGCGCTATTTCTCTACAACCTCAGGTTGGAATTTTATGAAATTTGCTATGTTTGTGTTCCAGTTTGATGATTTTTCACGGAGTTGTGGCCCTTTCATTCTATCTGTGACCAAACTCTTCTCCGCTCTATTTCTCTACAACCTCTGGTTGGAATTTTATGAAACTTGTTAGGATGCATGATTACCTAGTGGAGATGTGCATATTGTCTTCATGACGCTATTTTGCTACAACCTCTGGTTTTAATTTTGTAAAACTAGCTAGGATATGCACATATTGTCATTTTGTTCCGGTTCAATGATTTGCAAATGAGTTCTGTCAAGTGCAGAGCCACATATTGTTTCTGCTATGCAGTTTGGTATTTTTCAACCAAGTAGCCATCAGCATTAAGGGAATATGGTACAGAGTCAAACACTCACTTGGGATGCATCCATCGGTTCCACCGATATTTTTCTTGTTTTAATATCAATATTACAAAACAATGTTATCGTTTTATTTAAAACAGTTAAAATTATAGTGTAAATACTAAAAGCACAATGTTAATCAGGTTATGAAAAACATTAGTTTCATGCCAATGAGCTTTTGACTGAGATATTGACAGCCACAATGTTTTACTCATGTAGAATTGTTTGACATCCACAATATTTTACCCATGTAGATTTGGCCCAAGATATTGTCCGACATCCTCAATATTTTACTCATGTATATTTGGCCCAAGATATTGTTTGACATCCTCAATGTTTCACCCATGTAGATTTGGCCCAAGATATTGTCTGACATCCACAATGTTTTACTCGTAGGGTTGTTTGACATCCACAATGTTTTACCTATGTAGATTTGGCCAAAGATTTTGTTTGAAATCCACAATGTTTTACCCATGAAGATTTGGACCAAGATATTGTTTGATGTCATCAATGTTTTATCCATGTAGATTTGGCCCAAGATATTGTTTGACATCTACAATGTTCTACTCATGTAGATTTGGCCCAAGATATTGTTTGACATCTACAATGTTTTACTCATGTAGAGTTGTTTGACATCTACAATGTTTTACCCATGGAGAGTTGTTTGACATCCACAATGTTTTACTCATGTATTCTGACCCAAGTTATTGTTTGACATCTACAATGTTTTACTCATGTAGAGTTGTTAAACATCCACAATGTTTTACTCATGTATTCTGGCCCAAGATATTGTTTGACATCCTCAATATTTTACTCATGTAGATTTGGGCCAAGATATTGTTTGACATCCACAATGTTTTACCCATGAAGAGTTGTTTGACATCCACACTGTTTTACTCATGTAGAGTTGTTTGACATCCACAATGTTTTACTCATGTAGAGTTGTTTGACATCCACAATGTTTTACCCATGTATATTTGGCCCAAGATATTGTTTGACATCCTCAATGTTTCACCCATGTAGACTTGACCCAAGTTGTTTGACATCCACAATGTTTTACTCATTTATATTTGGCCCAAGATATTGTTTGACACCCACAATGTTTTACTCATGTAGGGTTGTTTGACATCCTCAATGTTTCACCCATGTAGATTAGGCCCAAGATATTGTTTGACATCCACAATGTTTTACCCATGTAGAGTTGTCTGACATCCACAATGTTTTACTCATGTAGAGTTGTTTGACATCCACAATGTTTTACCCATGTAGATTTGGAACAAAATTTTGTTTGACATCCTCAATGTTTTACTCGTGTAGATTTGGCCCAAGATATTGTTTGACATCCACAATGTTTTGCTCGTAGGGTTGTTTGACATCCACAATGTTTAACCCATGTAGATTTGGCCCAAGATATTGTTTGAAATCCACAATGTTTTACCCATGAAGATTTGGACCAAGATATTGTTTGACGTCATCAATGTTTTATCCATGTAGATTTGGCCAAAGATATTGTTTGACATCTACAATGTTTTACTCGTGTAGATTTGGCCCAAGATATTATTTGACATCTACAATGTTTTACTCATGTAGAGTTCTTTGACATCTAAAATGTTTTACCCATGTAGAGTTGTTTGACATCCACAATGTTTTACTCATGTATTCTGGCCCAAGTTATTGTTTGACATCTAAAATGTTTTACGCATGTAGAGTTGTTTGACATCCACAATGTTTTACTCATGTATTCTGGCCCAAGTTATTGTTTGACATCTACAATGTTTTACACATGTAGAGTTGTTTGACATCCACAATGTTGTACTCATGTATTCTGGCCCAAGATATTGTTTGACATCCTCAATGTTTTACTCATGTAGATTTGGCCCAAGATATTGTTTGACATCCACAATGTTTTACCCATGTAGAGTTGTTTGACATCCACAATGTTTAACTCATGTAGAGTTGTTTGACATCCACAATGTTTTACTCATGTATATTTGGCCCGAGATATTGTTTGACATCCACAATGTTTTACTCATGTAGAGTTGTTTGCCATCCACAATGTTTTACTCATGTAGGGTTGTTTGACATCCACAATGTTTTACCCACATAGATTTGACCCAAGATTTTGTTTGCCATCCACATTATTTACTCATGTTGGGTTGTTTGACATCCACAATGTTTTACTTGTGTAGATTTGGCCCAAGATATTGTTTGACATCCGCAATGTTTTACTCATGTAAATTTGGCCCAAGATATTGTTTGACATCCACAATGTTTTACTCATGTAGATTAGGCCCAAGTTATTGTTTGACATCCACAATGTTTTACTCGTGTAGATTTGGCCCAAGTTATTGTTTGACATCCACAATGTTTTACTCATGTAAATTTGGCCCAAGACATTGTTTGACATCCTCAATGTTTTACTCGTGTAGATTTGGCCCAAGTTATTGTTTGACATCCACAATGTTTTACTCATGTAGAGTTGTTTGACATCCACAAAGTTTTACCTTTGTAGGGTTGTTTGACATCCACAATGTTTAACTCATGTAGATTTGGCCCAAGATATTGTTTGACATCCTCAATGTTTTACCCATGTAGATTTGGACCAAAATATTGTTTGACATCCACAATGTTTTACCCATGTAGATTTGGACCCAAATATTGTTTGACATCCTCAATGTTTTACCCATGTAGATTTGGACCAAAATACTGTTTGACATCCTCAATGTTTTACCCATGTAGATTTGCCCCAAGATATTGTTTGACATCCACAATGTTTTACTCATGTAAAGTTGTTTGACATCCACAATGTTTTACTCATGTATATTTGGACCAAAATATTGTTTGACATCCACAATGTTTTACCCATGTAGATTTGGACCAAAATATTGTTTGACGTCCTCAGTGTTTTTGTAGATTTGGCCCAAGATATTGTTTGACATCCACAATGTTTTACTCATGTAGATTTGGACCAAGATATTGTTTGACATCCTCAATGTTTTACCCATGTAGATTTGGACCAAAATATTGTTTGACATCCACAATGTTTTACTCATGTAGATTTGGACCAAGATATTGTTTGACATCCTCAATGTTTTACCCATGTAGATTTGGACCAAAATATTGTTTGACATCCACATGGTTTTACCAATGTAGATTTGGACCAAGATATTGTTTGACACTCTCAATGTTTACCCATGTAGATTTGGACCAAGATATTGTTTGACATCCACAATGTTTTTCCCATGTAGATTTGGACCAAGATATTGTTTGACATCCACAATGTTTTACTCATGTAGAGTTGTTTGCCATCCACAATGTTTTACTCATGTAGGGTTGTTTGACATCCACAATGTTTTACTCATGTAGATTTGACCCAAGATATTGTTTGCCATCCACAATATTTTACTTATGTAGGGTTGTTTGCCATCCACAATGTTTTACTCATGTAGGGTTGTTTGCCATCCACAATATTTTACTCATGTAGGGTTGTTTGACATCCACAATGTTTTACCCATGTAGGGTTGTTGAACATCCACAATGTTTTACTCGTGTAGATTTGGCCCAAGATATTGTTTAACATCCACAATGTTCTACTCATGTAGAGTTGTTTGACATCCACAATGTTTTACTCATGTAGAGTTGTTTGACATCCACAATGTTTTACTCATGTAGGGTTGTTTGACATCCACAATGTTTTACCCATGTATATTTAGTCCGAACTATTGTTTGACATCCACAATGTTTTACTCATGTAGAGTTGTTTGACATCCACAATGTTTTACTCATGTAAGGTTGTTTGACATCCACAATGTTTTACCCACGTAGATTTGACCCAAGATATTGTTTGACATCCACAATGTTATACTCATGTAGAGTTTTTTTGACATCCACAATGTTTTACCCATGCAGATTTGACCCAAGATAATGTTTGACATCCATAATGTTTTACTCATGTAGAGTTGTTTGACATCCACAATGTTTTACTCATGTAAAGTTGTTTGACATCCACAATGTTTTACTCATGTAGAGTTGTTTGACATCCACAATGTTTTACTCATGTAGGGTTGTTTGACATCCACAATGTTTTACCCATGTATATTTGGTCCGAGATATTGTTTGACATCCACAATGTTTTATTCATGTAGAGTTGTTTGACATCCACAATGTTTTACTCATGTAGAGTTGTTTGACATCCACAATATTTTACTCATGTAGAGTTGTTTGACATCCACAATGTTTTACCCATGTATAATTGGCCCAAGATATTGTTTGACATCCACAATGTTTTACTCATGTATATTTGGCCCATGATATTGTTTGCCATCCTCAATGTTTTACTCATGTAGATTTGGCCCAAGATATTGTTTGACATCCACAATGTTTTACTCATGTAGATTTGGCTCAAGTTATTGTTTGACATTCACAATGTTTTACTTGTGTAGATTTGGCCCAAGTTATTGTTTGACATCCACAATATTTTACTCATGTAAATTTGGCCCAAGATATTGTTTGACATCCACAATGTTTTACTCATGTAGATTTGGCCCAAGTTGTTGTTTGACATCCACAATGTTTTACTCATGTAGATTTGGCCCAAGTTATTGTTTGACATCCACAATGTTTTACTCATGTAAATTTGGCCCAAGACATTGTTTGACATCCTCAATGTTTTACTTGTGTAGATTTGGCCCAAGTTATTGTTTGACATCCACAATGTTTTACTCATGTAGAGTTGTTTGACATCCACAAAGTTTTACCCGTGTAGGGTTGTTTGACATCCACAATGTTTAACTCATGTAGATTTGGCCCAAGATATTGTTTGACATCCTCAATGTTTTACCCATGTAGATTTGGACCAAAATATTGTTTGACATCCTCAATGTTTTACCCATGTAGATTTGGACCCAAATATTGTTTGACATCCTCAATGTTTTTCCCATGTAGATTTGGACCAAAATACTGTTTGACATCCTCAATGTTTTACCCATGTAGATTTGCCCCTAGATATTGTTTGACATCCACAATGTTTTACTCATGTAGAGTTGTTTGACATCCACAATGTTTTACTCATGTATATTTGGACCAAAATATTGTTTGACATCCACAATGTTTTACCCATGTAGATTTGGACCAAAATATTGTTTGACGTCCTCAGTGTTTTTGTAGATTTGGCCCAAGATATTGTTTGACATCCACAATGTTTTACTCATGTAGCTTTGGACCAAGATATTGTTTGACATCCTCAATGTTTTACCCATGTAGATTTGGACCAAAATATTGTTTGACATCCACAATGTTTTACCCATGTAGATTTGGACCAAGATATTGTTTGACATCCTCAATGTTTTACCCATGTAGATTTGGACCAAGATATTGTTTGACATCCACAATGTTTTACCCATGTAGATTTGGACCAAGATGTTGTTTGACATCCACAATGTTTTTCCCATGTAGATTTGGACCAAGATATTGTTTGACATCCACAATGTTTTACTCATGTAGATTTGGCCCAATATATTGTTTGACATCCACAATGTTTTACCCATGTAGATTTGGACCAAGATATTGTTTGACATCCACAATGTTTTACCCATGTAGATTTGGACCAAGATATTGTTTGACATCCACAATGTTTTACTCATGTAGATTTGGCCAAAGATATTGTTTGACATCCACATGGTTTTATTTGTGTAGATTTGGACCAAGATTTCCACCAGCATCTCAGTGTTACAGCTTCCGACTACGTAAGATAGCCAAGGAGGTTGCTGAAAAGTCAGGAATGAATGGATTTCTCAGGGATGGGGTGTACTGTTTCCTTGGAGGACCATCATTTGAGACGGTGACAGAATGCAAGTTTCTGAAAGTGGCTGGAGTTGATGCAACAGGTATATTCATGTTACAATCATGCAGAATTTAGGCCAAACTTGAGAAAAATTATATGTTTGCTGTGCACATACTTCTCAAATTGCAGCTACCCAAACTTTTTTATCGACTTTGGGATTTTTTTCATGAATTTTGTCCAATTTTGTCCAAAATGACAATAAAAAATCAAAGTCTTTCATAATTAAATATATATGTATTATATCCTTTGTATACCTTATATCGCGATACTCGTATTTCCACAAATGACCGTATAATAACATTATCTTACACATGCAGACTTAGAGTTCCTTACCTGGGGACAGTGAGACAATTTAAATGGATTGGTGCACTTAAAATGCTGCACACCAGTAAGATTTCTTGGAAGGGGGTCAACATTTGTGTTCCCTCCTTTTAGCAAAACTAGAATCAGTGCAAGAATTCTTAATTGTACAAACTCACTGTTTATGTTGATTTAAATATTTAATTATACTTTTCATACAGGACTTGCTGAATATTATTTGAAAGTTTAAAGGCTCATTAAACTTCCGAAACAGTCGTTTTTAGTTTTAAATTAAGTCAGTTTTACTATTCAAGATGATAGAATACATGTTTATTTGTTCACTGAGTGACTTTGCAAACGAAAAAATAAATATAAAGCACATTATTAGTACATAATTAAGAACGAGTTTTGTTTACAAATTAATGTTCGTCTCTTTCCCATAAACACCTTTGGCAGAAAACGGGGAGATACGAAGCTTGTTCGGAAACGCGTCAGTCGGTAATATATGATCAATTCGCTTCAGAGAGAAACATAGTATGGGGAACTGCGGGGGATGCCTTTAAAAATCAAATGGTCGCTTGCGGTTAGATAGTTTTTAAGAACATCCCCTTTATTCCCCTCAGTGTATTAATGAACTGGAACCCAAAAGCTAATTTATTGCACGTAAGCGACGAATTGTCCACTCTACTAAACAAACCACTCTTGGCGGCCTCTAGTTACTAACCAAACTAGTATTCCCTACTCATTGTTTTTCAGTACGTATAAATAGTATAATGCGTAGTTCGTTCGATACAGTTTTATTGCAGACATCAATATATTTTTAAAACAAAAAGAACTACCTCTGCAGTATTCATCTGTGTACTTCCAAACACTGACAGAGGTACAGTCGGAAAGCAACCGAGTCATTACGGAATTACAAAAATGTAAACAAAAGTTAAAAGCTCGGCCCGCTCGTCTAAGAAATACATATTTCGATCGAAGTTATTTATTTTCTCGCTTTTTTAAAAACAGTCATTAAGGGATCTACAGGAATGGTTTAAGCAATACTATAAACACATTTAATTACAATAATTTTTGTTATTATCAAAAAATGTGCATTTCAGAAGTTTAATGGGGCTTTAATCCTGTACCAGTATTTTTCCTGATAACACCAATTCTACCATTCTGAATGGCCGATTCGCGGCAATATGTATACCAGGAAAATGTAAAAATGGCTGACTGTGTATCATACATAACCACTCTCTTTTCATGAGTTTATCATATTCGGAGGTATAATTACCAGAAATAACTTTTAAAAAGATAATTCAGTATAATAATGTTTATTGCTATTTATTATTGATGTCATCATTTACGTGCTTGATAAAGTTTTAGACTCTTGGTAATAGGTATATCCAAGTGGGGATTTTATTCTAGCTTGGTTGAAATAAGATGCTGAGAAAACCCTTTACAATTTCATTGTTTTGCTTACTTGCATAAAGCCCTTACTATACACTGCGATCAATTTCTAGTTGTCTTGATCCGAGAAATGGTCGTGACACGCTTTATTAAGTGTTTCGTTCCGATTTATCGCATACATACTACATAGACTTCACGTGATTGTGAGGTTAATGAATCAATTGAAAGATAATGCCGACACCTTTTTAAATCTTGTGAAAAACATTGTCGACACCTTCAGTTGCTTATCAAAACAATCGCACATGGTGCGTGTGTGTGTGTGTACCGCTGGCTTCCTAGTTTGTTATAATTGGATAGCTTGAAATGAGAACCATTCTAATGGTTCCGCATTCTATGAAAGAATAATATGAAAATGCGCTAAAAGCGGGAACCATGTGTTAATCGAGTGTATACGCATATTGGAAATTACCTAACGACGTGTGTAGTGTCTACGGTCTGATTAGCCAATAAAGGAACACAGCGGGGAGGTACCGTTTATTCTTCACAGCGGTGTCTATCATTGTTTATTAAAAAGGGCACTGCGGGGCTGTAATTATTTAAGCGTTGCGGTATAAGAAAAGGGCAGGGCGGCATAGAAAAAGGGTGGGGCGGTCCGCAGGACTGCCCCGCCATACCGCTTTAGGAGAAACACTAAATTCCAGTATATATATATATATATATATATATATACTTGTAGAGATGGATGTGCTCCAGTACTGGTGAACTGTCCAGAATCCGACGAAAGAGAAGTTAGGTTAACTGATTGTCTGTTAGCCCTATTATGCTAAAATTTCAAACAACCCATATCCCTATTCAAATCCGTGAATTGAGGTCCTCCGTGGCCGAAGGCGCTGTCTCAAGATCACTTACCTCTCATCGCTAAGGTCCTATGTTCGAGTTCCGCTCACTCCAAAAACTTTATGTGAGAAAGTTTCCAGTTACTTGTGGAAGGACGATGGTTCTACTCAGTCTGATACAGTCTGAGGTCTTTTTCTACCAGTAAAACTGGATATGCCATATTTAACCTGAAATGTTTTGAAAATGGCATTAAACCCCATTCAAAAAAAAAAAAAAAAAAAAAGGATCATTATTCATCAACATGCTATTATTGTTTTGCATTTCAGGCATGAGCACTGTACCAGAAGTGTTAGTCGCGAATCACTGCGGGATGGAGGTCTGCGGTATATCCCTTATCACAAACAAATGTGTCATGGATTATGACTCAAAGCAAGTTGCCAACCATGAAGAAGTTCTAGAGACCGGCCAGAAACGTGCAAAGGACATGCAGCAGCTTCTAAGTTCTATTGTGCACCAGTTAGATGACTGAAGAACACAAACGTCTTGTTAAAATACTTGAATCTCTAAATATATGGAGTTTTGCTGTACATTATTTGTGTGGTCCAATTGCTACCCATCTCTTGCATGATTGACCAAGATTTTAACTCACAATAATCGCACTTTAGAAAGAGTTTTAAATTTCATGTGCTCATTGATTAATAAGCTTAAAAACCCCAGACAAAATTCTAGTAGCATTCAAGAAAAAACAATATTAAGAGTTTCTGTATAGTTTCATGAAAAATTGTAAAGCTTTATTAGATTTGAACAAAAATGAAAAGCATTAAATAGTGTAAGATACAGTCATTGTAAGATACAGTCATTGTAAGATACAGTCATTGTAAGATACAGTCATTGTATCTGAAACTTCCTAATGCTTCTCTTCCCTATCACTAAATCAATTATTACTTGAAAAATTACAGACAGATATGTCACATTTCAAACTTAAAATTATTTTGACAATTACAAACTTAGATATTTATAATTTCTCACCAGAGTCGTGCCGTGTTTAAGAATTGTGAGAAGCTGCGTAAAATTAGGATTTATATATCATACATTTGAGTTGTTGTTACTAGAGTTAAAGTAACATAAAGGTAACATATTGCTATATAAAATTGGGAAACAAAGTAACATAAAAGTAACCTTAATGATTGCCATATAAAATTTGGAAATAACATAACGTAAAAGTCAAGGTTACTGCAAAGTATTTATTTTTTTAAGGATTCATATATTAAGAATATATTTTAACTTTTATACTTGTCTTTAACAAAACTTTGTGGAACATGCTGGATTTTGATTGTTTTAAATTGTTTTTCATCTTGATGATAGCAATTGTGACTGCAAATCTTTCTGAATTATAGTGTAATGGTCTAAAGATATTTTTTACAGAATCTCAGTTATGGGTTCATTGAATACAAATAGTAATTACCTCTTAAAGATTTTATTGATGCTTGAAGTGCTTGAATAATATACATGTATATGCTTGTAATTTTTGCTATAGGACTGATATTATGAGAAACTTACATGGGTTTGAGGTTCGGATAAAAAATTTCGTCCTAAGGGAGAACAGTTTTGGCAGGAACGAGGCTCTGCCAAGTTCCCACGAAAACAGTTATCCCAAGGGACGGAATTTTCTACTTGAACCAAAATACCAAGAATGATTCTTTTTCTTGCATACCATACATATTAAATAATTATTCATTTTTCTTGCATACCAAACATATTAAATAATTATTTAAACTTATTTAATCATTATATTTTTTAACACTGTCACTTTTAAGGCGTTAGTTAAATCATATGATTTACCTCATATACTTTTACGTCACGTCATAAATGAATCTTAACGTCATACTGCAAGAATTTAATTTGGCCATAGGGTGAGATAGAAATATCTAACCCCAGTAAAAATGCATATAAGCGTATCCGGTGTGCATGAATAATATTATATCTTGTTAAGCTTAAAATGTTGTTTGGGTTGTCAAAAATTAGCAGTACTGTGTGAAACATAATTATCAAACTTCATTGCTTTGTTAACGTTTTAACAAAATTCAAGGACCTAGCTATTAATGATAATAAAATGTTTCAAACTTCAAGGACCTACCTATCAATGATAATGGAATGTTCCAAATTCACGGATCTAACTATTAAAGATAATGGAATGTTCCAAATTCAAGGATCCAACTATTGAAGATAATGGAATGTTCTAAATTCAAGGACCTAATTGGTGATATTAAATGTTCCAAATTCAAGGACCTACCTATTAATGATAATGGAATGTTTCAACCTCAAGGACATAGCTATTAATGATTATTGAATGTTTCAAATTCAAGGACCTACCTATTAAAGATAATGGAATGTTCCAAATTCAAGGCCCTAATTATTAATGGTTTGTTCCAGAAGCAAGGACCTAACTATAAATGATAATGGAATGTTCCAAAAACAAGGAAGGAAGAGTCTGTTTTTAAAATTCAGCAGGTAACTTCAAATAAAAAAAATGAAAACTTGATATACATTCCAGTATAACTGATTTAATGTGGTGATTGAACTTCCCAGTACCTCAAGAGTGATACTCCATAACTTTCATTTCATTTGATTATTTCTGACTCACTGTTCCAATATGAATATTATCGATAAATAGAACATATCAGTATTGTTTTAGGTATATTCTATAAATAGCATGTACCAGTATTGTTTTAGGTATGTCCTATAAATAGCATTTACCAGTATCATTTGAGGTACATTCTATAAATAGAACATACCAGTATTGTTTTAGATACATGTAATTCTACTGAAAAAGAGTCATTTATGGCTTTTTCAGTTCATATAGAAAACTCCGTCCCATGGGATAATGGTTTTTGCTCTCTGCCTCGGGACTGAATTTTCTCCTCAAACATTATATAAGATTCTTAAAGTGAAACAGTTGGTGTTCTGATGTAAATGTTTGACAGAATTCAGACATATTTCACAACTGTATTTGAATTAATATGATGTCTACATTGTTGTTTATGATGATAATTACTGTAACGTTTTGTTAATAATACATTGTGGTCGCAATATTATGTGGTTTGATATAAGGCAAAACTCATTGAAATGCAATTTATCCATGTCGCGATCCTACACTTTTACTCCTTGGGACCATGTTATATTGGGATTACTCCCGGGGACCCTGTTATATCGGGATTACTCCTGGGGACCACGATATATTGGGATCACTCCTGGGGACCGTGTTATATTTGGATTACTCCTGGGGACCACGTTATATTGGGTTTATTCCCGGGGACCCTGTTATATCGGGATTACTCCTGGGGACCACAATATATTGGGATCACTCCTGGGGACCGTGTTATATTTGGATTACTCCTGGGGACCACGTTATATTGGGATTACTCCTTTTCATTCAAAATCCGTTTAACAATTTTACATAGACTGTCATTAAACTTTATTTATAAATCCAAATCAAATTTTCAAAAGTGTATTTTTACAGGTTATAAAGTAAAGTTCAGTAGAGTTAGAATTTGGTGTTTGGAGCTTTAAAGTGCTATCTGTATATGAAATATGACTGCACATAGCACCTTGATGCTCCAAGGGGCTGTTGTTATTTTGTCCCATTAGTGCAATAAGGTGCTAAGTGTATATGAAATAAGAAGGCACTTGGTATCTTTTTGCACCAATGGGGCGAATTTTGTTGTAAGGGGTCATTGTTATTTGTTGTGCATCTTATCCAATTTAAAATAAGATTTACTTGAATTACATTCTACGTAGGTGAGAGGTACAGACTGTTGACTGTTAATTTTGTTTGATATTTTAATTTTTGTTGAATGTTTTGGTAGGCAGCTTATTGAATTCACCCTTTGTCAGACTACTCATTTCAACATTAAGTTTAAGATAGTCTTTTATCTTTTACTCCGATTTACTAATATATTCTACCAGATTCTGCTAGCTGAGTAAGTAACACCTTTGATTCTCAATCCAGAGGTCTGGAGTTAGACCCTGTCTGGCCATAGCCTCTGTGATGATTCGTCATGCACTTTGTTCTCCTGCTTGAGTCTCGCAACTCTAAATACGTGGGGAAGTAGTCACAGGCTTGCAAAGATCTGATGAATAATGATAATGCACTGACTGCCTTTAAGTAACTGAAATACTGTGGCCGAGTGGTCTAAGGTGCTGTCATCTAACGACCTCTAACCTCTCACCACTGAGGTCTTGGGACATTTGAGCCCAGCTCAATCCAATAACTTTATGTTAGAAGTTTGCTAATTATTTGTGAAAGGACAGTTGTTCTTCTCGATTTCATCTGAGGTCTCCCTCTATCAATAAAACTGAATATGCTGAAAATGGGCCCCTTACATATTTTTTTAAAATATTTTAATGATATTCTATTCTTGATTTTCAGTCCATTGCTTATACTATGCTTTGCAAATTGCTGGTTTAAATCTCAAAAGAGTTGAGTGTTTCTTTAATAATACAACCCATATCGGCGTATCTTTAATGTATTTTATATCTGCTTTGCTATTTATTTAATATTTTGGGAATTACATTTATTATCAAATGCTCATTGCTACCTGGTCTAACACAAGCCTCCGTGTACATGCTAATTTAATTATGGATTATTTAAGCAATATGGTGTTAGTTTAAACATATTTTATTTCATAATTTTACATGGAATGGGGTTGGGCCACAAGTTCTGCCAACATTAGATTTGGCCCTTCCTCTATTGGTCGTATGGCGATATGGTGTTGTAGGGTCAAATAAAAGGTCCTCCCATGTGTTGTTGTGGTCATTTTGTAACGGTCCTTGCTTACAAATAGTATGAGGTCTTGTCGTTCAGAGGATGTCATAAGAGTGGTGGAAGGACTATGACTCCTGGATGTTGTCTTTTACACATTTATGTCAGATTACCTTAATTCTACTGGGTTTTGTTGGGGGTGGGGGTTGAGTGATGTGAAAATTCTAGGACCACTTGGCCTATTTCTCGTTTATATAAGTGGTAATGAATTGATTGTTCGCTTCTCTCGCAACAATTTAAACTGGAATAAATAGACATCCCATAATCTTGTATGTATTGACTTTTGTAGATTTTTACAAGTATTTAATATTAAAAATAAATAATTGTAAAAAGTATTTATCATGATTTAATTGCAATAAGTATACATTCATTCAATATGCACAACTTGCAATAAATACTGCAATATTTGGATATTTGTAGACATGAATAATAAAAAGGGTGATATTGATATTGTGTTTTTTCTTTAAATAATTAGTACACTAAAAAATGTTTCAATTAGTACATCAAATAAGTGTTTTAATAAGTACATCCAACTAGTACATCAAATGGTGTTTTGATTAGTACATCACATAAGTGTTTTAATTTGTACATTAAAGAAGTGTTTTGATTGGTACATTAAAGAAGTGTTTTGATTGGTACATTAAAGAAGTGTTTTGATTGGTACATTAAAGAAGTGTTATAATAAGTACATTAAATAAATGTTTGAACAAGTACATTAAAGAAGTGATTTAATTTCATGAATTTTATTTCATAATTGCTTATTGTTTCAACATATTTTCTAATTTTGTTTGTATTATGACCATTTATCCCAGTTAAATGTTTGTCAAAATATTGCGCAATAACATGATATTCTAGTATACAATGAAAAGCAGGCAAATGATGTTCAGAAACATTTGTCTGAACATTTGACCTTGAAGCTTTTGAAGGTTGTTTTTGTTCCTGACAGGTCAAATGACCTACATGATTTTTGGTCATCATGTCAGTATGAGCAAAAGCTATCTTTGTTCTCTGGTGTTAAAATGTATGTTTGGTAATTTAATAAAATGTGTTTCACGGAAAAGATTAAATTTTCAAAACAATTCAGTATGTGTAATAGAACATTACTTTTCGAAAGAACGTCAATAATTAGTTTCCTCAAGTGCAAACATAGACAATGTTTTATTCATTAAATGCAGTTAAAACCATTTTCACAATTTTGAAGTCATAAGAAAATGTATGTTGCTCCTACTTTGTTACAATTGTAGTTAATTATTGAATTAATGAGAATTGGAATCAACTGCTCAGTTTTTTAATCAATCTCTAACAATACTCTGATCCAGGTGTTTTTTATATTTTATTTACATGGATTCTGTAATATGAAGTTAAATACCATGCATTGTATTATTCACTCACTGCATATATTGTTTTACAGGAGCTTTAATCATAAACATTTGTGTGTTGCTTTCTAATCCCAAGTTAAAAAATTGATTTTTTTTTACATATCTTTTTAGAATATCAATATTTTAGTGTAGTTGTATGATTAATTTTGCTTGTGCTATTTTTTCCTTCATCGGACTGGATTTTGAATTTTTTAATTATCTCATTTTCATCAAACAATGGATAACAGTTGTTCATACATATCTTCTGTTCCTGATTTTATTTTATAGATTATTAACAGTTTTATGATATTTCAGAAGAAGTTTGCTTTTATTCTCTACATTTGCAGAATTTACATGGTCTGTTTTGTTACTTTCCTCTGTTCAATGCAAGCATTTATTCTACTAAACTCAAATATGGCAAGAGTCAAATTCATTTGTAAAGCGGAGAAAAGGCTCTTTGCAAATTTTGAGAGAAAAACATTTAGGCTTGAAACTAACTTTTGTATTGAAAAATAAAACAACTATAAGAAATATAGAATAGAATTTGTGTTGTGGGAAGTGATGCTAAATATTCAATCAATCGTTTCACAGAGAAAATTAGCATACAAAAGGAATTACAAGCTGTCAGGAATCTGCCCTTGATAAGAAGCATTGAACAAGGATTCTTGCTGTCTGTTTATACAATTGTTATTTATATATAGATTAAATGGAATATTAAAATAAAAGTATTGTATGGAGTTGGTTGTGTGGTTTTCTATTATTTAATACCACTCCGTGCAATGGTATATATTATGTATTTGTGTAAGTCACTAGGTCTAGAAGAAATCAGACATCAAACCCAGAATTGAATTCAAATTGAGAACTAATCTGCCATGTATCATTCTAGTGTGATTTGTATGAGTTAAATGATTGTACGGATTAGATGATTGTATGAGTTAGATAATTGTATGGATTAGATGATTGTATGGATTAGATGATCATATGAGCTAGATTATTGTATGAGCTAGATGATCGTTTGAGTTATGAGTTAGATGATTGTATGAGTAAGATGATTGTATGGATTAGATGATTGTATGAGTTAGATGATTGTATGGGTTAGATGATTGTATGAGTTAGATGATTGCATGGGTTAGATGATTGTATGGGTTAGATGATTATATGGATTAGATGATCGTATGGGTAAGATGATTGTATGGGTTAGATGATCGTATGAGTTAGATGATCGTATGAGCTAGATGATTGTATGAGTAAGATGATTGTATGGATTAGATGATTGTATGAGTAAGATGATTGTATGAGTTAGATGATTGTATGAGTTAAATGATTGTATGGATTAGATGATTGTATGTGTTAGATGATTGTATGGATTAGATGATTGTATGGGTTAGATGATTGTATGAGTTAGATCACTGTATATGAGTTAGATGATTGTATGGATTAGATGATTGTATTAGTTAGATGATTGTATGTTTTAGATGATTGTATGGGTTAGATGATTGTATGAGTTAGATCACTGTATGAGTTAGATGATTTTATGAGTTAGATGATTGTATGGATTAGATGATTGTATGAGTAAGATGATTGTATGGATTAGATGATTGTATGAGCTAGATGATCGTATGAGTCAGATGATCATATGAGTTAGTTGATCATATGAGTCAGATGATAGTATGAGTAAGATGATTGTATGAGCTAGATTATCGTATGAATAAGATGATCATATGAGTTAGATGATCATATGAGTTAGATGATCATGAGTTAGATTACTGTATGAGTTAGATGATCATATGAGTCAGGTGATCTTATGAGTCTGATTATCGTATGAGTTAAATGATCATATTAGTCAGATGATCGTATGAGACAGATGATCATATGAGTTAAATAATTGTATGAGCTAGATGATCATATGAACTAGATGATTGTATGAGTCAGATGATCATATGAGTAAGATGATCGTATGAGTCAGATGATAGTATGAGTTAGATGATTATATGAGTTAGATGATCGTATGAGTCAGATGATCATATGAGTTAGATGGTCATATGAATTAGATGATTGTATGAATTAGATGATTGTATGAGTTAGATGATTGTATGAATTAGATGATTGTATGAACGAGTCCATGGATTTGAACCCAATGTTACCACCTTACAGGTTATCTTAAAGGTTTTGGGTTTGATCCTCCATCAAGGTTATGTGAAGTGTCCTTGAGCAAAACACTTTATGCTAAGTACTGGTTCTACCCAGGAAGAATTTTAGTTTGATTTGTCAGGCCATTATAAATTAATTGCTAGATTATCATCCAATTTTTAGCTCGCCTGAGCCAAAGGCTCACAGGTGAGCTTTTGTAATCGCCTGGTGTCCGTCGTCCGTCGGTAACTTTAAGCTTTTAACAACTTTTCCTCTGAAACCACTGGGCCAATTTTGATATAATTTCACAGAAATGTTCCTTGGGTGACTCTCTACCAAGTTTGTTCAAGCCATATAGATTCGTCAAAAAACATGGCAGCCAGGGGGTGGGGTTAGTTTTATGTCAAATTAATGCCCTTGTTTTATAGCTTAAATGTCTGTATATAGCAATTATTATAAGAAGAGGTAATAAACTCTTTAAATAAACTTTTGTTTTTGCTATTATTATAACATTTTATACCAGATATAATTTTTAAAGACAATTCATCATAAAAAGATGAATGATACAATTATAATCAATGATTGAAATATTATTCATATATCATAAACCATTTTAAAGTACATGTAGGTGTTTTTCTGAATATAAAAGTCAGAGTTTTTATGGTTCAGACAGGGATGGTTAACTGCTTCATAATAAAGCAATACCATATTTTTAGCTAGATTCATCACAGCAAGAAGTCTGCTTGAGATTTTCAGTGTCAAAGTGTACTTGAAATCTTGGAGGAGGAGCTTAATTGTTTTTTGGGGAGAGTGCACTGTGACAAAGATTTTTTCAAGCGATAAACTTTGGAAAGGCTTGTGTTTGAAACTCATATGAATATTTATTGTGCTGGAACTGAGGATTGTTTCATGCACAATAGTTTAGTCTGATGCTTTAGTTTGAAACCGTTCTCAAACATAACAGGTTAGTTTTGTGCTGGAACTGGATTTTTATCTTAGTTCGAAGACTTACCAGCTATAGTAAAAACTTCAAAAGCCTTCTTGTCAGAATCTACTGACCTGATTTTGATGTAATTTCACTGACATTTACCATGGGTGAACCTTTATCAAGTTTGAACTGTTCTACGCATCTGTTACATCTTCAAAAGAAATCAAAATTCTAACTACATACCCTTATCGTCTTTCTGGAATTTTGAGTGTACAATGTCATGTATTATATAATCTACTTATGTTGGGTGACTGAAGGTCAGTCAGGTGAGCGATATAGGACCATCTTGGCCCTCTTGTTTTTAAAAGGGGGAGGTGTGGGGTAAGGGGGGGGGGGGGGGGTATTTTTTATTATTATTTTTGTTTAAAAAGAAAAAGAAGAAAAAGGTTGGGGTGGCATGTAAATTAGTGGGCGGGAGGGGGATGATAATATAGCAATTAATTTATTCTGGCCATAAGGTAACAACAACAATGCCACCATCAATGTAAAGTAAATAAATTCAAAACACCAGAACACTGAAATATAAAGATCTCACAAGAATATATCAAAGCAACAAAAACATTACACCTTTAAAAAAAACAAAAAACCTAATCATTGAAATATACTAAAGCCAAAATATAGTTTTACAGTGTGTGATTACAAATATTAAACCAAGCCAAGGTTATCAATAATCAGATCATAATTTACAATAGTCATATAAGCATGAACCGATCCAGTTTTAAACCAACTAGGATTGAAGCTATTTGAAATGAGGATCAATAAACAACTGTACAATTATTTTTTTTTGTCTCGGTCATAGCGTCAAGAATATGTATAGTATCTTAAAATTCAAACATGGTTAGTACTGTAAGTGTATAACCCACTGTCACACAAAACAGACATGTTAATAATATAGGCTAGTCGTCAAAACAAATAATGTGCAGTGTTTGCATGCATTCTGCATATATGCATGTGTCCTTGTGCTTGTGTTTATTTGTGTCACTGTGATTGTGTAACAGCTTGTGAGCACAAATTTGGTTTTGGTTACCAACCAAGCAACCATGACATTTTAATGGAAAGCAATGTCTGCAATGAAAGATTGAAGGTTTCTAGATCAGAAAATGTGAAATGATCATTTCTTACCCTCCCTGAAAAGAATTTAGTTGCAACTTTTCTGTGTGGAACTATTCTTTGATATATTCTGATTACCACAGCGGTAGTCTAGTGGTAGAATATTCATCGTGCATACAGAAGGTTTTAGGTTCGCTCCCCAGCAGGGTCATACCAAACACTTGAATAATCTTACTAGAAGTTTCCTCATTTTGTGCTTAGTAGTTAGAGGATCATGTTCTATTATTGGTCGGCCTGGTGTTAGTATAATGTGACTAGGTGTGGTGTCGTACCATGTGTCTGCAGCACAATACTGCAATGTGGGAACGCATAGAATACTGTCTCAAGTAGAAACTGTCGTGATATGACTGAAAATGTTTTGAAAATAATGCTTAAGACAATAGAACATCCATCAAGATGATCTTGTCCAGAACTAAAATCTTAGCCACTACCCACCCCCATTCACCTGACCCAACTCAATACAAACACTTTTAAAGGAAATTTGCCAGTTCCGTGTACTTGCTGGAAGAACGGATGCAATTAGCAAAGCAAGTAGAATTTAATTTCCCTTTCAACTTTTATCCTTCCTTAAGATACATAATATAGTGATTTATAGTAATGTAATGATTTGTATACATTGAACTTGTATCAATGAAACTTGGCTACAAAACAAACAACAGTGCATACAAACTATAATGTTCATTAGCTTAGTCTGGTACACTGCCCTACTTCATTCTGTTACACCCTATTTGTAATGAAATTGGGCAGAGTACCAGACTATCATTAGTTTAATAACAGAAGTTTAACCTGAATATGTTCATTATACATTGTCCTTAAATCTTTATCAAATGTCAAGTATTTGGTTAGAGTGAGCTGAAACTCTTCAGGTGTGAAGGTATGAAGGTTCTAGGTCATTCATTTGTTTGTGTTTTTCTTCAATCTGCATGTTAATCTGTCATTTTTACGCTTGCTGGGATGAAGTACAAGGAGAGCTTTTGCCATGACCCTGGCGTTGTCGGCGTCAGTAGACACCCAGGTTAAACTTTTGTGTTTAAGTTTCAGATATCTATCCAACCACTCATTGAATGTGAATGAAACTGCGCATGTGTGTTCAGCATCATCAATGGAATACACAGAGACAAGAACCATAACTTTGGGTTGCATTTTGGCACAGTTATAGTCCTTTTTGGACTTAATTTTTCAGGTTAAAGTTTTTTATCCTGTAAGATATCTATGCAACAACTCATTTGATATTAATGAAATTCCGTATGTGTGTTCACCATCATCAATGGAACACACAGAGACAAGAACCATAACTCTGGGTTGCATTTTGGCACAGTTATGGCCATTTGGACTTAATTTTTCATCTGTAGACACCCAGGTTAAACTTTTGCGTTAAGTTTTGGTGTTTGCCTCTAATCTCAATCTTTGCATGGGTGGTTAGTTTTATCCCATTGGCAAAATTTGTTGTCCTGTGACAACTCTTGTTATACATGTAGAGTCAACTTTGAATATGTCTTCTTGTTGGCATCACAGAACCTTAACAGGTAAAGCTGCAAGCGGGCATAGTAGTGTATTGGATAGAATGTTGGCTACTGCAATCAGAAGATATGGGTTAAATTCCTCGCTTGACCCAATACCGTTCATAAAACAACACTCAGTACTGGCTCTACCCAGGAAGCATACATGACAGCAGTTCATTTAAGCTCTGAGCTTTCATCGCAATCAAGTTAAAATAAATTGGTATAAACAAAATTAAACTTATAAAAGTGGTCCCTTCTATTGAACAGCCACATTTACTATTTCCCATTTCCATGCTTTCAGAGCAAATTAATATGCAAAAAGCCAAATTTACCCTTCCCCTTGACTGACTACTTGGACTGTATCTGTGAAGTGTTGATATGTTATGTAGTACCACTCACAATTCATTAATCAATAAGTTGTTTAACAGCATTTATAATGTTGTAGGGTGTTTAGCCCCACTTTCAAAACTTTTTAGTTATATCGCTACAGTGTCTGCTTTAGACAAGTATTCTGAGCGCTGCCACACTGGAGTATCATGCCGTAGACACATGATATAACCCCACCCCATCACATTATACAGACAGCAGGTCGACCAGACCTAGATTTATCCTCTTAATGCTAAGCGCCAAGCAAGGAAGCTTCTAGTATCATATTTCAAGTCTTTGGTATGACCCAACCGGGGATCGAACCAACATCCTGCATGCGAGGCTGATGCTCTACCCCTAGTCCACCCCTACGGTTTGCACTTTTAGTTATTATGATATTCATGCTTAAAGTTTGCGTTTTTTAGTCTTCCAAAGCACACATTTTACGATATAGGCAGGCTTGTAATTACTTCTACACTTAAACTGTATCAATATACCATACATGGCCAAGTTTGATCATTACTTCTACACTTGAACGGTATCACTATACCATACATGGCCAAGTTTGATCATTACTTCTACACTTAAACTGTATCAATATACCATACATGGCCAAGTTTGATCATTACTTCTACACTTGAACGGTATCAATATACCATGCATGGCCAAGTTTGATCATTACTTCTACACTTGAACGGTATCAATATACCATGCATGGCCAAGTTTGATCATTACTTCTACACTTGAACGGTATCACTATACCATACATGGCCAAGTTTGATCATTACTTCTACACTTGAACTGTATCAATATACCATGCATGGCCAAGTTTGATCATTACTTCTACACTTGAACGGTATCACTATACCATACATGGCCAAGTTTGATCATTACTTCTACACTTGAACTGTATCAATATACCATACATGGCCAAGTTTGATCATTACTTCTACACTTGAACTGTATCAATATACCATACATGGCCAAGTTTGATCATTACTTCTACACTTGAACGGTATCACTATACCATACATGGCCAAGTTTGATCATTACTTCTACACTTGAACTGTATCAATATATCATACATGGCCAAGTTTGATCATTACTTCTACACTTGAACTGTATCAATATACCATACATGGCCAAGTTTGATCATTACTTCTACACTTGAACGGTATCACTATACCATACATGGCCAAGTTTGATCATTACTTCTACACTTGAACTGTATCAATATACCATACATGGCCAAGTTTGATCATTACTTCTACACTTGAACGGTATCAATATACCATACATGGCCAAGTTTGATCATTACTTCTACACTTGAACTGTATCAATATACCATTCATGGCCAAGTATGATCAGTTTCTATGACAAATCAATCAAGATATGCCAGTTCTAAGAAATCCAAAATTCCAAGATGGCCGTGTCATAACATGGGAGGACATGATTGTATTGATGAAAATTTGAGTCACAAAGTGGATTAAATGAATTTGGTGACATTTTTAATGAATCAGACGGAGTTGGACTAGATATGTTGTTAAGTTTAATCAAATGATTTTTTTTATTATTATTTTTTTTTAATGGGGTTCTACACAATTTTCCAACACATTTCAGGTTATATAATTATGGTATATCCAGTTTTATTGGTGGAGGAAGACCTCAAACTGAGAAGAACCACCGTACTTCTTCAAGAAACTGAAAATTTTCTCACATAAAGTTTTTGGAGCCACATAAAGTTTTTGGAGCAAGTGACATAAAGTTTTTGGAGCAAGTGGAACTCAAACCTACTACCTTAGCGCTGAGAGATAAGTGATCTTGACATGGAGCCTTAGACCACTCGGTCACGGAGAACCCCGCACTTCCTATAATTTTGTTTTAAAAAACAGGGGAGTTATTAGGGAATTTAGGTTTTTTGTCTGGGACTTGCCCCAAAAGCCATGGTACCAATGCTGGAAGTCTGACACTATCCACTTTTGGCTGGTTTTCAACCCAAAAGTGCAAAGTACTCCTCTATGAGAATGCACAGCGAAACGGAGTTTCATATTTCCAAGGGAAGCAATTCAGTTTTAATAACCCAAACCATACCAGAATGAGTTGTCTGTAAAAGTAAAAGCTGACCTTTGAATTACAGAAAAACAACAGAAAATTACTTGTTTTTGTTTTTTAATTGTAAACATGTAACATATATCATATTAAATTTGAATAAAATAAAAGAAATGAAACATATATATTTATTTATATATTATAAGGTGAAAATACATGAATGTTGAAATAATTAACAGCCTGAAATATAATAAAAAAATCAACGTCAATAAGCATTTAGGTGATATGTTAGTTTGTGAAAATTATATTTGCTAGTAACTGGTTAACTGATACTTATAAAGATTTCAATTATAAGATTATTTTTTAAAGGAAGGATATCATGACTTTTACAAAAAACTTTTTTTTTCAATATAGTTCACTGATTCCATATTGCCATAAAAATATCCCTGATTATGAAATAAGTTATTACAACTTGGACAAATCACGCTTGAAGTCTTCCTGGGTAGAACCAGTACTAAGCATATGTGAAAATGGTGTCTTGCTCAAGGACTTTACACATAGCCGTGATAAAGGATCAAATCCATGACCCCGCGATCCTGGGTTCGATGCTCTACCACCGGACCATGAGCTCCAAATGACTTTTAAAAATGGATCCAAAACATCTCAGTTCCATTAATAAATAAAAAACAAATGATTTGGTATTTAAAGTTTGCAAAAATGTGACCAAACAAAACAACAATATTTTAATCAGATTGGTGAAATGGAAATCCCCATTCTAAAAATAGGCAGCACTCAAATACTGCCTGGCGAGTTTACTTCCTCATTTATAATCTCTCAGTTTACAAAATCTCTATTTTATAAAGTAACAACATTCATTTAAATGGAATTTATTAGGATTTTTCAGGTTCACCATTTTTTTTTAAAGAGCAGATCCGCTATTGATACAAGCTTGCACGTAGTAAAAATTGTTTCACCTTAGAAAGAGTCTGAATGACGTCAAGTAGTTTTTAAGTGCTGTCTATTTTAAGAATGGGGATTTCGGTTCATGTTTTGCTCCAATTTAAATATGGAATTTGTCATGTTTAAGTTGATTTGACATTCCAAACCATTCAGATTTTATTTATTAATGATAATGAGAAGCTTTCTATCCATTTTAATAATTATTTTATTTTATATTTTTAAGATATTTGTAGTGTAAATTAATAGCTAGATTACCATGCCGCCCCAAACCCTTTTTATTTTCATAAAAAATTTTTTTAAGAAAAATTTGGATGATAATCCAACAATTAATTTATAATGGCCTTACCAAAGTTATTGTTCTCTTTAATCATTTAAAATTTAAGTATTACATAATTATATCCAACAGAAATCATTTTGACAAAACCATAACAACCTTCACTCTTAGACATGTACACCAAACAATTTTAATGTACCGTATTTACCCTATGTATTGGGACAGCAACCAATAATTAAAAATTTTGCTGCCCCAATACATATTATTTTAAAAAATATATTTTTTTTTTTTTACTGTCACAATACATAAGGTAAATGCGGTAATTTCGTCCCAAAACATAGGTTAGATACGGTAATGTTGGTATGTCTATGCACCGTATACAGTATCGTATTTTTAAAAAAATATTATTTTTTACTGTCCTAAAAGATAGGGTAAGTACGGTATAGTTTCGTATGCGGTATTCAAAAATATAGAAAAAATCTCCATAATAAAAAAACTATCACAATCCTATTATAGTTTACATTACATTACAGCAGAACTTTGATAGCTCGAACTCGGTTGGCTGGAACACCACCAATTGCTAGAACACTGATAGGCGGAACAATCAAACTAGAAATTAGGTCCCGCCAACACACTTGCCTGTGTTTTTCGCACCTTTCTGACTAACAATTGAACAAAGAGAAGAAATCAGAAAAATTTGCCATGTTTGTTCACGCATTTAAAGGTGTGAAGTAATTTCTACATGTCATTATATTCCCACTGTCTTAAAGCGCGAGAAGTTTGTTATGATAATTTGGTGAGTGTGTTTATAATTTGTTACACGTTTGCTTTAACTGTATACTGCATGTTGCATTAATTAAGTTAATCGATTCTTAATTTGATGTTTATTTGTATTAACGATGAAATCAAAATAAAACCAATTTATATTGCAAACATTGAAAAGTAAAGAGTGTCACATACAATTTTACCCTATAAATCTTAGACATTGGAAGTTCAGTCTCATTGCTCAGTGTCGCATTTAACAACACATTTACCTGAAGAAGAAATGGCTGAGCAACTTAGTGACGGACCCGGTAACCGGAGATAACTAAGTCAGCCACTTTGACGATTGCCAAGCAACTTGGTGAAGGAAACGGTAAAAACGGATTGTGATTATCATGTCATTTACATTCTCATGCACACCGAAAGCTAAATATAGCTACTTATACAAGAGTATATAAAATTATGATGATAAAAGGTGAATTAAGTACCATAAATCTCTGAGTATAAAATGCAAGTTTTTAAGGTCTGAAACAGGGGTGCGTTTTATACTAAGTTATAGAAATTTTTTTCAGGTTTCATCAGTTTCCCGCTAACTTCGCGATCGTCAACAAAGGCAAGCCGAGAACAGTATTTCTGATGCCTATCATCTTGAACGTAGTGCAAAAAGCACACAAAGTTTTAAACATGTCTTACATGCTTTATATTTTATGATTTCTATTTAATAAACAAAGTTTATTAACCCTTTTTGGTATAATTGTGTATTCCAAATGGGAAAACAACAAAACTTTTCGCTAAACCGGAAGTCTACTATTTATTCACTAGACTGGTGCAAATATTCAAATTCTGTTAAATTTGCTATTTATACGCTCGCTGTTAATGGGATAATTGTATGGTGTTTAATGTTATATATATTACTATTTTTTACAATTATGTTTTATTTTTTTTTTTTTACAATTATGAACAATTGTTATTGGTTTATTGATTAAAATATAACACATAAAAAATTAAAACTTTGAGGGAACAAAATTGTGCAGGTGTTTGGCGACACTAATTTGACTCCGCCCACTTGTACTTTCCTTATCCTTTACTGCTGTCGGATTATCACTCTGTTAATTGAAACTAATTGACATCTCTTTGATCTTGAATTAAAAAGCATGAATACTGTTTGACAAGTGTCAATAGTGACACGTGTATGTAGGTGTTCAGAACCTCGTTGGTGAGAAGGAGTTTAGAATGTGTTATCGTTGCTTGGAAGGAGATGATTTTGAGGGTTTTGATAGTGGGTCTTACAGTATAGTTAAAATGTTATGACTGGTTGGTGTTTTCATAAAAAAAGTGCAATGATGCATACTACCATAAACAAAATATAATTATATAGCATTTAAAATTTCCATACCGGTTTATCATTGTTAACTTAATTAACTTTAATCCATTTTTTTTTGTATATTTCCTCCACATTTACGAATAGACTAGAAATCTGACAACAGTGTTTAAATTAAAATGACATAAACATGTTTGACATGTTCAAGGACTTTTATATACATTACATATATAAAATTTCTTTTTCAGATATCCTTCCATCAAAATTTCCAAGATGCCCACTTAGTGCAATAATGTTTGTTTCACTATCTGAATGACTTCATCGGACATTGACACATGGTGTTGGTGAAAGGGACAGCGTGTTCATTCTGTACATAAATTTAGTCATGTGTAGTTATAAATATAACTCTACTTATGGATTGTATCAGTTTTATAGTAATTCTATTTTTAACAAATATACATTTTAGAAGACAACCAGTTACAAACAAACACTGACCTTTTATAACTTTTTAATTTTTTTTCGTTTGTTATTCTATAATGCCCCTTTATTTAATTCTCGACCTTTGGAAAACTGTGATGTAATCACTTGCTCATTGGCATTACATCAAAAGTGTTATGTCGGCGTACTTCAAAGAAAGTAGGCAAACACCCTGACTAGTAATTCTGCAAAGTGTTACAATAAGAGAAAAGAAGAAAAGGGATTTTAACCTATTTTTTTTTTATTTAGTGCATGGTGGTAATTTATTAATTAAAATTTTGTGCATGGTTGTATTTGATTAATTAAAATTTTACCCAAATACACATAAAAATAATTTCAGTAACACCATTTTATACTCGCAAGTTTTATTGTCTCCAACACACTATACATCACATCAAAACGTTTTTACAAAGTAATGCAGTACACCAGTCTAGATTTCGTTACACCATAATTAGCAAAACAAAATTCATCTTTCACTTTGGTCCGGATTTCAAAATGGCGGATGTAGTAAACAACTGATTCATCTGATTCATGCCTGCGGATTATAGAGGTATACTAGCTTTTTTCGACCAGTATCGGCTTCAAAATCAGCTGCGGATTATACTTGAGTGCGGTTTATAATAGGAGATTTACAGTAATTACAGTTCAATACAATTACATATATTTGGAAATTATCTTTTGTTGTACCAGGCTTGACTCGAACTACCGCTGACTCAAACTATTTTGTCCAGTCCCGTCGAGTTCGAGAGATCAAAGTTCTACTGTAAATAAAATATATGTAACTAAAGCACCAACAAGACAAGATAGAAACATAATATTGACATCACGTGATCCCACCTTGTTCAACAACTTTATCAGCAGAAAAAACACACCAACTGTGACGACTAGTAAATATCTAAACCAGTAATGTGACACCCATCTTGTGTTTGGTTGGTTGTTTCTATTAGCAAACAGTATTTTACTACGTAGCAACCTCCTTCCAAGTGGAACAGGCGGAGTGTAAGGGAGTGCATAATGGCGAAATTTGGATCGTCTCTCTGACACAGATCTGGTGATGTGGATGTCGGGATGAGTTAGTCTAATAAAATGGCTAAAATCTGAAATAAAATAAAACAACTAAATTATTGAAATCAGACAAGACGTCAAAAACCGTCAAATCTGAAAGGGTCATGCTTGCATGAAAAATAATGTAATCTGTATGTTATGAAAACATGTACTTATGGGATTAATGTTAATAATTAGCTCCCAGTCTCAACTGAACTAGTTAAAATAAAATGCTTCCATACATAAACATGTACGAGTAATGGAATACAAAATCAAATTCTGCACAAGAACAATAATACACTGATAAATATGACTCTTTTACAACTTAAACAGTTACTGTTAGTGTGACCTTCACCTTCACTTTGATTAACAGACCTACTTAATGTATTTTGCACCTTTTTGTGGTGAGCTGGACCCTGTTACTGAGTCCTTGGCACATCTAATTATCAATCAAGGGGTTGTGAGTTTGAATCTCCTTCCGGTCTTTGTGATGATTGATATACAACATTTTGTCTCATTATCATTCATCTCTCACCATTGATTCAAATAGGAAAGTTATCAGTTACTTGCAGAGATGGATTTGCTCGAGTACTGGTTAAGCGTCCAGGTTCTCAGGTAAGGGTGGTAAGGTTAATGATTGTCTGTTATTCCTCGATGGCATAAAAATTACACTGAATATTCAACAAATCAATCAATTAATCATTTATTTAACGAACATTTGTACCTATGTTATATTAAAATCCTTACATATGTCACCACTGTTTCTTCTGTAACTTTCAACATTTCAAGATTGTTGCATTTTGTAAATGTACCCTTATTCACTAAATACCAAAGCTGCAACAAAATTTGCAAGCCCAAAATACAGTAGGAGACATTTTTGTATTGATATGTACAATGTATCCGTCACAAAAAGTTAACTACAGCCAAACCTGTCTTACACAGCCAGTCAGTGGAAGGAGCAAGACATGTTGCTTATTACAGGTTAATTTGCTCTGAAAGCATATAAATGGGAAATAACAAATGTGGCTGCTTAAGACAAGTGGCTGTTTAATAGAGGCGGCTGCTCACACAGGTTTGACTATGTTAATTATAATATTCTCACTGTTCACAGATATTATCATGTATACAAGTATCTTTGGGCGATGTTATTCCAAGTCTGCTTAGCAATCTGATACAAAAGCATTAAATAATATGGTGGTGTGGATGGTCTTTTTGTTTTTTTATCATGTCCATCACATGCTCGATTGAGTAAAGGTCAATGAGGTCGAGATGCATCACCTTAACTGCTACAAATCGTGGACATATAAGAAACTCATACAATTGAGATTTTTTACTTTACAGGTGGTGCAATTATAAAAGTTGTTACATGTTTATTTCTGTATGATTTACAATTAAATTTTCTGAAAATATCCACAATGAATTGGTTGATTGGGGACTAAAATATGAAATTTAAAATAAAGGTGGGTGATTATAACTTGTAATAGGTCTATGTACTTGTAATGGTAGGTGCAATATATGCTACATACTTTGGCATCACAATGACGATAACTAAGTGCTTCTGTATAATTATGTTCTTGTAATGGCAAATACAGAAGTATGTGTTTTCCTTATCAAAAGTTAAAAATAAGATCTCATATCTCAGGTTCAGAGCATAATATAGACTTAAATTCATTTTTTTATGTCAAAAATAGAAAACAAATCTGATACATAAACTTACCAGCATTTAGTACACAGGACATTATAACTGCTCTACACAGAGGACACAGAACACGCTCTGACCCCTGACCTGTCAACCGCCGCAGACAAGGCTCGCAGAATATATGCCCACATGGTCGGCATTCTTGGGGGAGGTAGAACATTTCCAAACACACAGCACATGACAAGTTAGGGTCCACGTCCTTCTCCACTTGTAATTCCTGTTAGAGTATAGACATTTCATCATTCAATTCATCAACAACAGACTGTTGCCTTTTAATTAATTGTTATACCAATTAGCAATTTGGTGGTTTATAAAAATCATTTTGGACAATTCTGATCTAAAAAAGAGTCTCATATACATAGAAGATGTTAAATGTGACATTTTAAACACCTAATATGGTGTTTTAATGAGTTGTCCTCCATTAGCCAGATGGTCTAATATGGTATTTTAATGAGTGCTCCTCCGTACGCCAGATGGTCTAATATGGACATTTACTTCTCACCACTGATGTCACAATTTGAGCCCAATAATTGTTTGTATGATGCATGGGTAAAAATGATGAAGTAATACATGTATGTTGAGAAACTAAAGTCATATCTTAGATATAAAATACTGAATGGTTGATATTCATAAAATATTTGACAAATGTTTTTTGTGCTCTATGGATTAAAATAGATGGAAAGTTTCAAGCAGAAAAACTATCACACCAAGCCCTACTATTAATAAAGATAATAATATTCATAAAAAATGTTAAGGTGTACAAAATTGTTTAATATGTGGAGAGCTTAATGTTCACTTAAAATCAATAATGATAAGCAAGTATGTATTACATCTAGTGACCTGCCATACTAGATGTATTACATCTAATGACCTGTCATACCAGATGTATTACATCTAGTGACCTGCCATACCAGATGTATTAAATCTAGTGACCTGCCATACCAGACATGCAAGTATGTATTACATCTAGTGACCTGTCATACTAGACATGCAAGTATGTATTACATCTAGTGACCTGCCATACCAGACATGCAAGTATGTATTGCATCTAGTGACCTGGCATACCAGACATGCAAGTATGTATTACATCTAGTGACCTGTCATACCAGACAAGCAAGTATGTATTATCTCTAGTGACCTGTCATACCAGACATGCAAGTATGTATTACATCTAGTGACCTGCAAAACCAGACAAGCAAGTATGTATTACATCTAGTGACCTGCCATACCAGACGTGCAAGTATGTATTACATCTAGTGACCAGTCATATCAGACGTGCAAGTATGCATTACATCTAGTGACCTGCCATACCAGATAAGCAAGTATGCATTACATTTAGTGACCTGCCATACCAGACAAGCAAGTATGCATTACATCTAGTGACCTGCCATACCAGACATGCAAGTATGTATTAAATCTAGTGACCTGCCATACCAGACGTGCAAGTATGTATTACAACTAGTGACCTGTCATATCAGACGTGCAAGTATGTATTACATTTAGTGACCTGCCATACCAGACATGCAAGTATGTATTACATCTAGTGACCTGTCATACCAGACATGCAAGTATGTATTACATCTAGTGACCTGCCATACCAGACATGCAAGTATGTATTACATCTAGTGACCTGTCATATCAGATGTGCAAGTATGTATTACATCTAGTGACCTGCCATACCAGACATGCAAGTATGTATTACATCTAGTGACCTGCCATACCAGACATGCAAGTATGCATTACATCTAGTGACCTGCCATACCAGACATGCAAGCATGTATTACATCTAGTGACCTGCCATACCAGACATGCAAGCATGTATTACATCTAGTGAACTGCCATACCAGACATGCATGTATGTATTACATCTAGTGACCTGCCATACCAGATATGCAAGTATGTATAACATCTAGTGACCTGTGATACCAGACATGCAAGCATTTATTACATCTGATGACCTGCCATACCAGATGTATGCAAGCTGGTGACCTGCATTATCAGAGATCCAAGTATTTATTACATCTGGTGACCTACCATATTAGATATATACAAGCTAGTGACCTGCCATACCAAAGATCCAGGTATTTATTACATCTTGTGACCTACCATACCAGATATATGCCAGCTGGTGACCTGCATTATCAGAGATCCAAGTATTTATTACATCTGGTTACCTACCATATCAGATGTATGCCAGCTGGTGACCTGCCATGCCAGAGATCCAAGTATTTATTACATCTGGTGACCTATCATACCAGATGTATGCAAGCTGGTGACCTGCATTATCAGAGATCCAAGTATTTATTACATCTGGTTAACTACCATATCAGATGTATGCCAGCTGGTGACCTGCCATGCCAGAGATCCAAGTATTTATTACATCTGGTGATCTATCATACCATATGTATGCAAGCTGGTGACCTACCATACCAGATATATGCAAGCTGGTGACCTGCATTATCAGAGATCCAAGTATTTATTACATCTTGTGACCTACCATATCAGATATATACAAGCTGGTGACCTGCCATACCAGAGATCCAGGTATTTATTACATCTTGTGACCTACCATATCAGATATATTCAAGTTGATGACCTGCCATACCAGAGATCCAGGTATTTATTACATCTTGTGACCTACCATATCAGATATATACAAGCTGATGACCTGCCATACCAGAGATCCAGGTATTTATTACATCTTGTGACCTACCATATCAGATATATGCCAGCTGGTGACCTGCCATACCAGAGATCCAGGTATTTATTACATCTGATGACCTACCATATCAGATATATGCCAGCTGGTGACCTGCCATACCAGAGATCCAGGTATTTATTACATCTTGTGACCTACCATATCAGATATATGCAAGCTGGTGACCTGCCATACCAGAGATCCAGGTATTTATTACATCTTGTGACCTACCATATCAGATATATGCCAGCTGATGACCTGCATTATCAGAGATCCAAGTATTTATTACATCTTGTGACCTACCATATCAGATATATGCAAGCTGGTGACCTGCCATACCAGAGATCCAGGTATTTATTACATCTTGTGACCTACCATATCAGATATATGCCAGCTGATGACCTGCATTATCAGAGATCCAAGTATTTATTACATCTTGTGACCTACCATACCAGATATATGCAAGCTGGTGACCTGCAATACTAGACATGCAAGTACTGTAATCATTAGATCTAGTGACCTACCATACCAGAGATACAAGTATCTTTTACATCTAGTGATATACCATACCAATGCAAGTTTTTACCAATATTTTATCTTCTGTCCTACGTTTCCGATATGCAAGCCGGTGAATTACCTTACCAGAGATGCAAGCACTTATTACATCTAGTGACCTGCAATACCAGATATGCAAACTGGTGACCTGCCTTACCAGAGATGCAAGCTGGTAACCTGCCTCACCAGAGATACAAGCACTTATTACATCTAGTGACCTGCAATACCAGATATGCAAACTGGTGACCTGCCTTACCAGAGATGCATGCTGGTAACCTGCCTCACCAGAGATGCAAGCACTTATTACATCTAGTGACCTGCGATACCAGATATGCAAACTGGTGACCTGCCTTACCAGAGATGCATGCTGGTAACCTGCCTCACCAGAGATACAAGCACTTATTACATCTAGTGACCTGCAATACCAGATATGCAAACTGGTGACCTGCCTTACCAGAGATGCAAGCTGGTAACCTGCCTCACCAGAGATGCAAGCACTTATTACATCTAGTGACCTGCAATACCAGATATGCAAACTGGTGACCTGCCTTACCAGAGATGCATGCTGGTAACCTGCCTCACCAGAGATACAAGCACTTATTACATCTAGTGACCTGCGATACCAGATATGCAAACTGGTGACCTGCCTTACCAGAGATGCATGCTGGTAACCTGCCTCACCAGAGATACAAGCACTTATTACATCTAGTGACCTGCGATACCAGATATGCAACGTGGTGACCTGCCTTTCCAGAGATGCATGCTGGTAACCTGCCTCACCAGAGATACAAGCACTTATTACAGCTGGTGACCTGGGATTACCAAAGATGCAAGTAATTACTAATATTACATAGAGTGACCTACCATACCAGATAATTTGTATGCAAGCTAGTGACATACCTTACCAGAGATCCAACTCAAACTACATCTAGAGTGACCTACCTTTTTATTGAATTGCATTCTGGATATTTATGAAAAATACACCACAATTTGTGAAAGAGACTGATTAACATTTATCTCATGATACTGATGGCCATGGAGGTAGAGCTATGTATTGCCAGGACACTTCTGATACAATACATACCTAAATACAGGTAGGGCGGTACAATACGATACATGGCTTAACATTAGAATTCATCAATCTTACTTTTTGCCTTGGAGTTCTCTTGATTTGAAACTTTGATATGTGTTGTTTTAAAAGATTACAATATGACTGTATTGCTATTTGAGACATAACTTATAGAAGGCATGGACTGTTTTAACAAAAATATGATGATAAATTGTCTCATATTTTACAAATTTTTGAAATAAATATTAATAAACTTCACATTAATATTAAAAAAATAAAGATACATACAATTTTCTTTTGTTTTTTACTTTTAAAAACAAATTGATTTTAAGTTTTAATTACGCAAATATGGTATTCATACACATATTGAAAATTTGAAATGTGAAATCAGAGCTCTAGAACCAATACTAGCTCTACATGATTTATAAAAAGAATACAGAAGGCTATAAAAAATTATGATCTTTCAATATTTGATCATTTGAATGGATTTGATGCTATTTTTTGGGCTTTATTTTAAAGGACATTGAATTATGCACAATCTACGACTGTATTGCGGTACAGCAGATACAGACCTTTCCGATACAATACACATACTGCTCAGAAACAAACTGCAATAAACCAGTATACCGGTATATCGAGCCAGCCCTACACGGAGGTGGTTACTTGATATCGCCCCATTGGTGCAAAAAGGTACCAAGTGCCTTATTATTTCATATACACTTGTTATCTTATTGCTCTAATGGAACGATACATAATAAAGCTCTTCCTCTACAGTTTAAACTTACAGTAAATGTTGTAACAAATTTCGATGACCCTGACGAGACTCCTCCAACATGTTTAGACAACTTCTGCAATTGCTTTTTCCTTTTTCTGGCACTTTTGCTTTTTACAGTTGGTTTTGGCCGCCCTATAATTTGATAAATATTTATCAGTATTTCCTCTGACAAATTACTTGTTATAAGACACATTCAAGTATCTGACATTTATAAATAAAAGTTCTACTAAGAACATTAATCCTGCACAAGTTTATGATGTAACCATGCATTAAGAAATAAATTTTGATTGATCAAAGGGCCATAACTCTTATGGAAATATATAACTGTGTAAGCAGAGTGTTTTGACTAACAGCTGAGCATGGAACCCAGGATTGGAGGGTCATGAGCTTAATTACCCATTGCAGCCAACTTGTCATGATAAGATTTGAATAACTATTGCTTATGTTTGACTAAAATGTAACAAAAAACAAGAGCACCGCAGGCGAATGCAGACGCTCGTCTTTTTTTTTCCAAATCTAATAAGAAGGTCAAAGTCAGCAATGTAAACTTTTTAAACACGATTAAGTAACTGATAACTTTCCCACTTGAATCAGCAGTGAGAGACGAATGATAATGAGATACAATGCTGTATATCAATCATCACAGAGACTGTTGTTGGATGGGGATTTGAACTCAAGACCCCTGGATTGATAGTCAGACGCATTACCAACTGAACTAACCGGGTCCGGCGAAGATAATTAAATGCTTAAAAACTAAACAAATATATTTTAATCAATTAATACAACTAACTAACCCTTTCTTCTGCTACCAGCATTTAGATTTTCTTTAAAAAGTTCAACCAGACCAAAGTCACCATTAAGTATGTCATCTTCCAAATCAACAAGCTCATTTCTAAGGTTTCTAACATCTACTATAATATCTGAATGAGCACCCTCTACATCACTGAAGTCTGTTTGTTCTTTCTCTAGTTCTCTTACAGCATTTTCTATGCTGTGTTCAACAATATCTAGAACAAGAGTGTCTATATATCTTTCTTCATGTCCAGAAAGGTGTTTTTGATTTTGCTGCTTTATATCCTGAACTGAACTTTCATCAACTCTTTCTTCAAGCTCTGTTTTAATCTGTTGCAAAGCATTGTTGATACAAGCCTCAACAATAGTTTGTGCTAGTGTATTTATTTCTGTTTCTAGAGAAGTAAAGTTTACAGTTCTTTTACTTTCCTTAATATCTTCAGCAACTTCTGTCAGTTTCAAAGTCAAATCCGTATTCTTATTTTCTGTTTTCTCATTTACAGTAGGTAATTGCTTGATTTCTTCCAATGCATTGTTTGTATTTACTTCAAGTGCAACCACTTCATTTGATTTAGATTTAGGCAGGTTAGGTCTGTTGTCATCTAGTTTTTTTAGCTCTCTAAAAGCATTATTGAAAGCTGATTCTGTAACATGCTCGACTAGCCTGTCAATTGCATGTCCTGCTGAAACTGGTTCGTTTTCAGACTTTGAACAACTCACAGTTTCATAACAGTTACATACACTTACAGATTCTTCATCCATGTCTAACTAAGTAGTTAAATCCAATTCAATGACTGCATTCTGTTATATCATCTAGGATCCTGTTTCCCTGCTTCATCTTTCCTACCATTTCCTCCACTTTCTCATTCACCTACTGATGGTTCCCAGTTTCAACTATTTCAACACATCTTTTGTTATTCTTATTGATATAATCTAAAATGATAAAAAAAAAAAAAAAAAAATTGTCAGTGAATTTATATTTCCTTTCTTTCAAACCCCACTAGCTTGATATTCAACCTCCCATTTTCTCACAAGTTGTACTTTCCAAACTTTTCATTTTTAATTGTTTTATATTTCAAACTTCCTAAATGTCAATATTTTATATTTAGCAAAAATGTTCCTGAAACACACCATTGTTTGGTTCATTTCTGGAAATTACCACTTTTGTTCAAATGAGTTAAGTCAGGTAAGTATTTTTGTAAAATTAATCACATGACAGAATAATTAACTGCTACTTTGAATATCATTACAGGAGAAGTGTGGCAGTTTTAAAAGAACAATCTGATATCATCCAATTCTCTTGTTGCAGACTGTATTCCACTAGATGTGTCCTCAGTGACCAGCCTATGTAATGCATGTACCACTTCTTGTGCCTTAGTCTCCAAACCTGTTGAAATAAAATAACATGTAAATTTTCTACAACTGGGTCATTTAAAAACAATATTTTATTATTGATGAATTTATTTGTTCACTTTCTTCTAACATTTCTTCTGACATGTTACACATGGTTGAACACTATCTATAAACTAATAATCTCTGCTGTTTGAAGGGATATATCAGGATTTTTCAATTCTTTTAAAATTGGCTAAAAACATTTTTTTCCTTAATAGACCATGCTTATATATATATATATATATACTCTCTGTTCCAGTATTGCAAAAATATATATATTTATACATGCCAAAATAATATATTGAAAATGACTTTCTAAACATACGGTACACGCCTAGGTTAGACTAAAATATATTTCCCACTTAAAATGGCAACATATTTTGTGACATATTAAGTCATGTGATTTCATTTTGATTTCAATTTGATCTGTTACCGGTATACAGGTTTAACATAGTAGACATCAGGAAAGAGTCTGAATGACGATGCGAAGGTTGTCAAATAATCTATTTTTAGAATGGGAATTTCGTTTCAAGTTTACCACTCCAATTTAATTATATAATGAAAATGACTGAAAGTTAAGCAACAGAGGGGTTAGTACTTGGATGAGTGATCACAATCACAGTATTAAAGGGGATATATCAGCAAAAGACACTACAAATGTCTTAAAAATCTTATTATCATTAACAAATAAAATCTGAATGGATTAATATGTCAAATCCACCAAAAAGTGACAAAACTGATATATGAATTGGAGTGGTTAACTTAAACGAAATTCCTATTCTTAAAATAGACAGCACTTAAATAACTCTTTTTAAGATGAGACAATTTTGCTATGTGTAAAGCTGTATCAATGGCAGATCTTCTCTTTTAAAAAAACTGGTTTACAGGGCCAGTAAGTATATATAGGCATGTTGTTTTGGAAAAAAATGTTTTTAGCAAATTTTAAAATTTTAAAAAAATCCTGATATATTCCCTTTAATGATGTCAGAAGTGACTTCCAAATTGTGTCTGCAAAAATCCATCTTGCCTTGGAATTGAATATGGCCAAAAATTACGGAAAGAATTTGAGGCAGAAAGATATAAAATGTAATTAAGTCACTGCTTGGGGCAAGACCCTTAAAAAGAAAGTAGTAGAAGCATCGGGCCGAGCTAGGGATCGAACCCGTAACCACTGGCATGAGCGACCTACACTCTATTGATTACACTACTGCCCCGACACGGTTGAAGTGCACTGACTGAACTGGAAGTTAAACAAGGAAGTACTGGATTACTCCTTCAATACGTGACCGAAATCCCTATACAACATAAATTTAACTACATAATAATAGGACACTATTTTATCACAAATATGTTCATTACAGAAAAAAAACTATCGCATATAGACTACTATTTCACATATTTATCTAAAATTAGAGTTATAATTTTTTTTATTTATTTCATTTTGTGTACAATCATATATCATCTGATTGGTATGGTTGGTGTTTAAATGCATTAATCCCAAATAATATGTATTGCCTTTTTAGGTGGTCGGACATCTCTGGCTCTCATCATTTCAAGACATCTTGACCACTCAGCATTTCAACTGTCTATTCTTTCGTCCACTTTAATCAACTATCACTATTGCTTTCACCTTCTACATTTAACTTTTTAACTTATGCTAATTTTTTTTTTGTAAATCAGAGTCAAACAAGATGATGTCTTAACATTTCTGATCGCTCGACAGCTACCAAACTTTTACAGACTGTAGCAGTTCTCTTTATCATTCGGGAAATACATGGAAATTTCTGTGGAAACCTTGATAACACGAGTAACACTTGCTAATGTGTTGCAAATATGTTTGTTTGTCTCAATAGAAACCAGCAATAACTATTTTTGACCAGACCTGTTCAGATAGGTAAAATGGGAGATTGTGGCTCTAGAACTGTGAGACGAAAAGGTACAACTGATCAAGCAGAATATGTTAAAGGTGAAACACTTTCGATACAAAGAAAGTTTCAACCAGATGTTGCAAATAGACAATTCATAGTCGAAGCAGTAATTAAATACAATTTGATCAATCCATTTACCTATTTCGAGAGCATAAACAGGGAGCAGACGTAAAAGATAGATCAGATGCAATCAATAAGCTAGAAGCTGAAGCCAGCATATGCATTAATATAACAAGCCTGAGAAATGTCTTCATTTCACAATGATATTACCAATAATGAGGGGTCGATATGTTCAAGAAGTCGAAAAACAACCCTTTTTTATATATACTGGTCATACCTAAGAGTTGAGGTCATTTCGTAACCAAGTTTGTAACCGTTTTTTTTGGTCGTTTCGTAACCATTTTTTTAGTCATTTCGTAACCACTTTTAAATGTCGATCATTTCATAACCACTTTTTCGGTCATTTCGTAACCAGTTGAAAATAATGTGTAAATGGTTCATAAAGATGAATAAAACAATGTTCCATGATAATAATTATAATCATATCAAAATGAAAAATGACATACATGGAGTAAGTTTTGGTCATTTCGTTATCAGTTGAACATATTTTGTAAATGGTTTATAAAGATGAATAAAGAAGAAAAATGACATACATGGAGTAAGTTTTGGTCATTTCGTAACTGGTTGACCATATTTTGTAAATGGTTTAAAAAGATAAATAAAGAAGAATAAAATGATATTTTATGATATTTCTTTGATATAAAATCATATTAAATTGAAAAATGACATGGTGTAATTTGACCTATATTTTTTATTCCATTTTTGGTGTGTGGGAGGAGTATAGTCTTGGTGGTATGTCAGCTGACAAGCTTCTGAGGAAATTGTCTAGCGTTTATAGCAAATGATTAGTTTAAACATATTTTATTTCTCAATATAAGTACATTTTATACAGTTATACAAGCGTATACAATAACAGAAAAAGGATTAGAATGGAAGCATAATGCTAATGATGTTCTTCTCCTGCTTGTGGTGTAAATTCTAATATTACCGGTAATGGCAATTCGTGTACTTCGTTTATAATATTTTACTGGTATTAACATTGACAATTGCAATAATTTAATTAAATATTTAGAATAGTTAAGTATTATTGAATAAATAGTTAAATAGTAAGAGAAATATATATAAATCGTAGTCGGTACCAGTAGTTAAATGGGCTCATACATATACACACTAGGACAAAAAGGTACCATGACATACGATATCATTAGGGAAATAATTCTAAATAAAATTTTAAATCGCCGTTATAGTAGTATTTGGTACTTCACTAGCATTGCGGTTCAGCATATATTTAAACTCACAAACTGTTTGTGCATTTTTTATTTCCTTGTAATTAGAGTGTGTATTTAGCGTTTGGATATTATTGGAGTTTCTAAGATTATACCTGGAGATGTCACCAACAGTCGTTGGTAACAGCCCGGAAAGGAATTGGGAGTCAAGTGGTGATTGGAGTGTGAAAGCCTTATTTTAGTCTTGAAGTTTACCTATTTATGAACATTTAGCCAGGTGATTCAAGATTCCTAAGCGTCTGTATGTTAATCTTTTACCGTCACGTTTTCAAATAATTCATTAATTGAGGACAGCTGATGTAATATTTTGCCAACACTGCAACTGGACAAATACTGTGACAGGAAATGGCGAAACGAAAGCATAACATCAGCTGGTTCCCCTTTATAAATATTTGAAAAAAGAAGAGTATCCACGGGACGTAACATTCAAGTGGTGATTGGACGCTTAAACTAGATTGAACATTTTTATAGAAAGCTATTAGGTGACAGAGATCAAATTTGGCGGGTAATGCTGTCAAAATATTGAAAAGGCACATGCGTTGCTAATTGGTTTATGTTCGTTTTAAAGGTATTCGTATTGTTTTATATCGTGTCCTTGAGCAGCACGTAACACACGTTTTTATCTTGCTGTAAGCACACATGATATCTGTATTTAAGTTTTGTGTTCGATGCAGAAAGACAATTAAAATAGAAGCTGTTACCAGTTTTTTCGCCGTTAGTTTTTTTTCAATGCAAAACGGATGTTGATATTAATCGTTCACACTTTATTATAAATTCATGCTGGAATTATTTCAGGTAATGTTTGATAAGTATTTATTGATATACTTTACCAATTTATATTAGTCATGCAATTGAAGTATTTAGGGTAATTATACGAACATGGTGTTTAAGTTGGTTATTGGCACATCTATCGGCTTATTTTTCAGCAATGGTTAATAAATTTAAAAAGCAGTCTTAAAATTTAAAACACAAAAGTATCTAGATCATAGATGCTTATTTGAATGTTAATATAAACCATCAATTCACCTTGTCGTTATAAAATAAACACTGTTGATAATTAAAATAAATATTGTTTTTTAATTATTTTGCTAATTTAATTTTAACAGACAAGCATTGTATAAAACTTATACGGTGGCATGATTTACCCCATACTATCACATACTAATAAATGAATTCCCCATATTAGTATATATGTATTCAATTTCGATTATTTTGGGTATTAAAATATTAACAATAACTGTATCTCTTTATAAATTTTATCAAAGGTATTAGTATTTTCCGGCCATTCTTTCAAGAAACTGTCATCCATAATAGTTGCATATTTGTAAGAAAAACACATGGTAGGTGTTCCCGTTTTAGAACAGCATCAAAATAGTCGAGTGTGCTGTCCCTCCAACAGCTCTTGTTTTTATTTTCATTCCCGTCAATGTCAACGTGGATGCTGTTTGTAAATATTGGCATTTGTGCAGGAAGTTAAGATACGCATACACATGTGGTGGAATTCAGGTCTGGATCAAAATGGGTTATATATAACCACATGCGCTTGGAATTCTATCCATAAAAAAACAAAATGTGTTTATTTAAGCTAAGACACAGTATACAGATATATGTCTGTGTTGGCCTAGATATATGGCATTTTTGGTTATTTATGAATAGAATTTCAGGCTCCTGTGGTGCAATGTACATATACATTCTGTTTTACATAATTTTTCATACAAGTTTTTATGCTGATTTCATTTGTATTGTCATATGCTTCCAAGAGTTGATATATTTTTAACGGTAACTTAAGGTAGTGGACCCGTAATGGGCTCGTTAACTTTCGTGCGATGTCGGTATCCTCCGTAACGATCTCGGAGCATCTCGGTATAGATCGGAATAAACTTATAAATACATAATGTATAGATATTTTTTTATTTCATAACAATAAATCACATATCCTGTTTTGTTTCATTGCTTTTAATATCATTTTATCGTCATTAACGTTAAATGTAAAAAAAAAAAAAATAAATAAATGATAATTGCTCACTTCCGGTTGTAAACAAAAATGGATTTTTTACGTTCGTCGAAGATGTTTTTGTTCGAATAAAAAGAAAAAAAACAGCGAAGTTTCCTTCGATTGGTGGGAATATTGATCACACATATAGCAATCAGACCGCTTGTAATGTGTCAGAGCCAGTGTATCAATATCAAATGAAGAATCGACGAAGTGCGTTGGAAAAAGTGATCGAAAATTGGTTGTGTTCGAAGTTTTGTTGTCAAACCTAAAACGTTGTCAATTATGCAGACTTAGCTCTGTACCAGTTACTTATGACAGCATTGCTCAGAAAGGGTTAGACAAATATGTGTATGTTGTGCGTCAGAACAGTGACTGTGGACATGCCAACACAAAACTAGGCCAGGTAAGATAGTATTGATGACTGTCTGTTGTATAACGTTGATTTTTTTATTAGAATTGACAGTAATTAGTTGCGATGAAACTGTTTAATTATCCAGAATTAAAAAAATGCTGAGATACATATATATATATATATATTTTTTTTTTTTGCTAGACTTTGATTGATGATTGAATATATAGAATATCATTTTCGTGCCATCGAGACCAAACGGACGATCAGCTAGCCTAACCACTCTTTACGGGATCCTGGAAGCTTAACCTGTACTCCAGTACACCCATTTCTAAAAGTAGTTGATAACTTTCCCACATCAATCAGCGGCGAGAGACGAATGATATTGATAATGAGACACATTGTCTCATATCAACAAAATACATAAAACTAAAATGTAAACAAGTAGTAAGAATTGTTTTTATATACATGTAGATACAATGATATAAGATATAATATATTGCAGTTAGAATGTTGTGTATGTTGATTTCAGTAATCCAGTTACACTGAAGACAGCGATTCACTGTCGGCTCTTTACTGTCTGGAGGTCTGTCAGGTCAACACACAGAGTAAGCCATGTTTTCCTGTCGGGCAAGAAGTGCAATGTTCTGTGCAGTAGACGCTGAATGGCACACACAAGACTTTGAAAGTTTAACATGTATGTATTTAATAATTTATAATTGATAATTGCATTGAATTTTACGCTGTTTTTAACGTGACAATTGTATTGATGTCCTTACATGTACGCAAGGAATTATATAGAGCTATACAAGTCCATGATGTACATAGTCATCGGGTTTTTGTAGATATGCAATAGTTTAACCAGGACTAGATACCCATTATCTGTCATTGTCTCTCTGCCATATGTTCTATTATAGAATGCAGTAAGATAATCTGTGTAGATGTTTAGTTTCATATTAACAATCAATACAAAACTTTTGGGCTACCTGTTTATGAAAAACTCTCTTTAATGAATTGAATTGGTTTATACCAACTTAATTTAGCTCGATTGCGAAGAAAGCTCTGAGCTTTTATTAAGCACTCGTGAGTCCGCTTCCCGAGTAGAACCAGTCCTGCATGTTGCTTTTTCATAGGCACTGGGTCGAGCTGGGGATCAAACCCACACTCTTTGGCGTGAGCTGCCAACATTATCCACGAAACTACCTTCTCACTTTGAGTATTTTGAGAATTTGTGTTTACAACAGTGAGGTCAGTCATTTTGGGACATTAGGATGAGCAAAAAATGACATATGAAGAAGATAAAGAGAAAATAATAGTATTCAATTATAATTCACTTCTTGAAAATATTAGCTCAAAACAGTCTCAAATAATAACAGTACTTTATTCTGTATTTGCAGTACGTGGTGGACTGATGCCACACATTACATCTATGATAGCTGCAGTGGAAGTTGAGTCTTCACAATCATTTGCCACCTATGTTAGACCAGGATTGCCTATACCATCAGAAGGTTACTAGTATAGTGATGATGATTCTGAAACCATGACAGTCAATGGTAATAGTGTGAAACCAGTCTACATTCAAACAGCTATCCAGAAACTTTGTAAATGACTGGAAAAGAATTCTAAAGTCGTATTAGTCGTTTACAATGGAAGATGATTTTATTATCCAGTGATATATGACGTACCAACAATACAGAGCAATTGTCAAGTGTGTATCAGGATTAATTATTCCCTGACAGTGTTAAGGAAACTGTTTCCAAATCATTCACATAAAATGGAAGACCTTGTGAAATTGCTGTGCGATATCAGCTACAGGGCACAAAATGCCGATTCGTAGTCACTTGGGCAACTCCTGAAATAATTGACACCGAAAGAGCTCCTAACCTACAGTTTCGCTCCAAATGAAAACAATTTATAAACATTCTGGTGAGAAAAGACTGAGAGGCAGATTTCCTGCCAATAATGGTGATGGTGTACCAAGGGTCACCAAAGCAAAAAAGTATTAGATGAGGTTATATCAAAGATGGCTATATATTTCAAACAATGACTCTTTATGACTTGAAGTGTGTGTGTCAAGTGAGGGGGTGGGGGTTCTATTCTGTTATACTGTTAATGTGAACTTTTTTACATATTATTAATATTTAATAGTTTATGTCATACTAAGTTTGTTTTGAAATTGACACTTTTCGCAAGATAAATAATTTAAGTGTTTAAGCACGAGAATGAATCTGTGTAATGGGGTTGGGGTGGGTGGGGTTCTGATTCCATGTTCTATTTTCACATAAAAAGGACATATTATTGCTTTTATGCTATTTCTGTATAATGTGGGAACATCTTTATTTCAATAATATTTGTCATTTTAGTTTTTGTATATAAACTTGGAAACATTAACATTACTTTTAAGATAAACATTTATTTCTGTAGAAGTGCCGATTATGAAATTTGGACCCTATCATATTAAAAAAGTTATTGAGAAAAAACCGGATGGTAAAACTTCCTAATCTTTTGATATCATCTATGGAATAGTATATATATAAAAGTTAGTCATGTAGTATTGATGCCCCAATAGTAGAATGGATTCTCTACACTTTTATTTTAGAACAACTTTTTTCAAAACTATCAAAAATATGGATTTCTCCTGTCCGCTATAATACAAATGAGTTCATTTTAGATTATTTTTTTTCAATTTAATGTTGCATGCTCATTTTATTTCTTAAAACATATGCTTTTAGAATACACTGATGGTGAAAAATGTAAAAAATATTGAAAATCAATAAAATTGTAGCAATTTTACCTATTTTGGACTTTGAAATTTTTTTGCGGCCTTTTGAAAATGGGATATGGTAAAGTAAATGTGGATAACTTTTTTTTTAGACGGTAAAAGTTTCTAAAAATTTGGAAATTAGTCAGTGATATTATATAGTTAATAAAAATAAAAGGCTTTAAAAGATTTGAAATATAGCCCATTACGGTCCCACTACCTTAATTTATAAGTCTCTGTTTTTAATAAAGAATAAGTGTTTTGCTTTTCTTACTTAGTAAAATAATTGTAGCATGCATGCATGATACATCAATAATTTATAAACCAAAGTTGGGGATGATTATTTTTTTATATATATTTTTTTCATGAAAATAAAAAGGGTCGGGAAAGCATGAAAATTAGGGGGTGGGCGGAGATGATAATCTAGAAATTAATTCATTATGGCCATATGCATGTATCTGTTTGTGTCTTCATGGGCTTTTTATAAGCCCTTTGGATTATATCAATAAAAAAGTGTTCAATGTTGTATTTACGTCACTTTCATATGCTCACCAACCAGCCACCAGCTTTAAACTAAATTTTAAAAAATGATTTATCCCTTTGCTCCATAATACCGCAAAATACCGCACCTATCCAGTGGGCCTCAATACCGCAAAAGACCGCATGTATCCAGTGCGCCTCAATACCGCAAATCCCCGCAGTTATCGACTGCTTCATGATACCGCATTTCCCCGCAGTGTGTTTTTAAACTCAAAATTATTGCACATTAACTCTCAAAACAAGTGTCCGACCTTTCTTTTTGTAAACATTAATTCTACAGGAAGTGGATCCCCCAAAAAAAACATGTGGTTACTATTAATAATTACGCAATAAATAGTGTCCAATGAAACGAGGGCATTCCCATAGATCACGTGCGAAAGTTGTATGCGAGATCTGGAACAATCTAGTTGAAACAAGGTCATATTTCTAAAAATAACCGTGTTTTTACTTTATGCATCGCTAATCAAAATAAAAAAATCGGCATCTTTGAAGATTTGGTTTGTTTTTACAGCTGATAGCTGTCGTCGGTTGGGAGAATTTGAAGGTGGTATATGACACGTGGCCAGTGATATACCGAGTTGCAAATTCGGAATAAACCTTTGATTGTTATCTCAATAAAACTAAAATTAAAAAGTGTCCTGCTGAGAACAGAGGATGAAGTTGATTATACCAGGAGAATGAAAACAATCGGACAGTTCGTTTTAGACCGTGTTTTGTAAATTTTTTTTATCAAAATATTCAAGATTTTCGGCGTCTTTTAGAAAGCGACTTGGACGAGTGTGATTTTTCTGACTTTGATATTGATTCATCTGATGATAGCTCTCTCTCTCTCTGGAGACGAGGATCAGACACGTGAATGGATGAGCAATTATTCTGATTTGAGGGTGTGTTTTATGAAGCTTTTTATAAGTAACGATTTATCAATTTTTGTCAATAAATAACTGGTTCAAACAGGCAAAACAAACGCGTTACAAATTGTCCGCTATTTGTTTATTCTCACTTTCTACTGGAATGCAGTAGAAACAAAATAAATAACAGAATAAATAAAACTTTTAGACTAATCAGTTGGAAATAAAGATGGTATGACAAGTAAAGATGGTCTTTACAAGTTTGAACAATACAAAAAGTAAATTGGTAGTGGCGAGGTCAGGGGTGGTGGGGTAATTTTTTTTTTTTTAAATCTGGACTCTGCAGCTGTAAATTTAGTAGTGGAGTGGATGGATTTATGGGGGTGGTTGGTTGGAAACAGGTTTTCAAATTTATTTTTTATAAACAAAGTTTTAAAACTCTGGATTCTGCATAATGTAAATAAGTCGAGTGGGGGTATAAGGCTAGAAAAATACTTTTCCAATATAAATCAGGAAAGGGGTGGTAATAATAATTAAAAAATGAATAAGGGGGGGGGGGCAGTAACTGGATTCTGTATAATGTAAATGAGTTGTTATGAATGTTAATTTATTTATTTATTAAGTTGTACATTGTTTATTTACATGAATTAGTCATAGATATATATGGTATATTACCATAAATAAATATATTTTTGCAATTTTTTTTTTCTTACTTCACAAACCTATATTTTGTTACACAACTGTCTTATATTTAAAAAATTTACATCACCAGAAAGAGAAATTAATTCTCCAAAAACTTCACATATACACCATAACTATAAAATCAGTATTTCACACTGTAAAAAGGAGTTAATTAACAGAGGTGTCAAACTTGAAAATTTTTCCAATAAGCATCAGTTACCTATTGGGTATTGATTATCAGATACTGGTCAACTGTATTGACCTGTGATAGCTGATAAGGTAAAACCTATATGGAGCAAAGGGTTAATGAAAATCAATCAAACTTTGAAGACATTTCATTATATTACAATACAAGGTGAAAAAATGAAATATGTTATTTCACTAGTAAGTAAATATGTACCTGTTTTAATTTTCACTAACCAACCAACTGCTTTACACTGAATTACAAATAGTATTTTTATTTAATAGATCTAACAAATAATTGTCATTTTGAAGACATGTTATATATTACAATACAAAATGACTTTTAATTATGTAATGTTTAATAAATTTAAAATATTACCCCACCCACTTATAAAAAATAATGTTGCTTTTTCTCTCCAAAAATTGTGACAAAAAATAATTATTTTCTAATATTTTAGCTCCACCACTATCACAAAACCCTTCTTATATTGTATATCCTATACTACATTGTTAAAAGTAATAAATGCATGAAAATAAAACAAACTTTAGCAATAACCTTTGCCAAAGGGTGAAATGTTAAAAATATTGAAAAATTAGGAACCTACGTTTTCATCAAACACTGGATACTTTCTATTGAAAACTTTAAATGTAAGGTGTAGATTTTGCTAATAGAAATATTTCATATAAACTTTGTCTTTTATCTTTAATAATAATTGTCTATTTATTGGTTTGACTTGGCAAATGATATACAAAACTAGAACTGGTAGCTACAACAATAAAATTTATTTGGAGTGGGTGGGGGTCAGGTGTTGGAATTTCTATCTAAAAAATTGGTTGTGTTTGTGACATATGTATGTCTTTTACTGTTGAATGTGCTGAGCAAACCATCTCTGTCAATAAAAAAAAAAACTATAAAAAGAAATGAGAGCAAGTAGGGATGGAACCCACAACTCTAGTCTAATAATCCAACGCACTAACCTCTTTACCAACGAGTCCACAACGTCTGTAATGTTACAATTAATTTATATTTATGATTAGTAAGAAATTGTGACGCTTACAATAACATTACAGTTTTGCTTTGATCAATATTAAAATAACGAAAACAAATGTGACATTCCGTATTGTTGCGTGGATTCCCATCGATATTTTACCGACATGATGGTGCGCGAATTTGATTTTTTACCCACATGATAAATGTGGTCAACATGGATATCATAGTCGTTATTCTGATCTGTTTTCTTTTTATTTTGAACAACAACCTTGATGATCAAAATTTGTTTTAGCTTCTTCTGCCATGATGGAAAATCCAATATGACGTCACTACACGCGAGAAAACACCTTGTCATGTGACAATTTTACTAAATTTAGCCAACACAAATTATTTTTCAGCTGGCATTAATTTGTTCAGGAATGTAAGGATTGATCCCGTTGTTAGTCGATTTCTACAGATCTAATACCTTAAAAAAATAATGTTATCTATTTCAAAGAATGGCAGAAATGGCTGAACTGAAGAAAACATTGAAGCAGTGGGAGGCATGTTTTATGAAGGATCAAAACAGAAAACCAGGAAAGGTATATTGAGGGATAACTTGCATATTATTAAAGAATCTTAATTTGTATTAGCATTGTTGATTTCAGATTGAGTTTTTTGTATAAATCATTGTAATTGATTGACATTTGAAGTGCCTGAAAGCCATCTTGAATTTCATAATTGTTTTTCCACCAAAACCATCTCAACTAATCAAATTTGCTTTTATGTATTACAGCCAATTGTAACACTTGTTACTTCTGGGCATAGGCATGTATGTAATTTAGTAGGTAAAAGGTAGTCTGTAGAACGAACCAAGCTCTCCCGATTGGGTCTATTAACTAGCAGTTGTTACGAGAATGCAGATTGGTCAGTTTCTCCAGGGAACATTTGAATGACATTATAGTTCAGTAAGCGTTCAATTGCTATGAATTGTGGGACATGCATAGAATTCCCCGCTTTTTCTATTGGTGGTAAATAGACCTGATTCAGGAGATATCAGGTTCTGAGATAGACTAAGGTAAAAGGCCAAATTAGGAGAGTATGAATATTCATTAAAGCTTGGCCATCGGTACTTTTAAGTTATTATTTTAATGTATGGTGAGTATATTTTTTATGAAGCAGTTGTATACTATTAATGGTATTGTATCAAAGTACTCAAGTACTGGAATCACTGAAATATTAACATGTAAAGTCTGACTTAAATGTCATGATTTGATAATGAATTTCATTGAAAAAAATTTTTTTTTTTTAGAGCAGACAAACCTTGTTATGGCATAAATGTAATATTTTTGGTAATGCTACTCGGCTATAACCATCTTTGTTTATGGTCTGTTATTTCTTTTATTTATTTATTTCCTTTAATCACAGAAGAGATTTCACGAAAACATGGTCAGAGTATTCTGCAAAATTGTCCTAGGCTAATTTTACATGGAATTGTAAAAAAAATTCAACTACATCTACATAGAACTGCAATAAAATGAATAAATGACATCTCTCTATCGATCTCTCTTTAATTGCATGGTAGATAACGACAATCATGCAATGTGGTGGCATTAACATTTTGACACCACTTTCCCCATTTAAAACATATTTAATGACTTAGCCACTCAAATCTATTTACAAGTTATGATTTTCAGAGGATGAATTGTGCATAACCTCTGACCTGATATCTAAATGGTTGGTTTGAAATCATGTACTCAGTTAAAGGTCAGATTACATACAAATTTTTTTGTCCGCTTCATATCTTGTAAACCACCTGATACTTTTGAAATAACATGGCACAAGTGTTCACCATCATATCATTAGATGATGTGTTGCATGCAAGGTCCAGGGCCATATCTCAAAGGTCAAGGTCACACTTGAGAGGTTCAAGGTCAGAAATGGTTACAAAATCTGCTTCATATCTTGTAACATGCCATGAATGTTCACCGTAATGAGACATTTGATTACAGGTCTGACGTTGTATCCCATGGGTATCTAGTTCTGGGAATGTATATATAAATATATATATATAACAATTTCTTGAAATCTGCCTTCAAAATTATATTTGCAGCCAATTGTTGATAGCTTTTACTTGTAGCATAAAGATTTAAAATGTGGTTTGATTTTATATTTCGTAATGCTCTTGTACATAATAAACTGTCTTTTTTTTTTTCCAGACTGATATTGATGGAGCACCGGCTCACATAAAAGGTAATAATTTCTAGCTCAATCTAACAAGTTACATGAAAGATATCAAATCTTGTTCATTTAAGTTCATTCTGATCGCCTGTTGAATGTCATCAGTCCGTCTGTAAAATTTTTGTTGTGTTCATTCTTGTACATGCATTTTTCATTGGATCTTTACCAAACATAGTAGTTATATCTTGGACAAGTTCTTTAACAGACCTAATCTGACAATTAATGCCAGAGTTGTGACCCTTGAAACATCAAAAATTGTGCTATATATGACCTTGGGTGCACTCTAGCACCTGCATTTTTAATTTGATCCTCGCCAAACTTTCACAGTAGTTGAATGACCATAATATCTCTTGAGAAGTTTTTGAACTGGCCATATCAGATAATCTATACCAAAGTTATGGCCCTTCAATTGTCAAAAATTGCACTAATTAGTATTGTGGGTGCTTAATACCGGCATTTTTCATTTGGTCCTCATCTTATTTACGTCGTAATTATATAACCATAATATCTTCGACAAGTTAATGAACTGACCAAATTGGGTAATTAATGATGGAGTTGTGGACATTGAATCGTCAAATATTGCATTATTTGATGTTGTGTGCACTTTAGGACACACCTTTTTCCTTTGATCTTGGCCAGACTTACAGAGAAGGTATAAAACCATAATATCTTGGACAAGTTTTTGAAATGGCTTAATCAGAAAATAAAATGTTCAGGTTTAATATGGCCTTTGAATCATCAAAGTTTATGTTATTTGATCCTTTGTACACTCTAGCACTGAAAGTTTTCATTTGATCTTCATCAAATTTGCATAGTTGTTTAATTTATAACCAAAAATTTCTGAAATGAGTTCATGAACTTGCCAAATTGGTAATGTATTGTTAGAAAATTGTGTCATTTGATGTTGTATGCACTATAGCAGTCTGTTTTTATTTGATTCTCATTTATTAGTATATAAGAAATGTGTAGCTTTAATGATTAAAAGTTCTTGAATCTTATACAGCACTGTGAGTGGTTCACAAAACTTGAAGTCCTGTCATAGTTTGTTAAAATATATTTTGTTTTTTAGAATAGAAGTTAAGGAGAGATAGTGCCGTGGGTAGCGTTGATTGCTCATGCTCGAGGTTGAGGTTTCGATCCCATGCTCAACCCATGTCCTCTCGAATACAACACTGTACTGGTTCTACCCAGGAAATGGACCCCTGGGTAATTCATATAAGCTCTAAGCTTCCTTTGCAATTAAGCTAAAGAAAATGAGTTTAAACTAAACAAAAGATAATGTTATTTTCAGATGCTTACTTAAAATATACACAGTTAAAAAAGGGTCACCAAAAGCCGGCATATTCAGACAATGAGCAGAAGATGGAAACAACAGGCAGTGTCACTGTCGCCAGAAAAAATGAACTTAACAAGTCTGCAGATGAAGGTGAAAAAGATTCACCTGAAGAGGATAAAAAAGACAATGTTGAAGTTTGGGGAAGTCAGTTTGATAGAAAAATAACCAATAACGATGGCAACAGTTCGCAACAAGTTGCAAAGGATTCCAAGAGTAAATCTTCGTTTTTGGACAATCTTGGAAAGAAAATGTTCCAGCAGTCATTGAAAATGAACAAGTTACAGGTATTTTTTTAAAAAAAAAACTCCTCAAAATGTTGCTTTAATACATGAGAACAAAGTCATGCTGGCAAACACTTGCCAGATGTGATGTAAAGCAGCGCAGTAGTAAGTGGATAGAGTGTTGGCTGCCCATGCTAGAGGTTGTGGGTTCGATCCCCAGCTTGACCTGATACCTCTCATAAAATAAAACCAAGTACTGGTTCTATCCAGAAAGCAGACGTAATTGAGAGCCAGTCATATAAACTTTCTGCTGTCATTGCAATCAAGCTAAAATAAATTGGTACACATGGGTCCTGTTATAACGCGGTTGCCGGGATCCATGGAATGAAACTGCTTTATACGCCGAACTGCGTTATAAATATCCCAACATGCACTGCGCTACATTATTTGGCAATACTGTATCTGGTCAAAGTATAGTAAACAAACACATGACACTGTTATAAATATGACACACCATTGTTTGTCAGCGTAAATCAATTAAAAGCGATGTTTATAACAATAAAAAGTTATTATTATGTCGGTCTGAATTATCAAGGTGTAATTGATGCACAAATACATGGTCACAGTTTGGAAAAACGTAACAAGCTCATAAACACTTAGCAATTTATTTTTAGATCAATTCATCAGTTATTATGTATAGAAGTTTTTAATAAATCTGGTTGAAAATATCACTTTTTAATTTAGGAGCCTCAGAAATACTGCGTTATAATGAGTTTCTCGTTATATATAACCGTGTTATAGCAGGATTGAGTGTGTGTATATATATGGTTATATACTTATCTTTCAGATGGTCAAAAGTGGTCCTGTGCCCTGGAGAAAACCGGACACACCTAGAAGGGGACTTGCTCCTTTTGAAAACCAGTCAACAACAAAACATTCAGACAAGCCTGAAACTGTTGATAATCCGGACACATTGTTGGTAAACAGTACTAGGGCACAAAAAGATGAGTTGACTGAATTCAAAGGTAACAGTGTGCAATATATTATGACTAATATAATTATAATTCTTTAAGTCAAATTAACATGGTTATTGGTGGAAACAAGAAATTTGTGTTTTTCTTGATATGTATCATCAAGGACTTATACACAGAAGGAAAAGCATCTGATTGAGATGTTATGTATGCTTGTGTATTCATGCAAAGACCATTTCCAGCAAATCGTTTTTACAATTGTTAAAGTACTTATGATTACAAAATTTCTATACTGTAACTGAAAATCAACGAAAGTTCTTAAAATTTTACTTCGAACTACAATATTTTAAATCCAAGATCATTTTGCGTGTTCAGCACATAAAACATCTGTGGTTACATACACCTTACATTTAATGTAAAAGAAATTAGTTGTCTGTGAAATTTGAATGATTATTTTGCCAAATTACTAATTCTTTGCATATTATTTATTAAGGGAGATTATTGATATCGCAACAGAATTTCCAGTTTTTGGGATCTTTTCTGATGCACATTCACAATGTATGATATATGTATGGAGATAATTATTTGTGAACAACCAGACATAAATGTACAGACCAGACTATGGCGAGCGCGACTAGCTGCAATGCTAACCATAGACGCAATATCAAGGCATTATACCAAACATATATAACTCAATCCACTTGATGTGTAATGATATTCATCTTATTGATGCTAAAGGTCAGAACATCCAGAGATTGCATTTCATTCTAAAATATTTTTTTCCTTTTCAATGCAGAATTTTGGTTCTTCTTATAATTTTTCTATTGATTATTTTCAGAACCAGACCATGCATTTCCAGATGAAAGTGATGCAAGTGACATTCCTCCTGAGTTTGAAAATAAACCTGCCAAGTTTGGTAAACTTTTTGATAAAGCTGTTACAATAACAAAACAGAAAAGAGAAACGTGCAATGTCACTTCAGAAAGTGATGTTTATTTAAGGAAATTTCAAACAGGGATTAAGCAAAAACAGTCCTTATTACCTCAAAATTTGTCCAAGTTGGTTAGTAAGCATAGAGAACAGATCCAAGAACAGCTGGAAAATGAGTGCAATATGTATTCTGAGACGGGAAATGTTTTTGATAATTACGGAAATATGAAAGATGACTCGGCAGAAATTGATCATGACGCTGGTGATACAGTGGATGGTGACACTGGGACACATTCATGGAATGTTCCGGTGAGAAATTTAATTGTTGAGGACATGAGAAGTACGGCTAATTCAGGGAAAAAAGTTAAAAAGAAACCAGACAAAATGTCAGAACAGGCAGTCAACAAATCCCCATCTTTAGTAACAAAAGTAAAAAGTAGAACATCAAAAATAACGTCACAACATCAGTCTCAACTAGCAAGTAGTTGGGATGATGAAAATGTTGAAAAACTAAGTACATCAACTAAAGGAAACCTTAATGTGTATGAATTTGATACAATTGAAAAAAAGGATGAAGAGCCCCTGTTAAAATCAAAACAAGGAAAAAGGTCCGCTGCTTCAAAACGGAAAGTCAATCGAATTGATTCGTCCGATGATAATCAAGGGGAGAAAGGAGATGATGGTGATGGTGATGAGGAGAATGTCGAAAATACAAAAAAGAAAAAGCGTGTTGCCAAGTCAACCAAGACTGCTCCTGCTGCAAAGAAGAGAAAGGCTAATACTGGTGATGTTGTGGTAAGACTTTTTATCAGTCTTTTAAATTTACTTACAAATTGATTTACATTGGAAGACACAAGTTAATGATACATGGTGATAACAGGGAATAAAACTTTGTATGTCGTATTTACGAGTGGAAATTGGGCAGGGCGAGGAAAGATTTGCACATCATTCATCCTGCTTGTAGTTAAACTGGTAGTTTACTTGCCCAGTGTTTGTTTTTTTTACCATTTTGGGAAGGTGACAGCTACCCTTGGAATTGGGAGTTTTAGCAGCGTTTTCATTAAAATTGGGAAAACTTTTGTGTTTATAACATCTTCATAGCTTAACTGACCATTTATATACACCATGCTCAATTCAGAATGGAGAAAACTTAGTTTATTTTATCAAGCAATTTTCATTACAATTATTGAAGCTTTCAATTGGAATTTTTACCACTCAATTGGGAAAAAAAGATACTATATGCCATTGGGAATATGACCCAATAACGACTATAAAAATGGCTGAAAATAAACACTGCTTGCCTTATTGAATCTTAGCAATTCAGGGGCAGAATATTTGTTCAGAACCACAAGTGACTATGTTGAAAATGAAACTGGAAACTGAAAGCTGCTGATTGTGACTACTATATGTCGGTATCCTGTATCATTTGCAGGGCTCACGCTGTTGGTATATCATATTTCGCAATTAAATAAAACAATGATTTTGGAAAAAAGTTTGTCTCAACATCAAAGAATGAATGAATGAAAACACAGTTAAAATGGTTTGTTTGCATATACAAAATCATTTCCTCCTTTGTTTCAAATTGCCAGGATGTTGGGTTGCACTAAAAGTTGGCACCTATTTTTTTCGGAATGCGGTTTTGTTAATGATAACGGGACGTTTTAGGGTTCAATTAGAATTTGCTGTGAAAGTGTTTTTTAAATCAATAATAACTTTAAGACACAAAAGATAAAAAGATATTATTCAACATAATTTGAGAAATATAGTTATTCATTTTAAAATAACATACATTAAGAATACAAGCAAAAATATATTTTAATTTTTTTTAAGGTACCATTCTTCTTTAGAAAATCTATGTTTTCAAATGCATTCTGTTAAATTTTGAAAGAAATATCATAAGGATTCTAAAACAAGTTTGTTGTCACACCAGTAATATTTTGTTGATTATTTCATACCTGTTTGTAGAAAAAATGAATATGGTAACAGGACGATGTTATATGGACCAAAATTAAGCTGAGTTCTATTTAAATTTAATACACCCTTAACACATGCTTGCATATTGAAAAACACACATTTTGTGAATTGGGTTGAAAGACGTCATCCCCGGTGTTATATTGGACCCAGCCCGACCCATATTCTAATATATGGACTGGATGACCTTGAAGATGTCTGCATTTAAAAGCAAAATTCATATGGAATATTTCTCACGTTGCTATTTTCTACATTATGTGTGTTCAACTTGCACTTTATTGCAAAATAAATAGAAACATTACTCATGACAGTATGCGTATCAACCAATGAAACACTGTATAAGAATCAGAACTAGTTTTATATTCAGATGTTTTAACATTTATTTATTTTCAGAATGATGATGAAGACAAAACAGCACAGACAAAACCAGCCAAAAGGCCAGTTGCAAGGTAAACATAAACCCTTTTTTCATAAATGACTAGTAAGATGAAGAACCTAATGGTGACATAGTAAGATTAAAGAAAAATTTTAAAAATAATTTAATTTTTAGGTCACCTACGGCTTTGTCTTAAGGCCCGTTTTGTGATCGCCTTTTGTCTCCGTGCGTTGTCCATTGTGCGTTCGTAAGCAATAGACATTTTTCGACTTCTTCTCAAAAACCGTAAGCTCAATTATAAGGAAATGTTATATGCAGCTTTGGTGCCTAAGGATGAATAAAAATTGTGAAATGCATGGTCCCCGCCCATGGGGTATTGGAAACAGTCCAATTTAAGGTAAACTTTGAAAAATCTTCTTCTTTCTATAGGAAGCTTGTGGAAACGAATGGTTAGCATGATTATGGATGTATATGGGTCCTTTATAAAAATTGTGAATTGCATGTCCCTGGGTCTCACAGTTTAGCTCTTGGGTGGGGCCTGCTTTACTAAATCTATATAAGAGAAAATGACAAAAAAACATAATTTTTGATGACTATATAAACTCATTTGAATGGTTTTGGGTGTGATATGTTGTTGCTGACATGACAGTTAATGCTTATGTTTTATTGACAAATCAGGTGACCGTTAAGCCCCATGGGCCTCTTGTTTTATACTATGTTACCTGCCATTGCAAGTTAGGCTTCTATATTCCACTTTTGTTTGTTTTTATTATATGCTGATGTAATACTAAATCAACACTCCTTACATTTCAGATCAAAGCCTGTATCCAATGATAATTTTATACGCTTAAATATGAAGGTTAAAACATACCAGCGGAAGGGGAAACACATGTCAGGTCCGCAATACAAACGCAAGATGTGGAAACAGAAGATGCAGGCTCGTAGTAAAAGTTTAGGGGATTCCTGCTTCAAGTGTGGTCAGTCTGGGCACTGGGCCAATAAATGTCCAGGTAAGAGTAGTCTGGGGGCACTGGGCTAATAAATGCCCAGGTAAGAGTAGTCAAGGGGCACTGGGCCAATAAATGACTAGGTAAGAGTAGCCTGGAGGCACTGGGCTAATAAATGTCAGGGTAAGATTAGTCTAGGTGCACTGGGCCAATAAATGTCTAGGTAAGAGAAGCCTAGGGCCACTGGGCTAATAAATGTCTAGGTAAGAGTAGCCTGGAGGCACTGGGCTAATAAATGTCTGGGTAAGAGTAGTCTGGGGGCACTGGGCCAATAAATGTCTAGGTAAGAGTAGTCTAGTGCCACTGGGTCAATAAATGTCTAGGTAAGAGTAGCCTGGAGGCACTGGGCTAATAAATGTCCGGGTAAGAGTAGTCTAGGGGCACTGGGCCAATAAATGTCTAGTTAAGAGTAGTCTAGGGCCACTGGGCTAATAAATGTTTAGGTAAGAGTAGCCTGGAGGCACTGGGCTAATAAATGTCCAGGTAAGAGTAGTCTAGGGCACTGGGCCAATAAATGTCTAGTTAAGAGTAGTCAAGGGGCACTGGGCCAATAAATGTCTAAGTAAGAGTAGCCTGGAGGCACTGGGCTAATAAATGTCTGGGTAAGAGTAGTATAGGGGCACTGGGCCAATAAATGTCTAGGTAAGAGTAGCCTAGGGCCACTGGGCTAATAAATGTCTAGGTAAGAGTAGCCTGGAGGCACTGGGCTAATAAATATCAGGGTAAGAGTAGTCTAGGGGCACTGGGCCAATTAATGTCCAAGTAAGAGTAGTCAAGGGTATTGGGCATATAAATGTTCAGGTAAGAGTAGTCTGGGGGCTCTGGGCCAATAAATGTTAAGGTAAGAGTAGTCTGTGGGAACTGAGCCAATACATGTTCAGATAAGAGTAGTCTAGGGCACTGGGCCAATAAATATTCAGGTAAGAGTAGTATAGGGGCACTGGGCCAATAAATGTCTAGGAAAGAGTAGTCTAAGGGCACTGGGCCAATAAATGTTCAGGTAAGAGTAGTTTAGGGCACTGGGCCAATAAATGTCCAGGTAAGAGTAGTCTTGAGGCACTGGGCTAATAAATGCCCTGGTAAGAGTAGTCTAGGGCACTGGGCCAATAAATGTTCAGGTAAGAGAAGACTAGGGCACTGGGCCAATAAATGTCCAGGTAAGAGTAGTCTGGGGGTACTTGGCCAATAAATGTCTAGCTAAGAGTAGTCAGGGGGCACTGGGCAAATAAATGTCTAGGTTAGAGTAGCTTGGAGGCACTGGGCCAATAAATGTTCAGGTAAGAGTAGTTTAGGGCACTGGGCCAATAAATGTCCAGGTAAGAGTAGTCTTGAGGCACTGGGCTAATAAATGCCCTGGTAAGAGTAGTCTAGGGCACTGGGCCAATAAATGTTCAGGTAACAGAAGACTAGGGCACTGGGCCAATAAATGTCCAGGTAAGAGTAGTCTGGGGGTACTGGGCCAATAAATGTCTAGCTAAGAGTAGTCAGGGGGCACTGGGCAAATAAATGTCTAGGTTAGAGTAGCTTGGAGGCACTGCGCCAATAAATGTCCAGGTAAGAGAAGCCTGGGGTCACTGGACCAATAAATGTCCAGGAAAGATTAGTCTGGGGACACTAGGCCAATAAATATCCAGGTAAGAGTAGTCTTGGGACACTGGGCCAATAAATGTTCAGGTAAGAGTAGCCTGGGAGCACTGGGCCAATAAATGTCAAAGTAAGAGTAACATGGTTGCATTGGGCCAATAAATGTCAAGGTGAGAGTGGCCTGGGGCACTGGACCAATTAATGTCCAAGTCAGAGTAACCTGGGGGCACTTGGCCAATAAATGTCCATCTAAGAGTAGTCTCAGTGTACTGGGTCAATGAATGTCCAGGTAAGAGTAGTCTGGGGGCACTGGGGGCAATAAATGTCCCAAGTAAGAGTAGCTTGGGGGCATTGGGCTTATAAATGTCCAGGTAAGAGAAGTCTAGGGGCACTAGGTCAATAAATGTCAAAGTAAGAGTAACATGGGGGCACTGGGGCAATAAATAGCCAGGTTAGAGTAGCCTGGGGGCACTGGGCCAATAAATGTCAAAGTTAGAGTGGCCTGGGGCACTAGACAAACTTATGTCCTGGTAAGAGTAACCTGGGGGCATTTGGCCAATGAATGTCAATCTAAGAGTAGTCTCGGTGCACTGGGTCAATTAATGTCCAGATAAGAGTAGTCTGGGGGCACTGGGCTAATAAATGCCCAGGTAAGAGTAGTCTAGGGGCACTGGGCCAATAAATGCTAATGTAAAAGTAGTCTAGGGCACTTGGCCAATAAATGTCCAGGTAAGAGTAGTCTGGGGGTACTGGGCCTAACAGTGTCCAGGTAAGAGTAGTTTGGGGGAACTGGGTCAATAAATGTCCAGGAAAGAGTAGCCTGGGGGCACTGGGCCAATAAATGTCCAGGTCAGAGTAGTCTGGAGGCACTGGGCTTATAAATGCCCTTGTAAGAGTAATCTAGGACACTGGGTCAATAAATGTCCAGGTAAGAGTAGTTTGGGGACACTTGGCCAATAAATATCTAGGTAAGAGAAGTCTTGGGCACTGGGTCAATAAATGCCAAAGTAAGAGTAAGATGGGGGCACTTGGCCAATAAATGTCCAGATAAGAGTAGCCTGGGGACACTGGGCCAATCAATGTCAAGGTAAGAGTGGCCTAGGGCACTGGACCAATTAATGTCCAGGTAAGAGTAACCTGGGGGCACTTGGCCAATAAATGTCCATCTAAGAGTAGTCTCGGTGCACTAGGTCAATGAATATCAAGGTAAAAGTAGTCTGGGGGCACTGGGCCAATAAATGTCCAGGTAAGAGTAGCCTTTGGGGCACTGGGCCAATAAATGTACAGGTAAGAGTAGTCTTGGGGCACTGGGTCAATAAATGTCCAAGTAAGAGTAACATGGGGGCACTTGGCCAATAAATGTCTAGGTAAGAGTAGCCTGGGGACTCTGGGCCAATCAATGTCAAGGTGAGAGTGGCCTGAGGCACTGGACCAATTAATGTCCAGGTAAGAGTAACTTGGGGGCACTTGGCCAATAAATGTCCATCTAAGAGTAGTCTCGGTGCACTGGGTCAATGAATATCAAGGTAAAAGTAGTCTGGGGGCACTGGGCCAATAAATGTCTAGGTAAGAGTAGCCTTTGGGGCACTGGGCCAATAAATGTCCAGGTTAGAGAAGTCTTGGGGCACTGGGTCAATAAATGTCCATTTAAGAGTAACATGGGGGCACTTGGCCAATAAATGTCTAGGTAAGAGTAGCCTGGGGACTCTGGGCCAATCAATGTCAAGGTGAGAGTGGCCTGAGGCACTGAACCAATTAATGTCCAGGTAAGAGTAACTTGGGGGCACTTGGCCAATAAATGTCCATCTAAGAGTGGTCTCGGTGCACTGGGTTAATGAATGTCTAGGTAAAAGTAGTCTGGGGGCACTGGGCCAATAAATGTCCAGGTAAAAGTAATGTGGGGGCACTGGGTCAATAAATGTCAAGGTAAAATTAATTGGGACACTCGGCCTATAAAAGTCCATTTAAGAGTAGTCTCGGCATTTGGCCAATAAATGTCCAGATAAGAGTAACATTGGGGCTCTGGACAAATAAATGTCCAGGTAAGATTAATTGGGTCACCAAGCCTATAAATGTCAAGGTTAGTGTAATCTAGAGGACCTGGGCCTATATATTAGGTAAGTTATCTTTAGGCACAAATCCCATAACTGGTAAGAAAGATTTTTGTTAGGTCACTGGGTCTATAAATGCTCAGGTAAGTGTAATCTTGGGTTACTTAGTCCATCAATGTCCTTTTGAGAATAATCTAGGGTCATTGGGCTTAAAGATGTTAGGTAAAAGTAATATTGGGGCACTAGTCATTAGATGTCCAGATAAGAGAAATCTGGGGGCACTGGGCCCATAATTACCAGACCAGAGTTATCTTGGGACACTAAGCTATGTAGCAGTAAGAAATTTGATTGATTGGTCTGGTTGTCTTTTTAATAAAACTTTTCATTGTTGATGATATCTCGAGGTTTTCTGTGTGAAAATATTAATGGGCATGAGACATGTGCCAATCATTTGATTTAAGGCAGGTCTGGCTGGTATTAGATTACCCATAGATAAAAGCTATTGAATATCAGTAAATATTTATTTCGTGGCATCATCCTATGCACGACACAATTGTTTAGTTCGCAGGTCATTGTTGAATATCTTGGAAACGTCTCAGAAAGTACATTCATATAACAGCAATTTAAAATTTATTTTTGTTTATTCAGTTTCTTTGATATCAAACAAAATAACTGCCTCAGTTGAATAAATAGCATGTATCAATATCGTAGCTGTTTTGGAAGAAATGGTTAAAAGTAGGTGTACAATTTATAGCCAACAAATATTCTCTAGGTAACAAAGCTGCAAATTATGACAAAGAACCAGTAATGGATGAAGATTTTCCCAGCATGCAAGAGGCGGCCATGTTGGCAAAAGGTGTTCGGCTAGACCAACAGCGGCAACCATCGGCAAACAATCAAAATACAGGTATTTAAGACTCAGGTGGTACTATTCAAATGCATAGTATAATTTTAACCTTGACTCCTTACACGTTGAACTCTTGTCACAATACATCTCGACCCCTTGGGGCATCAAGGTGCTATGTGCCTCCATGTTCCATACTGAGGGGTTAAAGCGAAAAAGGTCTAAGTGCTTCTTTGTTTATATGCACTTAGACCTTTTTAGCATTCACTCCACGATATACTCTAAAGGGTCAACCAATATCCCCTTTTTTAATATCATTTTATACTAATTTATACTAATTGATATTAGCTTGATTGTGAAGGAAGCTTAGAGCTTATATGAACCTCTCTCTCGAGTCCGCTTCCTTGTATAATCAGGACTGCGTTCAGTTTGGTTAAATGTTTGCCAACGTAAGCTAACCTGTTTTCCTGGATACTGGCTCATATCAAACTAGCACACAATATGCAACACTTTTAGGGAACCAGGGATTAAACATGTTTACTGTTACGGTGCTGTACGCATCACAGTACTTGGTGTATATGTTTATTTTTGAGAGACATTGGATCAAGCTGGGGATCTAACCCACAATCTCTGGCATGTGTTCCAATCATAAATCTGGAAACACATTCGATAATTTTTTCTTTTTTATTCAAACATTTTTTTGTTCTTATATGACACAATCACGGCAACTAAAATTTGGAAGCAACTGTCCTAGCAGTTGGTTACAACTTTGTCTTTTTAGATAGGATTACTTTTTTGAGCAAGTGGGACCCTTACCTACGATCTTAGCGGTGAGAGGTAAGTGGTCTTGATACCTTAAACCACTCGGCCATGGAGGACCATCAGAATTAATCTTAATATCAGTAAACATTGAGAATATGTGTGAAACGTGCAGAAATGCACCATTAACAACAACAACCCATTGTTTAAATCAGTACATTATTTTGTAATGTTGTGCAGCCGTAAACCATTCTGCCATGGAGGACAGCACTTTCACATTTAAATCAGAGGTGAGACAAATGACAACGAGATGCAATGTCATACATAAATATTCATGGAGACTTACACTGAGTCGGGATTCAAACTCACGATCCCTGGATTGATTATGCATAACAGTTGTGTGCTTTTTCCATTCATATTATACAATCATTCACAGTATTTGGATTGTTGAGTTATTTATATTAATTTTTTGTTATATATAAGGTGTAGCAAATGAGCTGGATACATTATCATATTTCTTTATATTTAGCCCCAAGTTCCAATAACACTGTAGACAATATGGCTGAAGCAGAAGGTAGTATGACAATTGAACCAGTCAGAGATAAAGATGTAGATTTAGAGATACAGTCTGAGATTGTAAGATCCCGTCATGAGATAACACCAGCTCCACCTGCCATGGATCCTCTCGTACAGTGTGAAGGAGAAACGGTGCCCGGTAAGCTGTGTTGTGAAAATAAAAATTTTGAAGTAAATTTTCAGTTATGAAATTTCTATCAAATTTTGAAGGCAAATGTCGAGTACATTGGGGCAAAAGTGCAATATGTAATGTACTGGTTTGTCATGCTAGAGGATCTTGATTGCAAAGTATGCTAGGAGCTTATGTGAGACTCTCTTTAGTCCTCTTCCTTGGTAGAACCTATACTGAGTCAGTGCTCCAGATAAGCTTTTCTTCAAATGAGTATTTTATGCCTTAAATTAGTATGCAATGCTTATTGTCAAAATGTTATGGGTAAAAATGAACATTCTTGTCAAATTGCCATCTGAAACAAACTAATCAACGCTGAAGTTGAGAATAACCAAGGCCTTTTTTTATAACCTTAATTTAAATTTCAATGCTTAATTCAGAAATTTCATTGATTAAATATACCCACAAATAGTGCTTATCTGGGGCACTGCTGAATGCTGTATTCTGGAGGCCAACAGGTCAAGCTGGAATTGAATCCAAAACATAAAAAATTGCCTTTTTAGCTCGCCGGGACGAAGTCCAAGGAGAGCTATTGTCTTGACCCTGGCGTCGGTGTCATCGGCGTTGTCTGTAAACACCCAGGTTAAACTTTTGCGTTTAAGTTTATCTATGCAACCACTCATTGGATGTGAATGAAACTTTGCATGTGTGTTCATCATCATCAATGATACACAGACAAGAACCATAACTCTGGATTGCATTTTGGCACAGTTATGGCCCTTTTTGGACTTAAACACCCAGAGGCGAGCTTTGTTGGTCTTCTGACAACTCTTGTTCATTCTCCTCATCCATTGTAGGATGATTCAGTACCAACGTGGCCCTCCTGTTTGTAAGTTATGTTCTTTGTGACGAATTCTGATAAAATATTTCTTCAACAATAAATTGATTATACCAGATACTCCAGACTTTGTATGGAAGGGGCTAAAAAAGTTTGGTTACGACGAGTTCCGACCAGGCCAGGAGACAGCAGTTATGAGAATCCTCTCTGGTAAGTACTTGTTGTATTGTGTTTAAGGCCACTTTAAACAATTTTTCAGTCATATCATGACAGTGTCTATTTGAGACAGTATTCTAAGCGCTGCCATACTGGAGTATCATGCCACAGACACATAGTGTGATACCCCACCCAGTAACATTCTGACACCAGGCTAAATAGACCTAGAACTATCCTTTAAATGCTAAGCGCTAATTGAGGAAGCTATTGCTATCAATTTTCAAGTCTTTGGTATGACCCTGCTGGGGATCGAACACACGGCCTTCTGTATATGAGGCAGATGCTCTACATCTAGACATCCACTCAGGTATCTGGTAAGTAGACATTAATGTTAAATTTCTGTCAAGATATACAGTATGTCAATATGTTGGTCAGTCCATCTGTCTGTTGGCAACTTGTGGAGTGAAATATTTGTAGTTTTTAGGCAGTTGACTTGAAACATGATTAAATAATCAACAAGTGTAGATGTGCATGACACAAATTTTGTGATTCTGACTTTTTTCCATGCAGAATTATTGCAGCCATATATTATTAATATTGATAGTAATAATGTAATGATAATAATAATAATAATTATAATAGTACTTACGAACAGGAAATTCAACAATTCAGTTAAACATTAAGATATAACAAGCATTCACAATATGCTTAATATTTTTATTAAAAGTTTATTTCCAATATGAACAACATTTGAAAAGGCTTTATTTGAAAATAAATGTAGACTGTGTCCCATAAATTATCATAATATGTTTTATTTGGTACAGTCTTCAGCGATTTTGCGCCAATAGTAAGCTGATGTATTTTATTTCAGGGTTATCTACGCTGGTTGTCCTATCTACTGGCGGTGGGAAGTCCTTGTGTTACCAGCTTGCTGCCTACTTGTACTCCCAGAGGGCGCCATGTTTGACACTCGTCATATCGCCACTTGTGTCTTTGATGGAAGATCAGGTAAGGAGGTGACATGTCCATATATTGAACAACTATGTATGTTTCACAATTTACTCAGTCGAGCCCAATTGGCTAAGTTGATAGCACGTTTGACTATTAATACAAGGGTTGTGAATTTAAATTGTAACTCGATGTATTTTATTGAAACTTCACACAAGACTTCCCAGTCATCAAATCTATTACCATTACTAAGTAATATAACTCTTGCTTGAATATAATGCAAAATTACTGCCCTTGTTTGACTTAGAAATTCTTGTTAAAGTTTTGTGTACAATTACAATAATCAAGTTCATATCTCACCTACCACACAATGTATTTGATTGAAACTTTATGTAAGGCTTAATTTGTAGATATGAAACCAAAGTGGGATAACTCTTACCAGATTTTTTTGTATATTTTGACTCTTGTATGAATTGCATAGTTGAGTGCACTGTCTTATGGAAATCTTAAAACACATTTGTTGAAATACTATTAAAGTCACTTTTTTAATGCCAGTGATGTCTTATAGCAGTAAATGCTATGCCAGCTTTTGCTCTACTCATCCGCAGCAAGAATTCACTGCCCATATGAAATATTTTACATCACTAAAAATGAAGTGCAACTGTGTAGCAATATGTTAAACCTTTTTAAGCTCACAGGTGAGCTTTTGTGATCGCCTGGTGTCCGTCGTCTGTCGTTAACTTTTAGCTTTTAACAACTTCTCAAAAACCATTGGGCCAATTTTGATATAATTTCACAGAAATGTTCCTTGGGTGACCCTCTACCAAGTTTGTTCAAGCCATGTTGATTTCGTCAAAAAACATGGCGGCCAGGGGGTTGGGTTAGTTTACTATATAAGCTATAGTAAAAACTTAAAGATCTTTTTGTCAGAAACTATTGGCTTGATTTTAAAATAATTTCACAGAAATGTTCCTTGGGTGACTCTCTACCAAGTTTGTTCAAGCCATCTTGATCCATCAAAAAACATGGCAGCCAGGGGTGGGGTTAGTTTTATGTCAAACTACTTCCCCTGTTTTATAGCATAAATGTCTGTATATAGGAATTATTATTAGAAGAGGAAATAAACTTTTTTTTTGCTAGTATTATACCAGATATAAGTTTTAAAAGATAATTCATCATAAAAAGATGAATGGTACAATTATAATCATTGATTGAAATATTATTCATATTCATATATCATGAACCATTTTAAAAAAGGTGTTTTTCTGAATATAAAAGTCAGAGTTTTTATGGTTCAGACAAGGATGGTTTATTGCTTCATAATAAAGCAATACCATACTTTTAGCTAGTTTCATAACAGCAATAAGTCTTCTTGAGATTTTCAGTGTCAAAGTGTACTTGAAATCTTGGAGACGGAGCTTATTTGTTTCTGGGGGAGAGTGCACTGCCACAAAGATTCTTTCAAGCGATATACTTTGGGAAGGCTTGTGTTTGAAACTCATAGGAATATTTATTGTGCTGGAACTGCGGATTGTTTCATGCACAATAGTTTAGTCTGATACTTTAGTTTGAAACCGTTCTCAAACATAACAGGTTAGTTTTGTGCTTGAACTGGATTTTTTTTCTTAGTTCGAAGGCTTAGCATCTGTAGTAAAAACTTCAAAGCCTTCTTATCAGAACTGACCTGATTTTGATGTAATTCCATTGACATTTACCATGGGTGAACCTCGTCCAAGTTTGAACTCTTCTACTCATCTGTTACATCTTCAAAACAAATCAAAATTCTAACTACTTGCCCATCTTGTCTGTCTGGAATTTTGAGCTACATGTATTATATAATTTACTTAAGTTGGGTGACTCAAAGTCAGTCAGGTGAGCGATATAGGGCCATCTTGGCCCTCTTGTTTGAACATTTTCAACATTTGAATCCTGTACTTGCATGTTCTAGGTGACGGGTCTACCCAACGGTATACGTGGCGTGTGTCTACACACAAACATGACAGCCAGTCAACGGGAGGGTGTCCTGTCGGCGGTGAAGGACGGCAAGGCACAGTTCCTGCTCGTTTCCCCGGAGGCCATCGCTGGTGGCAGCATGTCTCTTATTTCATCCATGTCGTCGCTGCCACCAATAGCGTTTGTCTGTATTGATGAGGCACATTGTCTGTCAGAATGGTCTCATAATTTTCGACCGTCTTACCTGAGATTATGTAAGGTGAGTGCAGTTGTTGGAACATTTTAAATGCTTTAAGTTGAGTTCTACTAATTGGCCTACTGCAGCGGTGATTAAGAGGTAGAGTATATGCTTCACATGCGAAAGGTCATGGGTTTGTTCCCCGATTGGGTTATATCAAAGACTTAAGAATCTTTGTAGAAGCTTCCTCCCTTGGTGTTCCAGGTCTGATCTGCATGTAAAGTGTGACTGGGTTGGGTATCATGCCATGTGTCTGCGGCATGATACTCCAGTGTGGCAGCGCTTAGAATACTGTCCCAAGTAGACACTGGATATGACTGAAAAATTGATGAAAGCAACTCCAAACACCATACAACAACATTGACTCCCAATTTATATCATTTTTGGATATGTTGTATGGCAACAGAATTTGGCTTAAATATGACTAAATTTACAAATATATCGACGCCCTCAGAGCATTATGGTGCTCTCAGCTAAGAAACCTGAAAGCATGATAGCACCATGGTGCTTCAAGGTGTCGGTATATTACTTGATTGAAATACATTTAAAAATTGATAAGATGTTACAAGAAAGCATCAGACAGACTTGGCAAAAGCAGACAGCACTGCTTCTATCAAATATGTTGCTCGTTTAAAGTTAAAGATTGATTGATTGCATATTTAGCGTCATTTTTATGCCATCAAGGGCTAACAGACGATCAGTTAACCTAACCACTGTTTCCTGGGATTAACCAATACTCGAGCACACCCCATCTCTGCAAGTAACTGATAACTTTCCCACTTGAATCAGTGGTGAGAGATGAATGATAATGAGACACAATGTCATATATCAATCATCACGGAGGCTAATGCTGGGCGGGAGATTCGAACTCACGACCCCTTGATTGATAGTCAGACGCGTAACCGACTGAGCTAATCATTAACTGAACAGATAGTTATAGGTGGTTTATCTTTAAAAACAACGGTAAGAGCCAGAATTATTTGCTATCTTTTACTTTCGGGAAGGTGCTTCAAGACAAATTGGGGGTCCAATGTTTCCTCGGTCTAACTGCCACAGCAACACTATCCACCGCAGCAGATGTGGCACGGCATTTGAAGATTACCGACTTTCGCAAGGCCACGGTGAGAGGCTCGCCAATTCCTTCCAACTTGTTCTTGTCAATCTCCAGGGATGACAACAGAGACCAGGTAATAAATAGAGAATCTTACACGAGTGCACATTTATAATTGAACAATTCTAATTTTAGCTTTATTAAGAAGAAAGCTCAAAGCTTATGCGAACTTCTTTTGGGTCCGCTTTCTGAGTAAAATCAGTACTGAGTTCCATTTATAGAGAGACATCGGGTAACGCCGGAGATCGAATATGCAACTTCTTGTGTGAGTGACCAACACCCTATCCATTACACTACTGCCAATTAATGAATTTATTAAATTAGTTGGCTAATATACATTATATCATTTTTGCCAATGAGTTAAGAAATTTAAAAGTAATTGAGTATTAGTGTGAGCTTTTTTATGCTCCCCCTAAGGGGGGAAGCATAAAGTCGCTGCTTCGTTCCTGCGTCCGTCCGTCCGTCCGTCACCAATTCTTGTCTGGGCTTTTTCTCTACAACCTCTGGTTGGAATTTTATGAAACGTGCTTGCTTGTTATTTTGTTCCTGTCAATGATTTGCGAATAAGTTCTGTCAAGTGCAGAGCCACATATTGTTTCTGCTATGCAGTTTGGTATTTTTCAACCAAGTAGTCATCAGCACTAAGGGAATATGGTACAGAGTCCAACACTCACTTGGGGAGCATTCATCGGTTCCACAGATATTTTCTTGTTCAACCAAGTAGCCGGTACAGAGTCCAACACTCACTTGGGGAGCATCCATCGGTTCCACCGATATTTTCTTGTTTCACAGAGTTATGGCTCTTTGATTGAGTCTATGACCAAATTATTGTCCGCGCTATTTCTCTACAACCCCATATTTGAATTTTGTGAAACTTGCTAGGATGCATCATTACCAAGTGCAGATGCCATATTGTCTTTGTGTTCCGGTTCGATGATTTTTCACAGAGTTATCGCCCTTTGATTCTGTCTGTGACCAAATTATTGTCTGTGCTATTTCTCTACAACCCCATGTTGGAATTTTATGAAACTTGCTAGGATGCATCATTACCAAGTGCAGATGCGCATATTGGAGTTATTGCCCTTTCATTGAGTCAGTGACCAAATTATTGTCCGCGCATTTTCTCTACAACCTCACGTTGGAATTTTATGAAACTTGCTATGTTTGTGTTTTGGTTCGATGATTTTTCACGAAGTTATGGCCCTTTGATTAAGTCTGTGACCAAATTCTTTTCCACTCTATTTCTCTAAGACCTGTGGTTGGAATTTTATGAAACTTGCTAGGATGCATCATTACCAAGTGGAAATGTGCATATTGTCATCATGGCGCTATTTCCCTACAACCTCTGGTTTTAATTCTGTGAAACTTGCTAAGATCTGCGCATATTGTCATTTTGTTCCAGTTAAATGATTTGTGAATTAGTTCTGGGAAGTGCAGAGCCACATATTGTTCCTGCTTTACAGTAGCGTATTCTTCAACCAAGTAGCCCGTACAGAGGCAAACACTCACTTTGGGAGCATTTATCGGTTCCTCCAATATTTTCTTGTTTAGATAGTTGAAACTTGTTATCTCCATATTGGAGGGAATGCCAAAAAACACTGAGATATCAGAGTATCGACATAGATTTTGTCTTGAAATCAATATAATATTTTTGTTGAGGCCAGTATATTTTGTTTCCCTTCCCGCGACCCAGGTAGTTTTAGTATGGGTAGGTAGGTAAAATATTCTTTTATTTTATTTTTTTCAAAATAATGGTCAAGATACATAGTATATATAGTTTAACTCGAAGGAGAATACCAACCTACACAATGTCTGTCTGAAATTAACTTATGGTACAAACAAAAACAACATTTCCATTTGAACCGTTTAATAATTCACTTAGCCCTTTGCCTCATATAGGTATTATCATATCAACCATGCTAACCAATACTGTGTACTCCTTATCTCAGTATCTGTTACGCTCAGGTAATGATAGTCAGATTACACTGTCCCCATGAAGGTATCAGGAACATGTTCATAATTTGAGACCTTGCTACTTTACACATATTTCTAACATTAAGACTTCATTTTATGCTTTTTGTGTATATGGAAACTTTGTAGAGAAATTAATTCTCTTTGTCACAGTGTAAAGTTAAAATTGTAAGGCAAATATTAAATAAAATATGGGAACAGAATATAAGAGGAAGTAAAAATTTATGTATAAAATTTACTTTTTTTGTTTATTTTGTTTCCAGAAATAAAATATCTATATATATGTTTTTTTTTAATGAAATAAAAATTAAATGTTTATATGTGCAAACTAGATCTACATAATAAGAAAACAACACAAATCTAGTGTTTATTGGTGACATCATGTGACAGTAAAATTCTGAAAACGGTGGAAAAAAGTCGCTTATAAATAAATCTGATGCTCATTTCAATATCTGTTTCATCATTTGACATGTATGACATATTTCTTTTCATCTTTTTGGTGTTTTATTTGTACACGCTGACGTCACTGAAATGTGACATTTAAAACTAAAGACACGGTTCCAAATTTAGGGTAATTTTATAGCAATCGTGTAGACGTCGTGTATAAAACATGTGCAGGATTTAATAAATACATGCATTATGGTTGTTGTTTATGCATATGCTATGGAAATAATATGAATCTTTATTTTCATTTTAATACGGTAAGTATTTTATTAATTTTCTTAATACAATCAATCTGCTTGTGAAGCGATAATTTATAAATCTTACAATGTATAAATCTATTTACGAGTATGCACATATGTTTCTTATTAAATACCCGATGAAACAAAAGTTCAATCTTTTAAACACAGCGAGATTCTTTTTTGATCTTTCTTAACCCTTTACTTCATATAGAAGCCTTTGGGCACCTCTAATATAGACGTCTTTGTAGAAGGCTTTTGAATTATTGGGTGAATTATGTTTATATTAACTGACAGAGTGGAAAACAGTGCAGGAAATGTTCAGATTCCTCGTTACGAGCAATCTGAACTCTTCCTGCACTGTTTTCAAAGGCTTTCTGTGATTGGTGCGAGAAAACGCGTATCTATGGAGTAAAGGGTTAATTGGCAAAAAGATTTACAAATCTTACCGATACCAAGTGATTTATTGCCCCCTGTTGGGTCGGTACGACACCGTGATATACCCATGAATTTGTGTCAGGTGATGGAAGGGAAAACAAAAAATATAGTAATTTAGGCCTAACTTATAAATTATTGTCATCTGTCAAAATTATGTCAATTATACTTTTGCTTTTCTACCTATTGTGGTCTGTGTAGTAGAATTACACTGTTGTGATAAATGCTCATATATGGGTTTTTCTTTGAATTGCTCGGCAGTGTGAGATATAAGTAGAGGCTGATTGATTTAATCAAATGATATTTATACAATTTACATGCAATTACCCAATTCGATGACACAATCTTTACAACATTGTCAGTCATTAAAACTGACACCTTTACCGTAGACCAGTAAATAATCTGAATAAATATACAGCTGAAACCCATTGTCTTAATATCATTTGAGTCGATATTCCGGTAGTGTCAATATTTTGTCATTCCAAACTTTTCCCTTTCTTTGTGTATGTAAATATAACCCTTTTATCTCGATATTGTCTGATATGTTGGATATCTCAATCCAAGTTTTAATTCCTCATTTGATCATTTCAAACCTTTAATTGAATGTTTGTCTCCATATAATTGCTGATACATATATTGTGTGTTTTTTCCAGGTCATAAGAAAATCTATACGTTTCTTTTTTGAAAATAAATTTCTGAGAATTGTACTGTTTTGATGAGAATTTCATTCTGCAATGTAAGAATTTTGATTTGTGTTCCTGAAATGCATGGAAGTTTAAATAATTGAAAATGAGATAAATGCGAGATTTTACATGATTATGCAATCAGTTGCCTTCCCTTTGTTATATAATTCCTTCATCAAAGGCTGTGATTGTTGTCGTACGTGGTCGGTCACACTTTCCTTTCCTTTAAATAATTTTTTTGTCTGGATTTATTCCAGACAAAAAAAAGTAGAAAGCTTCATATTTCCTTGAGTTGTATCAAATCAATAATTAATTTTGGCGCAATTTATAATAAAAGAAAGATGATTTCCGTTTTATGTGTTAGATTTCCATTATCAGATATTTTGATATGACTTTATGGGAAAAGTTATTAATATATAAAGGCTATATATTAACTTTCGCTTTGTTGTCTAATACCAGCACTTTCATGCTTTCCTGGAAATAATTACTAAATATTGAAAACGTATTACTTTCTTTGATACGTAAGCAGATTACATGATATAATCAATTATGTTGTCTGCATCGAGATATTGATTGTATAAATGATAAAGGTTTTTAAATTTTTTTTAAAGAATACTCCATCAGAGAAATGGCCACTCTTAACATTTCCAAGGAATTATATAGAGAAAGAAATGCAACTAATTGAGATTTTGTGAACACTTGCATATTCACGCATAATCTCGCAATATCTCGTTTTCAATTATCTTAGCGTTCATTCATATTAGGAATACAAATAAAAATTCTTACATTGCGGAATGAAACTTCATAAAAACAATACCGTTCCGTGAAATTTGTGTTTAACATTATTAAAGTACTTTTGATTTCAAAATTTGTATATTGCAGTTAAAATAACGACAAATTACGATAAATTTTCTTTCAAACCTCAATATCTTTTATTCAAGATCATTTTGCGTGATCGAAACATGTTTAAACATATAAGATTATAAACAAGCAACTTACAGTTTATGTACAATAAATCACTTGCCTGTGAATTGTGAATGATTAATTTGCAAATTATGAATCCTTCGTGTGCTGTTTCATCAACATTTCGTTAGGAGATGCAAGTTTCCTATCCTTCTTATACAAGTCCTTGACATTTTTATATTGCAAATTGGTAACATCAGAGGTTTTAACACAAATAAGAAAGAAAGCTTCATAACTTATTCATGTAAAATTTTATATAAATGTGCTTCAGTGTATGTTCTTATATTCCTAAAAATATGAACTTTTATCTTAGTTAAGAAAAAAATGTGTTTCTTGTCTGCTATAGAAAATTCGAATTTAGCTCATCGATAATTAGCAGGTACACTATTGGCTGAGAGCTGCAAAGTTGTATTGTAGCTGTTGTTTGAGTCACACCTTATCCATTCAAACACACTGTTGTGTTTACATGGCATCAAGTTACAGTGATATGCATTTTCACCAAATGTGTTCAATTGCTTGTGGCCTGTACCGATATTTTACTAGTACATTTTTATCAAACTTGAATGCCTGTTTGCTGCGATTGGTGAAAATAAGCAAAGAATTGCCACTCTTGGTTGCATTTTTATAAATTACACTTACAGAGTTGTCTCTCATATTATATACAGTTGAATTACTGGTACTGAGAGTGCTTGAGTACTTGTTAACCTTCCATGATCTGAAGAAAGAGTCGTTTAGTGAACTTATAGCCTGTTAGCTTGATGGCATAAAATATGATGTCAATCATTCAGTCAATCATTTGAAATATTGTACTTTTCTGAACTGTATATTACCTCAATCCCAAAATGTAGTGTAGGAAATTGTTGGAATAGCATATTGTTTATTGTTCTACCAAACTTTTGTTCTTTATTCTATAGTAAATAAAAAAAGTTTGCATGCTTGTCATTCATAAATAAACATAAATGAAAGAAGTAAAACTTTAATTTTATTGTTTGTTAACTTCTGCGCTACCATAATATGATGAGAAAAGTAGTGGTCACGGATCATCCAATAGATATTTTTTTTTCTGTTTAGTGTTTACACTGTTGACAAAGTGAAAGAAGACATCAGAAATCATGTATTCAATTCCCAATATTTTTTTTTTCTTAATTTAAGTTTGATTGCAGATAAGAATTAAGGGGCTAAAATTTATAGGGGCCCTGTCAGGGGACTTAGAATAGAATTTTACATAGGGATACTATGGGAAAACAGAAAATTCTCTTTTTTTTCATCTATTCTGAAAACTGAAAGTTTCTACTGCATAGGAGGCTACCCTTATACAGAATATATATATATTTTTCGATCTGAAATTCAAGATGGCCGCCATTATTAAAATTAGTCCAAAACTTAAAAAATCTTCTCATGAACATCCTGTATTTCGTTTCCGGCCTGTATCTTTGTCATGCATAGATGGATTTTGTTGATACTTGGTACAAATGATCAACATAACATGACGACATGTCGAGAGTAAGACCACACCCATACCTCAAAGGTCAAGGTCACAATTTCAGTTTGTTTGAATACACTTTGAGTCTGAGTGAGATTTCGTGTCCGGCCTGAAACTTTGTCATGCAAAGATGGATTTTATAAATACTTGCTACAAATGATCAACATAACATGACGACATGTCGAGAGTAAGACCACACCCATACCTCAAAGGTCAAGGTCACAATTTCAGTTTGTTTAAAAACACTTCAAGTCTGTGAGATTTTTTGTCCGGCCTGTGACTTTGTCGTGCATAAATGGATTTTAATGATACTTGCTACAATTGATCAACGTAACATGACGATGTTTCCCGAGTTAGACCAACACCCATACCTCAAAGGTCCAGGTCAAAATTTGAGTTTGACAACACTTTGATTCTGTGTGAGATTTCGTGTCTGGCCTGCAACTTTGTCATGCATAGATAGATTTTTATAAATACTTGTTATAAATGATCAACAAAACATGACGACATGTTGCACTTAATACCCAAACTCCCACTTCAAAGGTCAAGGTCACAATTTAACTTTGTTTGACAACACTTTCAGTCATTTTGACATTTCTTGTCCAGCCTGTCATCTATGGATAAATTTTAAAAATACTTGGCTCAGTTGATCAACATGACATAATAAAGTGCCGCATGTAAGACCCAGAACCTTTCCTCAAAGATCAAGGTCACACTTTCAATTTGTTTGGTATTGTGTGTCTGATCTGTGACTTTGCCTTTAACTTGGCTCAATTTATCAAGATGACATGACGACATGTAATAAGAAAGACCTAGACCCATACCTCAAAGGTCAAGGTCACACTTTTAGTATGTATGACAACACTTTGAATCTATTTGAGATTTCAAGTCCGTTCTTTAACTTTATCATACATGGATGGATTTCAAAAACATTTGGCTCAATTTATCAACAATTGATCTGTAACTTTGTCTTACATTAAATAGCTTGACACAAGTGATCAGCATGTCATGATGATGTTTCAGCAGCATTTAACTGTTGAAATACCAATACCATTACATCAGATGTCAAGGTCAAGGTTACATAAAGGTCAAGGTCACACTTTAATGTAAAAAACATGAAATTGCATGTCTAAACTGAAAATCAGTCCATTACTCTTTATATTACATTGCTACCTATTGTAACATAATTATATTGTTATTTTTCAACAATCATTTGGGTAGGCATATGACACTTACCAGTGACATTACTTGTTTTGTTTTAAAATGGAAATGAATTTGCCTATTTCTTCACAGAAGCATTGTTTGGTGAAGGAGGTTCAAATTTGTAAAAATGACTGGGTTCCACTGTCTTAAGGGGTCAGGAGAGGCCTCAAAAGGGTAAAAATTGGGAATTACTAAAATCGTTTTCTTGAGAACCAGTATGTCAGATTTGTTCATTTTTGGCATAAATTATCCCTATGTGTATGGCTTTGATTGCAGATAAGAATCTAGGGACTAAAATATATAGGGGCCCTATAATGGGACTTAAAATTTAACATAGGAATACTACAGGAAAACATACAATTCCTTTTTTTTCATCTTTTCTGAAACCACTAGGCCAATTAAACTGAAACTTCACATGGATATTTCTATTGCATAGGAGACTATACAGAATTTTTTTTTTTTCGATCTGAACTTCAAGATGGCAGCCATTACTAAAAATAATTCCAAAACTTAAAAAATCTACTTCTCATGAACAGCCCAACAGATTCTCAAAATGTTTATGTAGTAATGAAAACCAACTTTAGTTTTGTTAGATTGTTCAAATGGTGATCCTAGGGTTAAAAATGACCCCGCCCGGGTGTTCAATTAGGGGACTGTCTTAAGGGGTCAGGAGGGGCCCCAAAAGGGTACAAATTGGGAATTACAAAAATCGTTTCTTAAGAACCTGTATGTCAAGATTTGTTCATATTTGGCATAAATTGTCCTTATTTGTAGGGGTTTGATTACAGATAAGAATTTAGGGTCTAAAAATTATAGGGGCCCTGTAAGGGGACTTAGAATTTTACATATGAATACTATGGGAAAACAGAAAATTCTCTTTTTTATCATCTATTTAGGCAAATTTATTATTCAATTGGAGTTTTGAAGTATCATCAAGTCATAGTAAATAAGATTTGGCTCAATAAGGAGAATTGACTTTCCATAAGGGGCCAGGGCATTACATGTACAGTACGCATGAAAACCTACCAGAGTAAACCCCAGTTTCTGTTCTAAACAGTGGAGTTTGCTCGGGTTCAGCGTTTGAAGAAATATGAAGAAAGAGTTCCTAAACCAAACTGGTTAAAAATAACATTGTTATCAAATATTTATGCTTCTTCTATATTTTTTGGTTAATTGATTTAAATATATTAAAGTTTAATTAAAAAAAGTAAATGTTAAACATTATTATAGTAAAAGTTTATTATGGTAAATAACCATGAAAATAACTGTGCCAACGTGCAATCCTTACACTGTCGCTTCACCACCCATCAAAATATAGTGCGATATTTATGTGATTAATTAAGCTAAAATCAAAGTATTTTTGTTATCAAAATACTTTATTTAAAGTCAAAAAGGTGTATTAAAAAATTCTATAATTAAGAATATAAAATACTTAATTGCTTGGAATAACGATTTTAGTTATTCGCATAGAAAAACATCGATTCATAACGAAGCTACTGCTGTCTGTCTGCGCCATTTTAGAAGTTACTGTCAATGGTGTCAGATGTATTTTAGATAATTTAATAACTAAGTAAACCGGAAAATGCACTTTGTTGGGAAGCTTTCAAAATTCAATAAAAAAATCGGTACACATTTTCTATCGGACGTATATATTTCTCTTATCATGTTTTGCTATAAGCCGTGAAATACGTCTTGCAGCAATAACATTTGATTAAACAATTGTCAAGAAATTGCTGTGCAAAAGGAAGTCAATTTTGATAAACCGCTTGCCGCAATGTATTAGCTTGTTTTTTTCCCAAGTGGTCAAAGCTGGGACTTTAGGACTGAAAATTTCTTCCGTCATTAAAATATTTAATAAAAATTCGCAGTATTACTTGTTTGCTTGAGTTTTTAGCTCTGCTGGCCAAATGCCAGAAGTGCTTATGCGATGGCGTGTCTGTTGTCTGTTAGCAGCACTTGCTCTGAAACCACTAGGCCAATTAAACTGAAACTTCACATGCATGTTTCTGTTGCATAGGAAACTATACAGAAGATCTAATTTTTTCAATCTGAAATTCAAGATGGCCGCCATTACTAAAAATAGTCCAAAACTTAAAAAATCTTCTTCTCATGAACGGCCCAACAGATTTTCAAAATGTTTATGTAGTAATGATGACCAACTATAGTTTTGTTAGATTTGTTCAAATGGTGTCCCTAGGATTAAATATAACCGTGCCCTGAGGGTTCAATTAGGGGACACGTCATAATATTTTTTTTTATTTTTTTTTTAAAATGGAAATGATTTTGCCTATATCTTCACAGAAGCATTGTTTGGTGAAGGAGGTTCAGATTTGTAAAAATGAGTGAGTTCCACTCTCTAAAGTGGTCAGGAGGGGCCCCAAAAGGGTAAAAATTGGGAATTACTAAAATTGTTTTCTTAAGAACCGCTATGTCAGATTTGTTCATATTTGGCATAAATTATTCCTATTTGTAGGAGTTTGAATGCAGATAAGATTAAAGGGGCTAAAATTTATAGGGGCCCTGTAAGTGGACTTAGAATTTTACATGGTGATACTATTGGAAAACAGAAAATTCTCTTTTTCTTTCATCTATTGTGAAACCACTAGGCCAATTAAACTGAAACTTCACATGCATGTTTCTGTTGCATAGGACACTATACAGAAGATTTTTAGCTCTACTGGCCAAAGGCCATAAGTGCTTATGCGATGGCGCGTTGTCTGTCGTCTGTCGTCTGACGTCTGTCGTCTGTCGTCTGTCATCTTTCGTCTGTTAGCAGCACTTTCTCTGAAACCGCTAGGCCAATTAAACTGAAACTTCACATGGGTGTTTCTATTGCATAGGAGACTATACAGAAGATTTTATATTTGAATGGTATGGGAATTTTAAGTATTTCCTTTTCATAGCAATTAAGTTTTTGTTCAGTATGGGTGTGGTTGGGGTATTTATCCATATGTTGTTAAGACGACCCCCCCCCCCCCCCCCCCCCCAAAGAGGGTAAATATTGTGGAATTTCAAAAAGTGCTATGGCCGCTACTAGACAGTAAAGTGTCCTCAGGCCCTCTTGGGCCTCTTGTTATGTCATCAAAGGCTAACAGACAATCAGTTAACCTAACCACTGTTTCCTGAGATCCTGGAAGGTTAACCAAGACTCAAGCACACCCCATCTCCACAAGTAACTTATAGTTTTTTCACTTAGAATCAGCAGCAAGAGATGAATGATAATGAGACATGATGTCGTATATCAAACATCACAGAGACTGTGGGCGAGCGGGGATTCGAACTCACAACCCCTGGATTGACAGTCAGACAGGCTAATGACTGACCTAATCAGGCCTGGCTTCAATCTTAGAATCTCCTTCAAGCACATCTAGGAGAGTTTGCATGTATGCTATAAACTCGTTTGTCAATTAAACTTTGAATAAAGTAAATAAATAAAACAATTCCATACAACATAAGCATTTTGATTATACATTCTCTTATCATGGCACACATAAATGTCTAAAAAACATAAATGAAAACTAGTTAATTCCTTTGAATAAAATTAAAATACTTGTTTTATTACTAAAAAAAGATTTTAAATACAGTAGTCAAAAAATGTTTTCCTTGAAACAGCAGTTTTATTGCTTGAATGCACTGAAGACCTTTTATGCTGTCAAATTAGTGCCCTCAATCTGTCTCTAATGGTTTCCTCATTTCTAGTTCTGGGTTTGCTATAATCACTTACTGGTACATTTTTATTAATTGTTCACTTGCTGAATATTCAGTCTTGTTTTAGGACCTTAAAAATGTCATTATCATTAAGAAGGAATTTTTATTGGAGTTTGCAACTGATTGTTTTTAGCTCATTTAACCCAAAGGCAAAAGTGAGGTATTCTGGTCGCTTTTTGTCCATCATCCATCCATCCATCCGTCAACAATTACATTAAACAACTTCTTCTCTGTTTAATACTTTGAGCGTCATTTTGTTGCCATTTAAGAGCAAACAGATGATAAGTTAACCTAGTGACCATTGTTTCCTTGGATCCTCGAAGGTCAACCAGTACTAGAGAACACCCCATCTCCGCAAGTAACTGATAACTTTTCCACTTGAATGAGCAGTGAGAGACTAAAGATAGTGAGATGCATTGTTGTATATAAACCATCATTGAGCTTTTGGCCAGTTGGGGATTCAAACTCACGACCCCAGGATTGAGTCAGACGCATATGACTGGGGGAGGGAGAGGAGACTTTTCAGTGTTTTTTTTCTCGAAAATTTTAAAAATCTTCATCCGAAACTTCCATGTGTGAAGGCACGATATTTTGCATGTTGTATCAGCCAATGGAATTTTGTTTATGTCTGTTCAAGTCCTGAGCCTAATCAATGTGAGGAGGGTTTTCTTGTCTGTTCAATGATGGCCCAGTTAGGGAGCTTTGAATTTTACTTAAAAATACTATTGGAAAACTGGAAATTCTGTTTTTTTCATCTGTTTAGCTGTTAGCTTAATCTTAATGTCTGGTGCATTGTTTGGTCATAACAGTTGGGACTGGGTTCTTTAAAGCGATATACACAAGTGGCCAACAAGGGCCCAAAAAGGTGTTTTTATGGTCTTCTTATGAAGAAGTGATGAGCCAATTTTGTACAAAACAAAGTGGCTGGGAACCATTGTGGCCCTGCAATTAAGCTACTTTGATTTTTACTTACATGGGAATAGCTATGGGAATACAAAATTCTCCGTTTCTAATCCATTAACCCTTTACTAAATATAGACGCGGCCAGGTCATACCAAAGACTTTAAAAATGGTACTAAAAGCTTCTTCACTTGACGCTCAGCATTTAGAGGAGAGTTCTAGGTCTGGTCAGCCCGGTGTCAGTATAATGTGACTGGGTGGGGTATCATACCATGTGTCTGCGGCATGATACTCCAGTGTGACAGCGCTCAGAATACTGTCTCAAGTAGACACCGTCGCGATATGACAGAAAAATTGTTGAAAGTGACGCTTAACACCATACAACAACAACAACAACAACATCATATAGACGCCTTTGGACACCTCTAATATAAACACCTTTGGACACCTAATATAGAAGGCTTTTGAATTATTGGGTGAATTATGTTTATATTATCTGATAGAGTGGAAAACAGTGTTACAAGCAATCTGAACTCTTCCTGCACTGTTTTCAAAGGTCTTCTGTGATTGGTGCGTATCTATGGAGTAAAGGGTTAAAGGTATCATAAATCATCTTGAGGTATGGAACATCATTATACTAAGCAGTTGAGACTTTGTCCTTTAAAGGGGAGATAGTACATAAAGGGCCAGTAGTGGCCCAAAAAGGGATAAAATTGTGTATTTTGAAAAATAACTTACCAACCAAATTTTTTCGTATTTCATATAAATTGTCCTTGTGAGAAGGGATTTCAAGTTTGTTTAAATGAAGGGACTAGGATATATTAGTGTTTTGAACTTTGATTTTTACATAGAAGTACTCGTAATGGGAAAAGAGTAAATTCTCTTAATCATCTATGTTAGTAATTATTTTAGTCGTCTTCAGATCTGGATTATTGTTTAGTCATAACTGTTCATACTGGGTCTTCGAAAGGGAATTTAATATCCATAAAGGGGCCAGCACTAACCGAAAAAGGGACGAAATTGTGAATTTTCCTTAAAGCCCATTCAAAGACAAAATCACATAGAATGTTTGAAATATTTTATCTCTCATTATATTCAGTCCGTTCTGAGCATCAGAGTTTCCCCAAGAGTCATAACGCATGTTGCATGCGACATCCCTTCAAAAGATTTGGTTGATTAGCGACATCCCTTAAGTGGCCCGACATGCCTTTCCACCCGTTGCAACTACCGTTAGATAATCCCATTACACAAGCCCATCAGTAATCAAACAAGTGACCCCGTGATCAATTGACCTATTTCACAGACTTGTCAATCACTTGCAAGTATGAACTGGAGGTGTGTACAGGTAAGCCAATCAGAATGAGTCATTTGAAGGTTACTCTGCCTCAATATCAAATGCGATGTCCTGTGAAATTTCTTGATCCGAGATTGTTTTTCACAAGATTTGAAATCGACTACTGACCAAGGTGTCGGCATTACCTTTCAATTGATTCATTAACCTCCCAATCACGTGAAGTCAATGTAGTATGTATGCAATCAATCGGAACCAAACATTTGATAAAGTGTGTCACGACCATTTCTCAGAAATAGAAATAGATCGTAGTGTATAGTAAGGCTTTATGCAGGTAAGCAAAACAACGAAATCGTAAAGTGTTTTCTCAGCATCTTATTTCAACAAAATTAGAATAAAATCTCCACTTAAAATGATTTATTTTGTACATAAATTGAGAAAAATTTACGAAAAAAACACCTGTATGTTGCCTATCGGATGTAACCAAATTTGAGAAACCCGGTCTAAAAGTCGACGCCTTCAAAAGTTGGATCCTTAAAAATCGGTTAAAGAGGTCCCGTTTATTAGGGATGTTTAAGATTTAATTATTAAAGTTTCCTTTAATAAAATTTATATTTATTTGGAAATACACTGACACCTAATGAAAATTACAGAATCAAGGATTAAAAATGCAAACTTCTCAATTGTATTAACTTTGAAATATGACATTTGAAATGCACATTAATGGAAGGTTGGGTACCCCTGGTTTATCAGCATCTTATTTCAAAAAAATAAAATCCCCACTTAGAACCGTTTAAATTTTTAACATATATATTAAAGCATTTTTGTTCATTTGAAATACCCGGATGTGTTGACGGTCCAAATTTGGTTACTGTGGTCCCATTTATGCAGGATATTTAGGGGACAGGGGAAAAAAGAACTTTTAAGAATAATCTATATGTGTTTATTTTTATAAAATTGGTTTTCATTTGGAAATACACAAATACTATATAAAAAATATGATTTGCTTCTACAGTGTATATTGAATCAAACATTAAAACATATAAATTGTAACTTTCAAATATGACTAGTCATCAAGGACTTGTAAAGAATAGGATTGGAAACTCTTGTATTGGATAGGAAACTTTCATCTCCAGATTAAATGTTGATGAAATAGCACACAAAGGATTAAATATTTGGCGAGATATTGAAGCTTGAAGGAAATTGTATCATAGTCAACTTGTCATTATGTTTACTGCAGTATAGATATTTTGAAATCGAAAGTGTTTCAGCAAATTTTAAACACAAATTTCTGGGAATGGTATTGTTTTGATGAAAATATCTGTCTGCAATGCAAGAGTTTTGAATTTGAATTTGAATTTTGAATGGAAGTTAGATAATTGAAAACGAGATGTTGCGAGATTTTGTGTAAATACACGAGCGTTCACAAAATCTCAGTCAGTTGCCTTTCCGTCTATATATAATTCCTTGCTATAAGTCATCCATTAAAAAAACTTTAAATTTTTTGTATTTATTTTATTGCAGCAATATTCTTAATAGAAATACATACTTAAAAATACATCATTCATGAATGTCAAACTTAAAAAAAATCAACACAGGAGAGTACACCCCTCCCGTACCCACCCCTCCCATTTTTAGCAACATGCCTTCAAAAATACCTGGGAATAACCCTGTTGCATGATTTCAGTGACCTGTATAAAGTATAAAGAACATGTGCTTTTGTTGTTAATTTACCGTTCTTTTCATTTGTATAGCTCTAGCTTTACTTTAAAATGGCTCCAAACACTAATTATTGCAAAGTGCCATGTGGTGAAATTTGAAGAGAATTGATTTGATGTGCGTGACATTTGATCTACTGGATTGTTTTTAACTGGAGCTGTAATGTTCAACAAAATGTCACATAAATGGAATTAATGTAAAGGTGCTTTGCAATAAATATTTGAATAGAAAAAGAAACAAGAAGTGGAATAGTTGTATACATTATTAAGTGGGGCGGTAGTTAAGTTCAAAGAGTGTTGGCCGCTCATGTCTGAGGTTGTGGGTTCGATCTCCATCTTGACCAGATATGTCTCAAAATACAACACTCAGTATTAGTTCTATCCAGGAAGTGAAAGCTAGAGTGGTTCATATAAACTCTGTGCTTTCTTTGCAATTGAGTGAAAATAAATTTATATAAACTATATTCATTAAGACATTCTTTGATAAAAATACATTAGAGCTAGTTCCAACATTTATTAGGGCACCTGAGACTTTGCGATCGCCTTTTGTCAACCATTGACCATTGTACGTCTTGTGTCTGTAAATTGACATTTTCGACATTAAGCTCAAGTGTAATGATGTGTTTTATGCAGCTTTTGCACTTACTGCATGGTCCCTACCTCCCTTGGGGCCTTGGGGTAGTGCCAAAAATGTCAAATTTAAGGTTAAGTTTGAAAACTTACTGTAGGAAGTACTGGGAAACAAATTAATGGTGAGCATGATTATGGACATAATTTTATATGGGTCCTTAATAAAAAAAATAAGTTGCATGTCCCTGCAGGGTCTCACGGTTTGGCCCTACTTTACTAAATTTATATAAGAGAAAATAACAAAAAACTTAAATTCTGATGACTGAATAGACCCATTTGAATGGTTTTTGGTGTGGTTTGTTGTTTCATGACTTTGCAATGTCATGAGTGACACGTCAGCCATTTGTTTAGTGAGTTATTTAAACATTTACAGTGTATATAAGTAATTAACTGTAAATACAACTTAGATAATGCGCATACAAAACACCCAGGTGTGAACATCGTGTCGTTTATTAGCGTTCGTGTACAGGTTTACAGATATCTGTAAACGTGACAGCCCTACTTTTGTTTCCTCAATTCATATTACATTACACACTAGAGAAAGACCTCAGAATGAATCTGAGTAGAACTAGCGTCCTTCTGCAACTTTCTTACAAAGTTTTTTGGACCGCAGCAGTTAGAAGTAAGTGATCTGAAGATGCTGCCGTAGACCACTCAGCCACAAGGGACTACTCAGCTACAGGGGACCATTCACTGTGATTTGTATCCTATTTACACGTTCATGTATGCATTTAGGGATGGAGATTATGTGCCATTGTCAGTGGGTAAAATGTAAGAGTCCCATTTCAGCTATTTGATTATGTTTTGTTCCATTACCAGGCGTTGGTGGGTCTGCTGCAAGGTGACAGGTTCTGTAACATGAACTCCATCATCATATACTGCACGCGGCGGGACGTCACAGACAGGGTGGCCACGCTGATCAGGACATGTCTTAACAAGGGTGTCCCACTACAGGCTGGGAAAGCAAAAAATAGTAAGGCCATTTTTTTTTACAGATTTTTTTTGCAGAAAATGTGGTTTGTGTGTCTGTAGGGTGTAGGGTGGCAGAATGGGAAAAAAGAACTGAAGCTAAATTTTACAGATGGACGGAGAGTACACTAATTTTGAAGTTCATAAACTAGGTATTAGTGCAAGATGTTTTTGTCCAGAACCGTAATATAGGTACAAGAAACATTACTCTTTGTTGATTGTATTAACATATACGAATAGCTTCCAACATCACAAAGGTGGTAACTGCCAAAAATCATCGAATAGGGTTCATGGAACAGGGTTGCAAAAGCAATAACTTTCATACAGATCTTCCTTAGCATGTTTCATTGAAATGTGAATGTTGGTTCACGAGAAAAAGAATGGACAAGCTTTTTATTCTGAAAATGCAAGGGGCTGTAAGTCAGAAATTATTGGACCAGAGAGCAAAAGGGATATGCGCAACTAGACCTCACATTGTGATCCGTCCTATAGCAAGTTTTGGTTAAATCCAAACATGGGTCCTATGTAATTTCTGTGAAATATTTTCAAAATGGTTCATAGAGACTTTCTTGCTGCAGATGTTGAATAGAGCAAAGGCTGGCATAGCATATACTGGAATGAGACCTCACGCGTGTTAAGAAAAGTAATTGATCTAAATTAACTATAAGGTCCGACTTTATTTCATTTCCCATTGGAAACAATAAGCAGCATGGTGGTGTTAAAAAGACTAGTTTGCATTTCGTTGGTTGCACAATCTTGTTTTGCCGGTGCGACATCATGTCACAAGTTTCGCGTGACATTTACCGTAAGTTGCATTAAAAATGCGTACACTAATTCAACATTGATGTTCTCAAGATGGCAATGGGTTTATGGTTTAATCGTATATTCTGTTGTTGTTTTTTTTAATGTCAAAATGGCATTTAGACATTTCAAAAACAAGAAACAAAATGTAAAAGCTTAATTTTCAGTTTTTACTGGGTGATCGAAAATATGGTAATGGTGTCAAAAGTCTGAAGGCCTTCACGCACATTAAACTAACCTAATGTTTTTCAGCACTTGACAAAAGCTCAAAATTGTGCTTTTAATTCTTAAATGGTTACTTTCATAATATCCCGCACATTGTCATTCATACATTAATGGTTATATTTTAGAAAAGAAAGGTCCTAAATTGGAATGGGACGCAGAAAGTTACCATGCTGGCTTGACTGCTGCTCAGCGTAAACGTGTTCAGAATGCCTTCATGTCTGGTCGCCTGCGTGTTGTCGTGGCAACAGTTGCCTTTGGAATGGGTTTGGACAAATCTGATGTCAGGGGTATTATCCACTATAACATGCCAAAAAGTTTCGAGAGTTATGTACAAGAGATTGGCCGCGCAGGACGTGATAGAGAACCAGCCCAGTGTCACGTGTTCCTCGACCCAGAGGTAGGACAACTATATTGTCATTATGCCATACTGCAAAGAAATCAGATACCAAAGTCATGCCATATCTATTTTCATCTTGATAATGCAGTCAAACCTGTGGTCACCTCTATTTAGCAGCCACTTGTCTTTAGCGGTCGCATTTGCTATTTCCCAGTTCTATACTTTCATTGCATATTAACTTATATTAAGTAATACCGTTCATCATAACGTATATCGCGCATCCGTGTATATCGCGCATCCATGTTTTAAGATCAAGAACTAAGAAAAAAAAATCACTTTCTTATTTTTCGATTTATTTGACATGTTTTACTGCATATATAATGTATAAGGACTGAATTTGAATAAAACATTCTCCGCTAGGTAAATCATCACCTATAATCGAGCTCACATGAAGAAATTGTCCTGAACTTAATATCTGAACATACCTATATACAAAATCTTTTCTGAATCGATAAATCTTTTAAAATTTTACATAAAAAAAAAAGAAATCTTCTGTACTTATGTATATCGCCCATCCCTTCTCGAAGATCTTAAAAGTTGGAAAAAAATGCACATAATACGTGAGGATAAACGGTAACCTGTCTTAAAAGGTCACATTTGCTCCTTCCCTTAACTGGCTGCTTAAGACAGGTTTTACTGTATTGTGTAATATTGTGTCTGGTCTTTCTTGAAACATTTTGGTTTTAACTTGAATGTCTGTTCATCCGTCAGTCCGCACACACAGAGTATTTAAGTGGCTGGGGCCAGTAATACTTTTGGAGGTTGGAAAACACTTGAAATAAATCATGTGGCTATTTCTAGACACTTAAAACAGCTTTTATGTGGCTTTTTTTGTGTGTGGCTAAACTTTAAGTAATCAGCAGGGTGCAAAGAAGCCACTTAAATACCCGTTTGTTAGAACGTCCGTCTGTCCACAAATCATATCCACTCCGTATCAAACATTTAAGTGGAGCAGCTAGTGTAGCTGTAAATGACTTTTTAAAGTGATGTTGCTTAAATATTTTAGGATGGGAAAACTTTTGGCGTACTTTTATTTTTATATCTTAAGTCTGGTATTTGTCTCTGAATTCTTTCACTCTGTCATCCACCTAAATAAACTAATACTTAATGGCTGCCCCCTGATACTGAGATCTGATATTTATCCCTGAAGTCTGTCACTCCTTTATCCATGAAAACAAACTGTTACATAATTATGTCTGCCGTATGATATAGTGATGACTTATTTATTGTTATTTATCCGAACAACAACTGCCATGTTTATTATATGTTTGTCTTGAATGAATATGGTCAATATGATATTAATAACTTTGCAGTATGACATATTGGTTATTTCAAAATGGGCAACATCAGACCAAATTTCCTGTCTGTTCCTCGATTTCTTAATTTGTTTCGGAAACTTTACGCAATATTATTGTCTGCTGTTATGTAAATGGAGGTGATTTTCATTCATTACAGGAATATTAATCTCTTGTTGCCTATTCTGTTAAATTATCATATTGTCTCTAATAGTAGTTCACTTTTGTTTTTACATGTCCGCTAAAAGCTCAACTTTACTAAAGTACATAAAAATCATATCTTAGGCCATGATAAATTAATTGCTAGATTATCATCCCGGCACGCCCCCTAATTTTCATGCTGCCTGACCCTTTGTATTTTCATAAAAAAAAAATAAATAAAAAATAAAATTCTCCCATTTCCCCTTTTCAAGAAAAATTTGGATGAGAATCAAGCAATAAATTTATAATGGCCTTAAGTTATAAGAGTTGGAAAACTCGACTCGTTAGCTCGCCATGACAAGTGAACATTTGTGCAGAACAGGTAAGATATAGGAATCTAACCTTAATATTTATATGATTTTAAGCATTAAAAAACAAATTTGGGAAGGGAGGAAGAGTAGCTTTGACAACAAAATTCAAGCTCTGGCTATGTTGGTTTTTGTACCATGTAATATGAGTTGAATGCCATCCTTGACTCCTGAATCATTTGCAGGCAAGGCGTATATACTAGCAAGTCTATAAGTTTACAGTTTTCTTAAGTTGATATTTTTTCTGCAGTTTTGAAGTCTATAAAACTGTAGTTTGATGGAGCTGAAGTTTATTTGAGCTTTTTTATGCAGTTTATTGGAACTTTTTTTATGCAATTTTATGTTTATTGGAGCTTTTTTTATGCAGTTTGAAGATACTGCAAACTTTTTTGTTGCATTTTTGTGTTTTTATGCAGTTTGAAGTTTATTGGATTTTTTTGTGCAGTTTGAAGGTACTGCAAGCTTTTATGCTGCAATTTGAAGTTTACTGGATTTTTTTTGCAAGTTGATGTTTACTGGAGCTTTTTTGTGCAGCTTGAAGATACTGCAAGCTTTTATGCTGCAGTTTGAAGTTTATTGGAGTTTTTTTTTGCAAGTTGACGTTTACTGGAGCTTTTTTGTGCAGCTTGAAGATACTGCAAACTTTTATGCTGCAGTTTGAAGTTTAATGGAGTTTTTTTGCAAGTTGACGTTTACTGGAGCTTTTTTTATGCAGCTTGAAGATACTGCAAACTTTTATGCTGCAGTTTGAAGTTTACTGGAGTTTTTTTGCAAGTTGACGTTTACTGGAGCTTTTTTATGCAGCTTGAAGATACTGCAAGCTTTTATGCTGCAGTTTGAAGTTTATTGGAGTTTTTTTTTGCAAGTTGACGTTTACTGGAGCTTTTTTATGCAGCTTGAAGATACTGCAAGCTTTTATGCTGCAGTTTGAAGTTTACTGGAGTTTTTTTGCAAGTTGACGTTTACTGGAGCTTTTTTATGCAGCTTGAAGATACTGCAAGCTTTTATGCTGCAGTTTGAAGTTTATTGGAGTTTTTTTTTGCAAGTTGACGTTTACTGGAGCTTTTTTATGCAGCTTGAAGATACTGCAAGCTTTTATGCTGCAGTTTGAAGTTTATTGGAGTTTTTTTTTGCAAGTTGACGTTTACTGGAGCTTTTTTATGCAGCTTGAAGATACTGCAAGCTTTTATGCTGCAGTTTGAAGTTTATTGGAGTTTTTTTTTTGCAAGTTGACGTTTACTGGAGCTTTTTTATGCAGCTTGAAGATACTGCAAGCTTTTATGCTGCAGTTTGAAGTTTATTGGAGTTTTTTTTTGCAAGTTGACGTTTACTGGAGCTTTTTTTATGCAGCTTGAAGATACTGCAAGCTTTTATGCTGCAGTTTGAAGTTTATTGGAGTTTTTTTTTGCAAGTTGACGTTTACTGGAGCTTTTTTTATGCAGCTTGAAGATACTGCAAGCTTTTATGCTGCAGTTTGAAGTTTATTGGAGTTTTTTTTTGCAAGTTGACGTTTACTGGAGGTTTTTTTATGCAGCTTGAAGATACTGCAAACTTTTATGCTGCAGTTTGAAGTTTATTGGATTTTTTTTGCAAATTAACGTTTACTTGAGCTTTTTTTATGCAGCTTGAAGATACTGCAAGCTTTTATGTTGCAGCTAAAGTTTATTGGAGTTTTTTTTTTGCAAGTTGACGTTTACTGGAGCTTTTTTATGCAGCTTGAAGATACTGCAAGCTTTTATGTTGCAGTTTGAAGTTTATTGGAGTTGTTTTTTTGCAAGTTGACGTTTACTGGAGCTTTTTTGTGCAGCTTGAAGATACTGCAAGCTTTTATGTTGCAGTTTGAAGTTTATTGAAGTTTTTTTTTTTTTTGCAAGTTGACGTTTACTGGAGCTTTTTTATGCAGCTTGAAGATACTGCAAACTTTTATGCTGCAGTTTGAAGTTTATTGGAGTTTTTTTGCAAGTTGACATTTACTGGAGGTTTTTCTTGCAGTTTGAAGGTACTGCAAACTTTTATGCTGCAGTTTATATAACTGCAGCATAAAAGTTTGCAGTTTAAAGTTGATGAGAGCTTTGTTTCTGCAATTTTGAAGTTGATTCATCTGTAAATTGAAGTTTATGGGAGTTTTTTTCTATAGTTTAAAGATCATCATTGAGAATGGGAACAAGATAAACATATTGTGTAAGTGAACTAAATGAACACTTGACAGTAGTTTTAACCCTTTTCATAAGGTCATAATAGATTAATTGCTAGATTATCGTTCCCGTCCATCCCCTTATTTTCATGCCACCCTGATCCTTTTGATTGTCATGAAAAAAAAAAAAGAGATAAATAAAATCCTCCCATACCCCAAGGATTTGTATGGAATCTCCTGATTAAATGTTGATGAAATAGCACACGAAGGATTCAGTTGATTTCTTGTACATGCCCTTAATTGTGTTAAAACTTCTGATGTTAACAATTTACTTTATAGAAATGTCAAGGACTTGTATAAGAAGGATAGGTAACTTGCATCTTCTAACGAAATGTTGATGAAATAGCACACGAAGGATTCATAATTTGCAAATTAATCATTCATAATTCACAGGCAACTGATTTCTTGAAAATAAACTGTAAGTTGCTTGTATATAATCTTGGATGTTTAAACATGTTTCAATCATGCAAAATGCTCTTGAATTAAAGATATTGAGATTTTAAGGAAAGTTTATCCTAATTTGTCGTTATTTTAGCTGCAGTCTATACACATTTTGTAATCCCAAGTACATGTACTTCATCAATTTTAAACACAAAATTCCGGGAAACGTATTGTTTTGATGAGAAATTCATTCTGCAGTGTAAGAATTTTGATTTGTGTTCCTGAGATCAATGGAAGTAAAGATAATTAAAAAACGAGATATTGCGAGATTTTTCTTGCATACAAGAACCTTCACAAAATTTCAGTCAGTTGCCTTTTCTTCTCTATATAATTCCTTGCCCACCCCACACACCATTTTTTAGAAAATTTAGATGATAATCTAACAATTAATTTGTTATGGCCTGAATTATGAATATACAACAAATAAACAAGTAGTTTTTAATTGTTTATTTGTGCAGAACTTTATTCCAATATTAAATGTTCTGCACTTGATATGCTTTTACAAACAATTAAAAAATAAAGAGCAAAAAAACAACAAATTTTAAAACAACCACTGTTGAGTTATTTAATTTAAACTAACAAGCCGTGTAATTTGGCCCTAAGTAGAACTTTCAGTGATGCATTCCGAATATGAGCATTATTTAAATTTTATGACGAAGAAAGGAAACTGCTGGTTTGAATGACAGAAAGGGGAAACTATAATGGAAAATGTGGTCTTGTTGTTTTACAATATATGACTGATTTTTATAACACAACAACGCCCGGTGTCAGATAATATTTTCACCCATAAAAATTATAATATTTTTTCCCGCGGGTGAAAATATTATAGAATTTTGCTATAATATCCCCCCCACCCACACAAATTATTTATTTTAAAAAATGAACACAACTACTTATTACGATAAAGAAAGCATAAAACTTGCATTTATGATAAAGAAAACTTAAAAAATAAAAGGGGGGTGAAAATATTATAGCTATTATATTTTCACCCCATCCCACTCATGAGATTACATTGTTTCCCATTTTCAAACTTGTATTCAAGCACTGCCTGGACATGTGATTGCATTGTTTCCCATTTTCAAACTTGTATTCAGGCAATATCTGGACATGTGATTGGATTGTTTTCCATTTTCAGACTTGTATTCAGGCAATATCTGGACATGTGATTGGATTGTTTTCCATTTTCAGACTTGTATTCAGGCAATATCTGGACATGAGATTGCATTGTTTCCCATTTTCAAACTTGTATTAAAGATTGAATTGTTTCCCATTTTCAAACTTGAATTCAAGCAGTATCTGGACATGAGATTGTATTATTTTCCATTTCCAAACTTGTATTCAAGCACTGCCTGGACATGTGATTGCATTGTTTTCCATTTTCAAACTTGTATTCAAGCACTGCCTGGACATGTGATTGCATTGTTTTCCATTTTCAAACTTGTATTCAGGCAATATCTGGACATGTGATTGCATTGTTTCCCATTTTCAAACTTGTATTCAGGCAATATCTGGACATGTGATTGCATTGTTTTCCATTTTCAGACTTGTATTCAGGCAATATCTGGACATGTGATTGGATTGTTTTCCATTTTCAAACTTGTATTCAGGCAATATCTGGACATGAGATTACATTGTTTCCCATTTTCAAACTTGTATTCAGGCTATATCTGGACGTGTGATTGGATTGTTTTACATTTTCAAACTTGTATTCAGGCAATATCTGGACATGTGATTGGATTGTTTTCCATTTTCAAACTTGTATTCAGGCAATATCTGGACATGAGATTACATTGTTTTCCATTTTCAAACTTGTATTCAGGCAATATCTGGACATGTGATTGGATTGTTTTTCATTTTCAAGCTTGTATTCAGGCAATATCTTGACATGAGATTGCATTGTTTCCCATTTTCAAACTTGTATTCAAGCACTGTCTGGATGTAATAACCTTCATTATACCAGAGTTTGTTATAAAATTTGCTCGAGTAATTGTCACACTTGTGTTTTTTTTTTCATAATGCAGGATGTCTAGGTGACATTTGAAGCTGTTTGTGATCTAGTTTTGATACATTTTTGGCTCGTCTTTTTGAAAAAAGAAACAAAGAGCTATAGTCATGACCCTAGCATCGGCAGCATTTTCATCGTCCGCTGGTTAAAAGTTTTATGTTTAACTTGGCTTTTCCTCTGTTTCTAAACAAACTACATATGTTATAGTAACTAAACTTCATAAATACATTCATATTATGTTAAACAATGTATATTGCTGACTTATTTAACTTTCCATACTTTTTATTTTTTTCAGCAATAGTATTGATTTTGTAAACTACTCACCATCGTGTTTAAAAAGTCCACATGTCAGACTGACTTTGATCTACTTAATAGATTTGAAAAATAGACGAGCGTCTGCTCTTGTGTATGTTAAATCATAATAACAACATTTTCTGCGACACCATAGTGCATCCACAATGCAAAGTATTTTGGCTGTAATCTATTTGTCATATGTAATTTAGATTTTGTGATATAGGAAACAGCCATTATCAATCTCAGGTTTCACATTATATGTCCCGTTTTGTGCATGCATTAATTTATTACATTTTGATTTGTTTTGAATTGGAAAATTGGCTTCAACTGACAGATTTGGAATTGGATGTCTTACTGACATCTTTTTTCTAGCATGTTGATATGTTTTCTCCAATTATGTTCTCCATTGATGTGGCATATGTGCTGTAACCAGATATTTGTCTGAATTCCAACAATCAGTTAATTATAACACGATCAGTTAACCCATTGCTTCACAAGCATTTTCTTTGACTCTTCCAAATTGAAAGCATTAATTCACCAGGTATCAGCAATGGGTGATGTTGTTGTATGGTGTTTAGCGTCGCTTTCAACAATTTTTCAGTCATATTGCGACGGTGTCTACTTGAGACAGTATTGTAAGTGCTGTCACACTGGAGTATCATGCCGCAGACACATGGTATGATACCCCAACCAGTCACATTATACTGACACTGGGCCAACCAGACCTAGAGCATTGGGTGAATTATGTTTATATTAACTGACAGAGTGGAAAACAGTGCAGGAAGTGTTCAGAGTGCTCTTCCTGCACTGTTTTCAAAGACCTTCTGTGCTTGGTGTGGGAAAACGCGCATCTATGGAGTAAAGGGTTAAATATAATAATAAAACCATACTATTTATAACTACTATTTCCTTGGATCCTTGAAAGTTAACCAATACATGAGGACATCCATCTTCGCAAGTAACTGATAACTTTCACTTATGAATCAGTGGTGATGAAGGAATGACGATGAGACACAATGTTGTAGATCAATCATCACATAGACTGTGGCTGGGTAGGGATTCAAACTCAGGACCCCTGTGTTGGAAGTCAGTCAGATATTTTTAATAAATGAGCATGAATGTAAAGCCAGTTTTTTTTTATTAGATTTACGGATTTTTTTTCTAAAAGTTGAGGGTAGGAGGAGGGAACAAAAAAAATTAAGATGTAGCAAAAAGTACCCTTTTAATATGTTACTATAGTATAATCCTTTATACCTCAATGAAACACATAAAAATAACATTCAATTCTTAAATTTAACATTATGTAGTGCTGTATAGTCCTTAGAATGTAAAGTTCACAATTTTAATTCGTGAGAATGACAATGACAAATGTTTTATTAAGCAATTTAAGCCTCCGGCCCATAATACATAATTACATTTATATTATATATAGTGAAAACTGACAACAGTGTTACAAATATAAAACGTATATTAATAGATAAATAACAATTGATTTGCATTTGTTTACATGTTTAGTGATTGGAAAAATAAATTTATTTTATTAAATACTTCAAAAATAAATTTGCATAGTGTTTCTAGTACTTGTTCATTTGTTATACTCATTAATCTGTAAAATGAATTTAAATTTATGTTAGTAACATTCAAAATATTGAAAAGGTATTCACTGCGTAAAACTTCATAATAGGAACATTCCATGCATACATGGTATTCATCTTCATTTTCTCAAGCTGCACAAAGTATACAAATTCTATCTTCGTAAGCAACATTATTGTGTCTTCCAGTTTCTACATATAATTTGTGAGCTGAGCATCTAAATTTCGCAAAAAGCAATTTTAAACTTTAGAGGTATTGATAAGTAAGATATTTTTCAACATTTAAAAGAGATTTAAAGTTTTCATAATGGACAGCTTTGTGTGACTGAGAAATATCCGACCGCCAATCTTGTACAACAATGTCAATGACACGTTTGAATAATGCAAAAAAACAAATTTTATTTTCAGCATAATCTGAAATCCAGGCAAAACCAAAACCATATCTAAAAAGTAAAGATTTAACATTTGTAGCCCAAGCCAGTCTACCAACATTATCAAGTTTTTCTTAACATGATATAACATTGTTTAGGGTTTCTATTATGATTCATATCGGTAAGCCTTAACCAGTACTTTATACATTTACAATAATAATTAACATACAATGGATATATTCCGCATTCACCTAAAGAGAAAGCTTGAAACGTATTTTTATAAAGTTTATGATATCTATTACAAAATTGGATATGAACATTTTCTATACATTTAGAATATTCATACCCCCAAATTTCTGATCCATATGTAAGAGTTGGTAAGACCATCGTAACAAAAAGTTTAAACAGCTCCTGATATTCAAAAGTTCCAACATTTCGCTGAAGTTTAGACATAGAAATAATAGCTTTTTTACTTTGTACTGCTAATGTTTCTTTAGCTTTTGACCAAACCAGTTTTGGTGTCATAATGAGACCCATGTATTTATAACAAGAAACAGTTTCAATCTTATTCCCATTGAATGTCCATGTTTCATTACCTCTGTGGTAGCCACCATTTCTAAAAACAGTAATCTTTGTTTTCTTTAGATTAACAGACATACCAGTTCTATTACAAAAATTTGAAATTACATTAATTTGCATTTGCAGTTGTCTAACTGTCAGCACAGTTGGCCAAATCGTCTGCATACAGAAGAGCAGATATATCATCAGCCTCATCAGTTACATGAATTCCATGAGTACAGCTTTGTTTTAATTTATCAATTAAATCATTTATAATATAGATTAAACATGGTACTTAATTTACAGCCTTGTCGACAACCAATGCTACATTTGAAAAACTGTGTATAGTTCTATCTGTACGTACGCATGAATAAAGACAGTTATACATTGCTGAAAGTAGTTTCAGATATTTCCCTCCTACTCCTTTCCTAATTAGACTATTAAAAAGTTCAATATGGTCTATCTTGTCAAAAGCTTTGGAAAAATCTACAAATAGGCAATAAAATCGTCCGCTTTTTTGTTTAAATATTTTTGAATAATTGCATGTAGTGTAAATAAATTGTCTATTGTTGAGTACTGGTAGTCTTTCTTGAATCCAGACTGCGCTTCATCTATTTTATTATGCATTTCAGCCCAGTATGTAAGCCTATTGAACATCTTTCCTATTAATATTTTATTTAATGTATCTATAAGTGAAATGGTAATTGTTCCGCTCGTTTAAAGATCCGGATTTATGAAAAGGACATAAAATGCTTTGCCCCCAGACAGATGGAAAACAACTAGTTTCCAAAATTGTATTATATAATTGAAGAAGAATGGGTGCTATATCTAAGAATGTATATTTTATCATCTCCGATAATAAGCAACTAAGACCTGTACTTTTTCCTAATGTCAAGCTGCTTACACTTTTCTCAAGTTCGGCAGCAGAAAAGGGATCGTTAAATATATCATCTATTGTATTATGTTCAGGTAATAGATTTTGTTCCATGTCAATAGTAATGGCATGATTCGCAGAAAACAATTTTTTAAAGTGGATATACCACACTGATGATGAAATGTTACCATCGGAATCTGTCTGTTTAAATCTTATTCTTTTGACAGTTTTCCAAAATAAAGATGTGTTTTTCCGTGAGTTCTTGTTTATTTTTGTTCTGCAGCTCAAGTTGTTTCTGTTAGCAAGTATGTTTAATGTAATAACACTTTTAATATTAAATATCCAAACATCATTGTTTTTGCTTCTTCGTTTTTTTTAGCATTTCGAGTTGATGGTTTTAAGCCACTGTTGAAGCAGGAGAGGCAGATCGGTCTCACAATACTGAAACAGTCTCTCAATTGTCTCACTTCACCGTTGACAATGACCTCAATATCCCCACAATGGTAGCACACTGCATCGAACGTCTGTGTTATTCCTGTAAAAGATTTTTTTTCTACATGTATAATACTTTATAAATAAAATTAAAATGATCGAGATTGCAGTTTTATTTTTACATATTTCATTTACACCTGGGACCATTCCTGGGAAGCACATCAGTATTTGGTTACACACTGTGGATTTGAACCTGGGTCTTATTGCTTTTAACAACCATTGAACTGATCAGGTATCCTTTAGGCCAACTTAAATAGTTTCTTAAATTATCAAGTCAGCTTGTAACTTTAAGAATATGAAATAAAAATTTCGTACTACCCAAGAACAATACAGATGGCAATATACCAGACTGCAGTACTTTTGTAGTATTACTTGGACTTTAATATTCATTGGGTTACAATCATAGTTTGCACTAAAAAATGCACTAACCTAAATAGTATGCTGCCTCGATGGGACAGGAACAATTTATCCCTTCATGAACGATGACTCTGCCATGCAGTCCACTGGAAAGGAAGAGTGTATTTCCACAAACATACATCAGTTCCTCTTGGATTCGCACCACAGCCTGTTCTTCCTGTCTGGTTAATTTTGAAGCAGAAAACACCAATCTCCTCTTACCACGCTCCACACAGAGGTCGAAGGCCCCAACTTTACCTGTGAAATAGTATTTGAGGTTCAAGATATAAACAATAAGAACAATGTCAGTTAACAATGTACGACACATGACCTCTTTACATGTGGTCAGAGTATGCAAATGTTCACAAGTATGTCTCATGAAAAAATATATACTGAGCCAGCATTTCACAACAATATGAGCATGATGCTTAGTAGATAAAGTTGTTATAAAATGTATGAACAACTTCAAGGGAGAGTTGATTTAACAACATAATTATTATGCTGTTACAAATTATATCCGTGGCATCCGATTTTCAGTTGCAATATTATTACCTATTAATAATAACATGGCACAAAAGTATAAAGGTATCAAATGCTTCACAGTGAATGATTACTAAAGCACACTTTGATTCCCACAACAGAACATATTTTAGCAATATGCAAGTATTATATTGGTGAGAGAGAGATATATAATTCCAGAATCAGGTGGTCGTTAGTACACAGAACATTTTCAGAATTACTAAAAAAAGACAAACCATTTTTCCAAAATATGTTTGTTCATTCAGGATATGTGTTTGTTTACAAGATACAATGATAAGACAAAATACTTGTAGTAGTTGTTAATGTACTGTCTGGCTGACCAAAAATATCAAGATTTCAATAAATTTAAAATGTTTACACAGAATTGCTTTTTATCGCAAAATCACATTAATTACTTTGTGCCTATTAAAACAAAACTTAAAATTTCTTTTAAAAAAATTTAGGATCTAAACTACAGATTGTATGGTATGGGAATATATCCAGAAGCAGCGTCTGTCTCAATTTCATCCGACATGTAATATATATCATAAAACTAGCTACAAGCATATTATAGCATATTAATGAGATGCGTAAACAATGTATATGAAAGCAGACGGTTATATGACAGCATTTTAATAGCATACCCTAGCTGGGTCATTCTACAAGATATTTCAATGTTGGTGCTATAGATATGAAGTACAGGCCAAGATTCTTAAAATTGAAAAAGATTATTTTTTTCAGAAAAACATATAAAATTTTAAATAGTTTGTCCATGTTAAATTTTAACAAGATTTGTATATTAAAATGGACACTGCTGATACAAATAATATTTTCAAACATATTTAATGGCCATTTGTTTTATTTTTTGTCTATATTAAAAGGTAAATAGCACAAACATAGAAACTTTAAAGCTATCATCACATGCATACCAGCCACCAACACAGATTTGAAGTGTTTATCTCTATCAGTTGCTTCCGGCTTCACCTTGAGGGACGGTCTATCCTTATCATTGGTTTCTGTTCCATAAACATCACTGAAACATTTGTATTGTCCATCTTGGTCAAGAACTGGATCTGGTAAATAATGGAGATCCTTGTATGTGTTCTCTGGTATTCTGGGTGAGGACATGGTACAATATGAGCAGCTTTTACTTCATCCAGGTCACACTTCTTTATCTGAAAGAACATTAAATATAACTCGCGTTGAGAACAAACCACAAAATTACCATACACCAGATCAAGAGACTGTCGTGTTACTGCTGATCAGAACATTTTCCTATATTTATACCAGATTTACATACCCGATAAACTAAAATTATCATTTTCAAATTTATCTGGAATTTATCAGTTGTAAATTGTATTATCAGTAAATTAAATATATAGTATCGTTTTTAACAACTTAAAATCTGCATAATATATTCTGATATGATTGAAAAAGAGGTAGACACTATATAAATAATTAAAGTAAAGGTAGTCATTTTATTGCCAAATTTTAGCTTTGTAACTATTAAAATTACTTGAATAAAAAATGTTCTATGATGTGGCTCATATGATTACCTGAAAGACATAGTGACGTTGTCTGCAATGTCGTGATGTGAAGACGTCGAGCCGTTTGGACTGGTTGAATTTCTTTTTCAAATCAACTGCCTCTCCGCCAGTGGCTATCTGCAACATATCTGACATGTCAGTCATCTCTCCATCGTCACATGCATCATAGACAAATATACTGCCGTGTTTCCGTTTCAGTCTGGCGAAGATCTCTTTGGCAATTGACATTGGAACATTCACAGACTCTTTCAATGAGTTTTGCAGAGTTGTCAAAGATGTCATTGACTTCATTAACATTTCCTGTCCAGCATCCATATCAGCTCTTGACAATGACAAATTTTGTAATCCCAGGTTTAATAACGACATAACACGCTCTGCTGGATTATTGTAGCTTTGATTTGGAGCAGTTCTACAGGCGATAAACATGTCTAGGTCAAGTGCTATGAACTCAATTATAGCAGCAAACTGTACTGAAGTGTATGTTGTTCAATGGTCAGGTCCTCCATCAGTATATCGCACAAGTAAAGCTTGATCACAGTGTACTCTATCTTGAGAATGATGATCCAGAACTATTTTTACTGTCTCTGTGGAATGTCGCTATGGATATGATGCTTGGAAAATCTTATCCTTCAATGTGATGTGGATGTTACCCCGGTGGAAAGTTTCACTCACATTAGAAGGAATGTCCACGTCTAAGCTAACAGATAGGATGATTCCACACACTTTGTAATCATGATTGAGTGACAGAAGCTGTGGACCAGTACCAAATACAAGACCGCCATTGTGACTTCTGCTGCACGCTTCTGTTGGTTTTCCTGGTTCTCCAACTGGTATGATAGCCTTGTCATCAAGGCACTGCATAAGACTATTTCTTCTCCATTTCACAGCAAAATGCTTCAGAAGCACAAACTGAAAGTATGCATACTCAGAGTCCACATGTTGTGCTCGGAGTAAACGCTGCTGAACAGCATCCTGTGTACCTTGTGGTTGATTCTACTTACTCATTAGAAGGGCAAAAGTTCAATCGAATCCAGGACTCCGATGGAGCTACAGCACCATGTGGCAACCTACTAAGAATTTGTTCTCTAAGGTCAGACAAAGATATCGCAAATGGCATATATGCAACTTCAGTGTGGCGACGCTCATGGACAACACTTTTTTCATTTAGATATTTTTCAAGTTCGTTCCAAAATGGATCAAATTTTGCATCTTCCACTATTCTTCCTGAGGTCCAGCATAAACATAATGGGTCATCAGAGTTCAAGAGAAATTTATAAACTCTTTGATCTACTGTTGCTTCCTGTTCATTAGCAGATGCTACTGTATAGCCTGTCAAAAAAGAGAATATTGATCTTAATAAAGCTGGTTTATCCTTGATGGTTCTGGAATACTTAGCCATAAAATCCCTTCTCATTGCCCTGGTGGCATATTTTGGGATATCAGACTTTATGTCACTAATGACTCTAATGTCCTCTGAACTGCCATGGTCTTCCATATCTGATGGTACTTTCCAAATTATAGTGAGGTTGCCAAGACAATTACCATGTGAGTAGGTAAATATGCCATATGGTAATGGCAGTCCTAATTTATCAAGCCTACGCTTAAAACGATCTTCGAGCTCAAACTCTGATAAGTTCAAAGGTTCATAAAAGTTGAGTCTTTCCAGTGCTATAGTTACATTGCTGTATTCATTTTTTCTTGAAGACTTTAAACCATTTTCATTGATGTAAAAAGCAAAATTGTCATTCCATGATCTAATGGGAGTTTGGCTGGCACTATTAGATTTGCTCCTCTCTTTCTGCTTGTCAAGGAACAAGTGATATTTATGTAAACCTTCAAGGAGAAGACTAAGGTTGGATCTAAAGAACTTATCATTAAGAAACCACGGTAGCATCAGCAGATGGGATAGTTTTTCCATATGGTAATTCGAGCTGAATTAATCTGATCTGATGTAATCTGCAATATAAATCATGATTTTTGTTAGCAACAGGGCTGTAGCAATATCTTAAAATTTTGTTAGATCGCAATACGCTTCATACCAATACGACATATTGCATTGGCTGCGTCTTTATCGGTTGTGTTGTATTAAATAAGTAACTCAATTCTATTTACAATTAAAGTCAACAGCCGTTTGCATTCACATCGACTTCGGTCATTGCCTATAATTCACAGTTAAAAAAAAGAACAGAGGTAAGCAGTTAATAACCAAACATTATACTATAAAAACAACATACCTGAGGTTCACGTTTATGTTGTTTCTTCCAGTTCCTGTACCCAGTGAAAGTATCAAATGGTGGTGGTATGTGAATACTTCTTTGAGAGAACCGCTCGTGGAATGGATCTATATACCACAACACGCCACAAAGGTCTTCCACGAACCTATTCCCCACATCCCTCCGATGGTTCTGGAATTTAACTTTCTCCTTCTCCAGTGTGTAAAGAATGTCATTGTACATATGGTCTCTTTCGTTTTTCTGTTCCCTGAAATATAGATTGTCAAATTGTTTAATATATAAAATATTTATAAGATTCTAATATTCAAAAATAAGGCACTTTATAAAATCATTTCTACATACTGCCACTGGCCAACTATTGTCTTGTCAAAAGTACAGGAAATGAGAATGAATGGAAAATAGAAAATTTAAGCAGCCAAGATATGGACACTATTAAAAACGTGAACATTTTTAAATTTTAATATACAAACCAAATTGATTTTAAAAGGTAAATCTTTAAACATTACAAATCAAATTTTACCAGTGTAGGCAGCATTTTTTCGTCCAAGTTTAATTTAATATCAAGAAGGGGTCATTTCACTTTCAAAGATGTTTTTACACATCTTATAAACAAGCCAAATATAAAACAACAAATACATTACAAACAATATATAATCTGAAGGGGTCAGGGCACTTTCAAATGTGTTTTTATACATTTTTACAAGCATAGTAATCTAAATTTTAAACAACAAAACCAATGCTAGGTGGACAATAAAATAAACACCAAATATATTTTACTAAAATTATCAGATTATATTGTTTACTAAAATGGCACAAGCATGATTTACCTGGAAGGTAGCAGGTAAGAATACTGTCGTCGCATGGACATGAGAACACCGAAGGCTGATTTAGCATGAAGAGGCTCCAATTTTGATACAGCAGTGATGGTTTTAAACGTTACATGAATGTACTTCAACTGACTTTTCGCAAGAATGTCCACTGGCATTGTTGGGTCACAGAAAACGGAATCAGATTCATCATTAAATGATTTGGTAGCAAACAGAGAAATAATTTCCGAGTCATTTCCCATGTTTTTCTGAACAATGTCCCCAACTGTTTGTCCAGAAGTCGCGTTCACAATTTTTTTACACATCTGGTAGAATTCCCATCATTAATCACAAGACCCAACCACCAAATTTTAATGGGGTTATCATCCATGCTGTGTTTCAACTCATTTCAATGTGACAGGATATCAACATTGTTAACTTTATGATTATCAGTTAAATCTAAAACATATTGTGACTTTGATGTATGTATTATATTAGACAGACGTGTTGTTAATAAATCAAGGTCATTTAAATTTCTTTTTACAAGCAATAAACAATTTAAAAATTCATTTTTCGTAAAACACTTGTGGATTTGAACCACCAAGATGATCAAATTATGTGCACCGATACAGCAGAGCAAGCCATCCCACAGCTCTACTGCATACTCCACCTCTGAAGAATCTATCCCAGAAGTGGCATTCTACGCATATGAACAGATAAAGATTAAAGAAACAAAAACAAGACTAGCGAGCGCATTCATCTATGTCATATAATTGCTTTTTGATATATTGGCTATAAACATTTGGCATACTTCACTCAATATCATTCACATACTGACTCGATGTCGGTAAACGCTTGAATTAATGTCTCGTTTAAAAGACGGCTCCTAACATACTTGGAATATGCGGCCGTTTGCGGTTTCAGCTGTAAAAAAATTGAGTTGGAAAAAATACCCATTTTTTTTTGATTTTGGAAAAACTTGGAGTCGGCTGGTCCGTAAATCTAAAAATAAAAAATCTCTGGCCTAAGATTCTTTTTAGCAGATTACGATACTTTACATTTACCATTTATTTACACCAATCACCTCTATACAATTGTATACACATGTGTTAACTAATATGTGATATTTTCAATGTAATTGTATACTATTTGTGAATAAAATATGTTTAAACTAAAACTAATCACCTCTATAAAATATCAAGAAAAATTGTACATATTTTAAAGTTTCCGTCACTCAATGTATGATGTAATGTTTCAAAATAACATCCTTTAACACAACAAATCAACATCTGCATGTCTGAAAGTAGTTTGGCATTGTACATACGATAATCAAGTTATACGGAAAACACAAGCGATGAATCGGAAGAGACGTTAGGCTAGGTTTATATAAAAAATATGTCATGGGTTTGTTACAATCCTGCACATGTGATATATATAGATATTACACTAAGTATTATCTCCATTACGAGGGTCAATCTGAAATGTTTGAGACAAACACGTTTCCATAGAAACTATACCTTCAAATTCGGAAGGAATTTTATATCACAAAGAGTTATTTGATTGCACCACAATGCATGGAATTTTATGGCAATTAGGGTTACAAAACCAATGATACATTCATTTGAAATAAGGTCATATTATGATATATACAAGTCCTAATTTGTAATTAATATGAAAAAGAATTTGTCTGAAATTAGTGGTTATATAACATTGCATTTTAGATTTACCTCTTATGTTTTTGGAGTGACGATTTAAAAGTAGAAAATACAAAATTTGACATCAAATGTGATCCTCACACGGAGAGGCCGAGGTCAACCTTACTGCTGCAAGCATATCTGCTGCACATAATATTATCTGCTTCAAAGATGATGCTAGGTATTCCTTACAAGATCTTTCTCATATGGTGGCTATCTTATCGGCAACTGTATGAATTCCTCACTAAACATCTAAAGGTAAAAAAGACTTGTGCTAGATGGGTACCTTATGGTAATTGATTCCAAAAAGACCACAGAATACAAAATGCAAAAAAAAAATGTTTCAGAAGTATAAATATCGAAGTAATAAACAAAATCAGTCAAATCTGTCCGAAGCAGCCAGTCAAGGGGTAGAGTAAAAGTGGTCTTTTAGGACAGTATGTTGCTTAATAGAGGTTAATTTGCTCTGAAAGCATAGAAATGGGAAATAGCAAATGTGACTGCTTAAAACAGGAGGCTGCTTAATAGGGGTGTCCACTTGCACAGGTTAGACTGTATATGCATTGTTTACTGGTAGCGAAACATAAATGCTTTCTTTTGAGCCTTAAGGCTGGATTGATTATAAACAATGGATGGGGGAAAAAAAAGCAAAGACGATTAATCATTGCCAGTTGTTCGAGGAGTGCCCAAACAATACTCTACTTGATATTCTGCAATTCCTGCGGTTCTGTCATTCAAATTCTTAGCCAAAAATGGTTGCTCAATTACTGGTAATTTTAATTTTTACAACAATTCTGTTTTGAAAATGTTCAAACAGGTATATGAAAAAAGAAGACCAGCAACTGGTTTGCGAGGCATTTATGCTTCTTGATGCTCACACGAAACAAATTGTTCAGCAGTTTCTGGAAGAAGAAATTTTAGGTTATGCTGCTTCCAAACCCATAATACTCTCGAGACATTGAGTCCTTGCAATTTCTTCTTGTTTCCATGACTGAAAAAAAAATTGATCTGGCTGACATTATACCACCAAAAAAGGGTCCTCCGTGGTCAGTGGGCTATAAAATTACTTCAATCTCACTACATAGTTTCGAGTCCCGTTCCCTCATACAATTTTATGTGAGAAAGTTTGCCAGTTACTTGCGGAAGGATGGTGGTTCTACTCAGATGCATTCTGGGGTCTTTCTCCACAAATAAAACTGGATGCGACATTATATAATAATGAAATGTGTTGAAAATGGCGTTGAATTAACCCCGTTAAAAAAACCAAAAACTTCCCACAAAATGTGCCCCCCGTTTAGCTTGTATATAGAGATAAGTGTGTGTGTTGGTGGAGGGGGGAGGGGGGGTGACATGTTTTACATGCTCATTATATATAATTTTAGTTATATATCATTTGTGGCTTCACCATATATTTAACTGTGAGCCGATGATTTCAGGCATGCATTATGGGATTTTCTTCAAAGAAGATTATGCTTTATGGATGTTTAGGAAAGATTTATACCACAAAAACGCCAAATTGCGCATATATAAAAATGCCTTTAATCAAGTGATTGTAGGTTAGATAGTTCTATTGATAGCAGCAGCAATTATGTCTGATGGAAAATTGAAGTAATGATAATAATAAGACAGAGTTTGTCTTACCCATAAGTGCTCCTAAATATTATTTTAAATCTGGTGTTTTTGTATCAAGAATGTTAACTTTTCAAAATGAAAGCTGTTAGATTTTTTTTTTTATTCTGTTGAAAACCATATTTAGTTTTATCTTAAATGGAAATTTTTTTTAATGCTCCCTACCTTATCTATTTTTTGTCTTGATAAATAGATATTGCCAAAAGTTGAGAAAAAAAAAGTATTTCAAAAACAATTTTGGTCCAAAAAAATGAAAATGTTTGTGACTTAAATGGGATAATGTATCCTTAAGACTGCAACAATGATAATGACTTCTAATGAGAAATACACCTTAAATTTAAGATATAAAATTGGCTTATATAAAAATTTGTAAACTTCTTACCAACATCCAAGATTATTGATTGATGTTGGTCACATTCTTTTTTTCTTTTCTTTTTTTTCTTTTTCGAATGGTTTTAATGCTTTTTTCAATACCATCCTTGCGGATTAAGTACAGACTGAAATCTATGATGGAGATTTAAGGGACTTAATTCCCTGACTATATCATATTCTGTTAAACTGTTTATTGAATTTACAGGCAATAACTCTTGCACATTGAGTTATGTGCACTGACATTTATTGTTACCAAATGTATTAAAGACAAAATTGAAATTTAAATGCATGGTGCAGATTGAAAGTTTGCAGATTGTGTGGGAGATTAATTTTTATGCTGTTCTGCATATTGTAGAGCTGTGCATTTCTGTAACACTGAACACATTCCCAAATGGTTCTAAAAGTGTCTTGTTTCCATATTATTGGTCTAAATATGCAGGAAAAAACATGGTGTTGACCCGATTGCTTTTTTTAGCTCACCTGAGCCAAAGGCTCACAGGTGAGCTTTTGTGATCGTCTGGTGTCTGTCGTCCGTCGTTAACTTTTAGCTTTTAACAACTTCTCCTCTGAAACCAATTTTGATATAATTTTACTGAAATGTTCCTTAGGTGGCCCTCTACCAAGTTTGTTCAAGCCATCTTGATTCGTTAAAAAACATGGCGGCCATGGGGTGGGGTTAGTTTACTATATAAACTATAGTAAAAACTTAAAAGATTTAATTGTCAGAAACTACTGGCTCAATTTTAAAATAATTTCGCAGAAATGTTCCTTGCGTGACTCTCTACCAAGTTTGTTCAAGCCATCTTGATTTGTCAAAAAACATGGCAGCCAGGGGGTGGGTTAGTTTTTATTATAAGAAGAGTTAATAAACTCTTTAAAAAAACTTTTTGTTTGCTATTATTATACAATATTATACTAGATATAAGTTTTTAAAGATAATTTATCATAAAAAGATGAATGATACAATTATAATCAATGATTGAATATTATATCAAATATCATTAACCATTTTAAAGTAGTTGTTTTTCTGAATATAAAAGTCAGAGTTTTTATGGTTCAGACAGGGATTGTTTACTGCTTCATAATAAAGCAATACCATATTTTTAGCTAGTTTCATCACAGCAAGAAGTCTGCTTGAGTTTTTCAGTGTCAAAGTGTACTTGAAATCTTGGAGGAGGAGCTTAATTGTTTTTGGGGGAGAGTGCACTGGGACAAAGATTCTCTCAAGTGATATACTTCGGGAAGGCTTGTGTTTGAAACTCATAGGAATATTTATTGTGCTGGAACTGAGGATTGTTTCATGCACAATAGTTTAGTCTGATGCTTTAGTTTGAAACCGTTCTCAAACATAACAGGTTAGTTTTGTGCTGGAACTGGATTTTTATCTTAGTTCGAAGACTTAGCATCTATAGTAAAAACTTCAAAAGCCTTCTTGTCAGAATCTACTGACCTGATTTTGATGTGATTTCACTGACATTTACCATGGGTGAACCTCTTAACAAGTTTGAACTCTTTTATGCATCTGTTTCATCTTCAAAACAAATAAAAATTCTGAATTTTGAGCTTCATGTATTATATAATCTACTTATGTTGGGTGACTCAAGGTCAGTCAGGTGAGCGATATAGGGCCATCTTGGCCCATTGTTCACAATTTTGATGGTTTGATGACACCCCTTCATTTTTGACATTTCTGTCCATTTGTTGCAGAGTATCACAACGCATTGTTAAACTGTTATATCTTCATCCAACAGTACCCAATGTCACCCAAACTTGGCAGAACTCATAAAAATGTTCAAATGTTCTCATATGTACAAAGAAATATGACCATTTTAAGTATTTTCAACAAAAAAATTCACAACCGATTTACACAGCTCTAATTTCTTGGACGCAACAAATCTTGCTACCATCACTTAGGGGAGGTAATTGTAAGTGAAACCAGAACAGTGGTTCTACTTAAGATTCATTCTGCAGACTTCCTCCGCCAATAAAAACTGGATTTGAGACATGTTGAAAACTGTATTGAAAAAAAAATTGCATGAGATGTAACAGTCACAAGAAAGGACGCCAAACTCAGACATGTATCTAAACCAAACTGTCACATGATTGAGTAAATTACACTCTGGGCTCCATTTCTGCATAACTTAAAAAAATGATAATTTTTGCATTTTATTTTCAAATGATGATTAAATTTCGTGAAAATATAAAATTTTTCTACATTATTTGAGCAACTTTTGGTTCATTTGGATGACTTTTGAAAATATTGTGAATAACTGTTGGTTTACAGTTGTGGGTGTTTTTGTCATAATCCTTTTTGTGAAACGCATCCCTGACATTTAACTGTCACAAAAATGAATTCCAAACCCATCTGAGACATGTTTGATATGTGATACAACGGTAGGTCTACTGCTTGTACTAGTTGTAGGGCAATGTTTGGAAATGTCGATGGTCAAGACCTAGCTCAAGTAAAGTTACAAGGGTCAGACAGCAAAAATCAAAGGTCCTTGTGTAAAAGTCACTTCCTCCCCTCCCGGACTGAAAAATTCCTCGTGGGGAAAAAATCAGCTAGCTTATTCCTCCCACACCTGTTAATTATTTCCCTTATTTTATTGCACTATTTTTTTCCCCTTGACAATTTTTTAAGTTGACCCAGTTGGCTTGTGTAATTTCCATAGAGTTGGGGATTCCGTAAACAAATAGATTAGATAAGATTGGCCTTCTAAATATTTTCTGCTCTTAAATAACACGTCCTGCCAATCATACAAAAAGGTCTGGTGAAAATGCAATATAAGAATTGTTTTACTTGTTGTAGACTATAAATAACATTTTGTATCTCTATCTTGTGTCTAAAAGCTGACCGACTGTATGATTGGCAGGCAGTATGATTGGCAGCATGTGACACCAATCAGTGCAGTGAAATTAGATGCTAATGTATACTTCACTATTCAATTTAAAACAGAGAACGAAAAAGGAAATGTCAGTGGAAAATGATTTTCAATTTCCCATAAAACAAGATAAAAAGGCACAAGTATTATGTTCTTGTAATTGTATAATGTTTAGCGTCTGTTTTGAGAAATGATGTCTACTTGAGACATTATTCTGAGTGCTGCCACACTGAAATATCATGCTGCAGACACATTGTACGATACCCCACCCAGTTACATTATACTGACACTTGGCCAGTGAGACCCAGAACAATCCTCTAAACACTGAGCGCCAAGTGAGAAGCTTTTAATTCTTCAAATATTTTATATGACCCGACTGGGAATCAAACCCACAACCTTCCACATGTGAGGTGGACACTCTAACACTAGACCACCGCTGCGGTATAGCCCCAGTCCAGTGTCAGAGATTTAAGTATAGTACAACAATTGGTACTGTCTTTATTTCTGATAATAATTCCTAGACTTACCAGATATTTGCAGGCTCAGACAATTGCAATACCATAATGAAAAGATTCTAGTCTAGTTTTTAATGTCTGCACCTCTCATTCTGTCAAACCTGATATATAGGCATTTTCACACACTGATGGGTATAACAGTATTTTGTCTGCAGTACAGTCACACACTTCAGGCCAGTCAGAGTTACACAATTAACCGCCTTATATTATTCATGTAAGACAAAACAAGTTCACCATGATCCAATGACTTAACGCAAAACTAACTGATCTTCCTTCTGTGTCTATAATCAGTTAAGATTAGTTATGCACTAAGTCCTAATAGGATAATTAATTTGAAAATTACAGCCCATGAATTGGTAAAAAGTATACTTTTGACATTGTGTACACCCCCCCATAGTTTTCATTGTATCTTCACTAAACTTACACAGTAGTAATATAACTATAATATTTTAGACAAGATACTATTCTAGTGAAATTGGATAATTAAAGTAAGAGTTAAGGCCCTTGAATTGTTGAAACATACGCTGTTTGACATTTAGTACATTTTAGCACTCACAGTTTTCATTAGATTTTCACCAAATTTACACAGTAGTTATATAACCATAATATCTTAGACAATATATTAAACTGGCGAAATCTGATAATTAATGTAAGAGTTACAGCCCTTGCATTGTTAAAAATTACGCTTTTTTACATTGTGTACACTCTAGCACTCATAGTTTTCATTAGATCTTCACCAAACTTACACAGTAGTTATATAACCATACTATCTTAGATAAGGTTCTGAACAAGCTAGATTATTAATATTGGAGTTATGGCCAATGAATTGTCAAAAATATCCCAATTTGACATTGTATTCTCTCCAGCACTTGCATTATAACACGATTGTCACCAAACTTGACACAGTAGTTGCCTTTTGTCATAAGATCCCGGATAACATTTTGTCAGTCCAAATCAAATAATAAATGTCTTGACTGTGTCTTTTGAATTATCAAAATTTCTATTTATTACAGTCCCCTATGCCACAGGTGAGCAATTTAGGGCTATTGTGGTTCTCTTGTATATTTTGCAAGACAAAAATAATTACATTTTCTCCAAGCTTGAAGAGAGTCAAAACTTAATTTCTGTTGATTTTTACTAGCAAAGAACTGAGAAATAATGTATCACCCAGGGGGTGTTTTCAAATATTGGATCAATGGTAAAACATTGCTAGTCTAATTAAGAAAGTAATTTATTTCGACAGTTGTAACAGTTTTTCACTCTTATTTACAACTGTTATGTTAAGAATAATCAATTTATGATGTAGCATTTGATTTCCACTTATGTAAATATTCAGAAAATTTCAGTTCAATATTCTAGAAAAGATAAGCTACTGCCTTGTCTATCTTAGTAATGAATGTGTTTGATGTCTATATTTGAAGGAAGAGCACTTTACCAATCATAGTTGTGTTTCACATGCAACAGTTACAATTATTGCAATATTTTCTGTGCATAATTATTGAGAAAGAAATCTTTTAACTGCACAGTCATTTTGGGATGCAGCATTTTGGATTTCTCTATCATAGCACAATTAATCACAAAGTTAAAAGTTAAAATTTGAAATGGCTTGTTTGAATGTTCATGAATGATATCAAGTCTGTATCTTTGTGTCTGATTATTAACAATGTGTCTATGTGAAACATTTTGCTTGGAATTTTCATCGTAATTGATGCACATGCAGTTCAGAGGTCAGTGGCATAGCTGACCCTAAAATGATGTGCAAGCCCATCGGGTTCTAGTGGGGTCGGGGGAGGGTTTTTGGGACATGGCTCTCCCCCATCAGAAAAAAAGACTTTCAGGATGCATTTCCTGCGTTCCAGGAGATATAATGAGGCATTCTCAAAAATATTTGCAAGCCCGGGCGTTGTGGCGTAAAGGCAGCTACGTCACTGGAGGTACAGGTATTTGTGAAACTGTTAAGGAATGGAATCACTTGCCAATCATTAGTATACTGTCCTGAAGTAAATAATTGGTCAATACTTTCCCTGCATGGACTTTGTATGGTTTTATGACCCTTAGAAATATGGTGTGATTTTTTTGGCATTCATTATACATTTTCATTATACATTCATCTGTTAAAATCCTATGCAAGCACCAGTTATTGTTGTATATGGTACGTATATCAAGCTTTGCTCTACTTCCATTTTACATAAAATGTCATAATCATCAGTAGATGGTGACCTACTTCCTCATTGAATGAAATTGCTTCAGGAATGAGAAAGTAAATTTTATGTGCTAATTAAAATGAACATTGTTATTTAAAATAAGTTCTGTTCTTTTCATTTTAAACATTGTTTAAATGCTGTATCTAGTATAATTTACATACCTAAAACACGTACCTTAAAGGGATTATATCAGGCAATATTGCTACATTATAACAATTAATGTCTAAAATAATAAAGTTATTTTTAGAATAGATAAAAAAACATCTCATTATCATTAAGAAACAAAATCGAAATGGTTTGGTTGGTCAAATCTACCAAAATGTGACATAATCAATGTATAAATTGAAGTGGTAAACATGAAACGGAATCCCCATTCTTAAAATAGACAGTTCTTACATACTGCTTGACGTTTGTCAAATTCTTTTTGAGATGAAACATTGACCTGTATCAATGGCAGATCTACTCTTTTAAAAAAGACGGCGGATGCCCCTACCCCCTGCGCCTCTAAACTCACAGATTTTCTTAAAATTCACAATAAGTTTACCGTAAAACTTCGCTCCGATATTTTATTGTGCCCCCACTTAACTGAAATCCTGGATCCGCCCCAGTATACTACGGATCAAATCGCCATGACGAGTGAATATTTGGTGAGGACAAATAAGATTTAAGAAACTGATCTTAATATTTCTTTGAATTTAAGCAATCAATTAAGAATGTTGGAAAGGGAGGACAAGTAGCTTTTATCAGAAATTTCAAGCCCTGGGATTTTTGTGGTGCTCTTTAAACTTGAGCAGAACACTTTATCCGCATATGCTAAGTACTGGTTCTACCCAGGAATACTTTAATAAATAGTGAATATTCTAATTCGTAAAATAAAAAAAATAAAAAGTTAATAATAAATAACAGATAATGACATTGTGATGCAAACAAGTTAATTATTCTAAAATCATACATTTTTCATGTTATTAATGAAAACACCGGAAACTTGAAACATTGCAATTGTCACTCAAGCTGTTTTGTTGGTCCTGAGAGCCGACTTTGAGTTATTGCAGTTCTGCTGTAGTGTAGTTTATCTTTATAACTATAAGGTTCTGCTCACCTTCGTAATTATCAGTATTTTAAGTTATAACGCGGTTGCTGGGACAATGTTATAAATATCCCAAGGTGCACTGTACTACATTTTATGTTAATACTTTATCCGGTCGAAGTACCATAAACAAACAAACACATGTGTGATAATTAGACAGACCATTGTTTGTCGGCATATACCAATTAAAAGCGATATTGTTTATAACAATAAGAAGTTGTTATCATGTCAGTCTGAATTATCAAGGTGTAATTGATAGTTTGGAAAATGTAACGAGCTTCCAAACACTTAGCGATTTAGTTGAGATTTTCGATCAATTATTATACTGCAAGTTTTTAATAAATCCGGTTGAAAATATCAATTTAAAATTTGGGAGCAGTAGGAAAACTGCTTTATAATGTGTGTCGCATTATATCAGACCGCATTATAATAGGACCCAACTGTATTCGCTGAAATATGAAATATATCTTCATAAAAAAAAAAGGCTAGACGCTGCATGCTGCATGCAATTTACTTTGTTGTTAAATTTTGCTAATCAAATTAAAATTCTCTTGAATCCACAAATTTTTTTTTAAAAAATTGCAGAAAAAATCTCTAAAAGTTTATAGAACTTTATATGAAAGAAAATTGAATAAATAGTGCACTCATCAACTGCTCTGAAACAGTGTAATCAACGATAATGAAATTTGTACATGCATTTTCTTTGTGCTAATTAATTTTCTTTCTTCGTTAATTATTCAGATGAACAAGTAGCGTGGGATGGTTTTAATCAGAAAATGTGAAATGAGAAAAGGGATTTGTACTAATTTTAGAAGTTAATGAGATTAAACATTTTTTTAACCTTCAATTAGCTGTTGTTGTACTGGTCCCTGATACAAGATGTTTGATTGCTTAACAATCTTACAGGGAGAAATTAATAAAGTTGTAAAATAATGATAATTCAAAATATGTATAATGAATATTCATTTATTCGATGCTAATAAAATTACATGTTTAAATAGGTTGATGAAGCCCCCGCTATTCCATGAATGGTGAACTGGGACATTCGATGTTAAACTCCTGTCCATGCTCTTGTCCTTGTGTACCCTCAAAATGGTTGCTGATGAATATGAGGGCCATTTGAAAAGTACAAATCAGTGCAGCTGATAGTGGTTTAAGGGATTACATGTTCACAAATAACTACTTTATTCCCTTAAAGTTCTCTCCCTTAGCTTGAACACACTTTTCTAATCGATGTAACCATTTTGTTAATGCATAAATACTCTTCAGAAATTGGAAAAGCACTGATCCATTGTGTTCGCGCTTAAATATGTGGATTCAATCAAAAGTGACAGGGAGCAAGGTAAGGGCTGTAGGATGGATGTGGTAAAAATTGAAAATGGTTCTGTGTCAAATAATCTTATATGAGAGCAGACTTGTGAGCAGTTGTGGTATCGTGGAGCAATTAAACTCCCTGGGCTGGGGCGTACCGATCTGTGCAGACACACAGTAGCATAGTGTTGTATAACAACAAAAAGTACATTGTCACGGTAAAATGTTCCCGTAACACTAGTGTGATCTGGTACTAGCAGATGAGGTACTGTTCCTTCCAAATAAAAAAATATAGCCTACAAGATGGAGGTCTCCCAGACCAGGCCACATCTTCAGTCCATTCCTGTCCATCTTCAAACAACCACAACGATCTTCTAATAGTTGGAGATGACATTGCCTTGTGTGTATATTCCAAATCCTTTCTAATTTCCGCCATGGAATAACCTAATGGCGCACCGACATCACATTACACTCTTTGCTCCTCCATAATATTGCATCTGTTTTTGGTCATAATTGCAGTCACCAGACATAACTATGTGCTATTCAGATACAATTTACACTTACCTTACAGCGTCTTTATTGCTTTATAGAGATGTATATTACGTGTGTATTGATTTTTATTGTGCAATGTAAAAAATGACTGATTTATACTTTTCAAACGGCCCTCGTAATTTCAGAAAAGAAGTCAATCTATAAATGTGTGTTCGCAACGGTTGAGGGAACTCAAGGGGACAAGTAGAGTGATGACTCCATTTTAATTCAGACAGAATTATGGCCCCTTTCCTATTTAGAACAATCTTGTGTCAAATTAACTGGATCTTCTGTGATTGGACGGTTTACGGCTTGGTCATTTGAATTTCTTCTCTTACCGCGGAGGCCATGGGTTTAGAGCCCAACCTCCAAAAACCATGTCTTTAAGTTTACCAGTTACATGCAAAAGGACGGTGGTTACACTCAAATAAAGTTTGAGGTCTTCCTTCGCATACAAATATATTATGCGATGTATTGAAAATGTTGTTAAACCTCCATTTCAATTAATTTTCATAACCCTGCCATCTACCAGTCATACATCAATGAAACTTCACGTGTGTTCACTACCATTAAATTGACTAAATTGACTAAATCCGATAATTCCATTTTGATTTTATGCAGAATATTTATCTTGATTGGGTATGTACATAAATGCCTCCTTATAGACTTAGACAATCTGTTTTACAGTTCTACATCAAGCCTATATATCTGTAGTAACATCCATCAAAGAAACATCCCAGCTGTGTGCACTGCCTTAAGTCGTTAATGGCTTAAGTGCAATATGTGATAAGTCAGTTTTAGGCAAATTTATTGCCCCTTTTATGATAAAAATTTTTGATTAAAGTGTTGCAGAAAGTCGTGATCTCGTAAGGAACTGTTAAGATTAAATTGAGAATGAATATATGTGTACAGCCCTTTTCTCCATAGATACGTGTTTTCCCGCACCAATCACAGAAGGCCTTTGAAAACAGTGCAGGAAGAGTTCAGATTGCTCGTAACGAGCAATCTGAACACTTCCTGCACTGTTTTCCACTCTTGTCAGTTAATATAAACATAATTCACCCAATAATTCAAAAACCTTCTATATAAGAGGTGTCCAGGGTGTCTATATTAGAGGTGTCCAAAGGCGTCTATATAAGAGGTGTCCAAAGGCGTCTATATTAGAGGTGTCCAAAGCCTTCTATATTAGAGGTGTCCAGGACGTCTATATTAGAGGTGTCCAAAGGCATCTATATGAAGTAAAGGGTTAAATAAAAAAAATTGGGAGAATGGTAATATAGTCTTTACATTAAATTATGTTTATAAGCCTTGTTTATAGGTTATATGTTTGGCCTAGGGCTTGCCCCAAAAGCTCTTCTTCTTGTTGACTGCTAACCCAAAAGTGCGAGGTATGTCTGTGTTAGAATGAATGCACATTAAAAAGTAGTCCAGCTCTTGGATCCATCTGAACCGAATTTTAAAAAATTAAGTTAATGAATATTTAGTAAAAAAAGACCATATACTAATTAATTTCAAAGACTTAGACCTTAAAAAAGAGAAAATTTACTGCGCAGCTCTAATGTGTATCTTGACAGTGGCCCAATAGGCAGTAGAGTAAACCAGTCCAAGTTGTGTATTAACCAAGCTCCGCTGGACTGCTGCATGAACCCCTGTTCTCTTAATGTTGCAAAGACCCTAGGAGCTGTAGTTAGTCCCATCGCTGGAGCAATAAATTGATATTTCTCATTATTAAACCAGAATCTAAAATTCTTCCTGTCCCGATTTCTTATTGGGATAGAATAATATGCGTCTAATAAATCTACAGAGCCAAAATAACAATCACAAGTCATTTAAATTGATAGCTGTCTCCAAAGTTTCGATTTTAAAATGAATATGCTCCAAATTGTCATTGAATCGTTTCAAATTAGGTATAAGTCTGACCTTTCAATTTTTTGAGTCTAATGAAAATGTTTGAAATAAATTCATCATTGTCTACCCTACGAGTATCTTGTTCAATGATGCAACATTGTATAAATCTATCTATTTCTCCCTGAATTTGAATCTGTTCCAACACCTGAAATTTTTTTTGACTGGGTGGATATTGTTGATTAGGAATTGAGGCAAGTTCTCCTGAGTAGCCACAAACAGTATGTAAAATCCATTTATCTCCAGTTAACTTACACCAGTTATTAAAGTTATGTTTCGTTTTTCCCGCTGCAAAATTGTCTAAAGTATTGACCAGTTTATAGTTCCTATATAGCGTACTTACATTTACATCGTTTTTTATCTTTTCTGGTAGCTGTATGTCTGGGCGGCGCTCTTTTTCCCTTTGAATTGGCCCTTTCCTTGCTGTTTTCCATTCTTGTACAAACTTGTACCATGAGCAGGTGCTTCCCCTGGTAGTTGGGGCTGGGTTTGTCGTGAGGTGTGACCTGGTTGTTGTGGTTTGACCCCCCCCCTTTTTCCCTAAAAAATCCTGCTTCTGTTGTGGCTGTCGTGGGCGTCAGTTGTATTGCTTTGTTGGAGTCCACCTGTTGTCCTCAAGCAGGTTGTCACCAAAAGGTTTGGTAGCTGATATGGACTGATCATTGCCACACTCTTAAACTTGGGAAAAATTTCCACAGCCTCACCACATTGATAAGTTTGTTGAGATGATGCCCTGGAAGAGAAATTTATATGTATCTCTCAAACATTCCTTAAGTTTGTTAACATCCAGCTTTGGTTGTTTTGCATATGCTGCATGGCCTGCAAAATTGGTAGCATTGCCTGGTTCAACTGACCCACACATTGTTGTTTCAGATAATCTTTGGTCCTCGGTTGAGTTTTAAGCTGCTCCCAAAGAAAACCATCAGTTTTGGGTACCTGTAAATTGTGAACATTACCAGGTCATTTGTACTTTTCTTGTAACTTTTTTGTTTTTTCTACGTCAGTTGTACCTTATCAACAATTTTCGCCAAGCTATCATTGACATTGTCACCTGTTGTAGCTTCTTCTACAAAGAAACCAATGTCAACAAGAAAATCTTCATCCTGATCTAGTTTTTGTTGTTTGGACGTTGAAGGTCCAGACAAAGTGTCTATATTGTTCTCTGATTCACTTTCACTTTCGTTTCCACTTTGAACAACGGTTTCATCATCTGCTTTCCGTTTTAATGTTGACATATCACCCTTTAAGCTTGAAACAGTAGTACTCGGTTCAGTAAGAGTCACCATGTGCCCTTCAAAAGCCCAAATACTGTTAGTAAACTTGGCGAGAATTTCCTTTCCTTTTTGCAAGAACCTTCCAATTTCTTTGTATCGTTGCGCATGCGCAGGAACTTAAAGCAACACATCCACGTTTAAACTTTTTTAAAAAGTTTTTCAATTGAGTTGTGAGCACATTTCCCATACATAAATATATGGTCAGTGAGCTGTATATGTGCTTACAAACACTATCCAGAATGCTTAAGAATTATAAAAAAAGATGTCCAAATTATAAAGCGTGACAAACGCTTTATAAATTATTTTTAAATTGCCGAGGATTCCAACTTGGCTTCAAATTGAATTATGCGAGTCGTATTAAAAAACTTCACGTTTTAGTGCGTAGTGTACTTTACCTGCCTTGAAAGTCATTTTGACAATTTTTTTTGACTCGGGTGAGTTACACGCTTGTTTTATAAAGTGTTAGTCACGCATTATAATTTGGGCATCATTTTGTTCGGGATTGTATTTATATGCTCATATACAGCTAATTGATCATATGTTTGTATGGGAAATGTGCTCATAACTCAATTAATTTTTTTTTTAAAAGTTCAAACGTGGATGTGTTGCTTTAACTGTTATTCTCCCGATTTCAACAATTTCCTCACATATTATTCCTTAATTCAATAAGGTGTTTAAGTATTGATAAAAAAATGTCGTACAAAAACGTTTGAATATCAGTAAATCCATAAATTAATAAATGCTACTGAGACTGTGTATATTCTTTGCAAAGGTTGAACCTCATTCTGATTCTGCATAGGTAATGAGCTATGTCATCTCTGTGGAACCCCTAAGAAGTTTTGCTGGAGATAAAATTTAAAACTTAGGAGCCAACTTGGCTTTATTGGCTCTAAGTTGCAATATGTCTTTCTCTTTTTAAGTTTTGGTCAAGCTTTTTTTGTCTGTTCGGTACTCCCCCTCATTATAAAAAATGATAAAAGATTGAAAATGTAGAATTCTAAAGAAGAATGTATAAATATATAATATGGTGCTGTAACCTGTTTTCGAGCATCACCTGAAATCGATCACTTCCCAGAAATATGATTATTGTGCACACTTATTTCAGCTTCCTGTGGTATTGGCAATATTTACAAATAGTATTCACATGGTCATTGAATGAAATGAAAAATATAAAAATAATGCTTCCAATACAAGTAAGAAATGTTTTCCTGACTATTTCAATTTTTCGGTTTACATAAAACCTTGACAAATGCTAAGTTTGTTTACAAATATTGATTTTAAACATGTCTGCTGAAAACTGAGGCAATACAGGTCAAGGTCAAAAGTTATTAAATATTTTGCTTGTACATGTCAGAAATTATAGAGGTTCTGGATGAGTGACCTTCTTATAGATGTTATGTAAAATATTGGGTTTGAAATTAGCACAGGGCCACATAATAGAATAAACATAAGTAAACAGTTAAAGGTTTGTTATAAGAAGTGGATAAGAAGAGGTGGATATAATAAAGTATACAATAAAAAAAGATATTTATATTTTTTTTAATATTCAGTGTTTTTATTTGGTTACTATGATATTTTCTAAAAATAAAATTAGAAAAATTTAAAAACCTCGTACTGTTCAGTGAATCAATATTGCTATGGAATAAACCCATTGAGAAATATTTATTCATGTGAAAAGTAAGCGCAGTTTATCTGCTTTCATTTATTTGCACGTTTGTAGCCTCATGTCATTTTAGTTTGAAACATTGCATCATCCTGTCATGTGTTCAAAATCAGGTGCAGCCATTTTGTTGGATGTATATTGTGTCACTGTGATGTAACTTAAATTGAGAAGTCAATACATCGCATAATATATTTGTAGGCGAAGGAAGACCTCAATAATTATTTGATAGTTATTTACAGGCCTTTTAAAAATCCAAAATGCAAATCGGTCAAGGTTTTTTACTACCGTAAGAATCGCACTTATTTTAAAAAAAATTACTATATGATATATACATACCCCACCCACCATGTCAGCTGCACCATGTATTTTCTCCGTTTATTCATTAATAGGGAACTATTTCAAGTTTATTTGTGTATTATTTATAACATACTTTATCACATTGTGTACATTTTAATGACTGACATTATGTTTCCGCTTTACTGAATAATTTTCATTATATTTAAAACACTCGATCGAACCGGAAGTGACGCAAGTACCGGAAGCTGCGTGAAGTAATCACCGTGGAAACCAATTTAACGGTTCATTTAACTTTTTATTTTTGATATGCGTTGTGCTGTAGCTAGCCACTACGTACAATTACCAAAACCAGCTTGTATATATTAAAGTTAAATTAAAAAAATATGAAACAAGTAACACTGCACGTTTTATCAAATATTTTAATGACACAAACAATATTCGGTCCGACTGTCCCAGCTTTGGGTAGCGGTATATCAAAGAAATTACAGATGCAAACATAATCTTTTGAATAACCGACAGAAGGCTATGAGTGGCTGATCACACATTGAAGGCGTGCTACATAGCGACAGACTCTTCCGATAAAGTCCCCCTAATATTGTTAATGGTTTAGTCAAAATTGACATCATTTCGCACAGCAGGTGACAAAACAGTCAGATTATTGGGTCAAATGATAATGCTGCAAGGCGTATTTCACAGATCAGTATGGCATGGTAAGAGCAATTTATGAGATTTTATACAACCGATAGAAAATATCTGGACTGATTTTTTATTAAACTTTGAAATGAAAATCGGTTTTGAACTTAAGAAATCGGTAAAAAAAAACAAAAAAAAACGCCGGCAATTTTAGAAGGCCTGATTATTAAACATTATATACAAGCATTTGATGTCAACATCCATTTTACATTGAAATATATAGCTGTGATTCTTTGGTAGAAAACTGGTAACACCATACACTGCGGTCCCGTTATAACGCGGTCCGATATAACGCGAATTCCGTAATAACGCGGTTTTTGCTTGGCTCCCATTTTTTTGGCAGGGGGGAAAAGTCGTGATATAAAACTTGAAAATCTGCGTGAATGATCAAATGACAACCAAACAATAGATCATCGCCATGTTTTGATTTGACAGTCGCTCATCTTCTACTCACCAATTAGCCTTGATTATAACAAACTATTATAACCATTAAAGGATAGTTTAAGGGATTGATTCATGCCAGCATTGACAATTAACAGTTTGTAATAATCCCGAGTGCTTCAATAAATGCTGACACACGCCAAACACGGAAGCCATATGCAAAACTTTGTTATTATCGAGTGATCACGTGATCAAGCAACGAAGCGGTTGACAGGTATAAATATATCGCGGGTATCTTATCGGATCATAAACACAAACTTATTTTTATTATTTTATTGTTGTTAATACTTAAGATTTATATTTTTAATATTTTTATACTAACAGCATTGAGTTCAAATTGAAGCGCGATTTTTTATATAGACACCGTTTTTTCTCCTTCCGGGTTAAGCGGAAATGGCTGCCACTTTTAGTATAATCACAACACGAAAATGTTTTTCTTTCTTTCCTTTATTTGTATTAATTTTATACTTATCTAAGTGTATCTGTTGTAACCAAAAACGCGTTGTATCATATTACAATGCAAACAATACCATTTACTTAGTGTCGGACAGCACGATAGGTGTGAATAACCGACATCGATTTTTTCGAGGTAATTATCGCTATAACGCGGTCCGCTTATAACGCGGTTTCGTTTTGTGGACCCCAAGAACCGCGTTATAACGGGACCCAAGTGTATATATATTTTTACTTGTATTCTTAATGTATGTTATTGAAGAAAATTAATTATATTTCTCAAATTTTGTTAAAGGGTAACTTTAATGCAAAAATAATTTTTGCTTAATCAATTCAAATTGGTATTCTTAATATAATCCGCCAGTGCGCACCAGCACCAGTTACCATATAGCACAGTTATACAAGTAAAATCTTATCGGCACTGGAAATAAATTCTCCATTCCATATATGGCGAAATGACGTCACCGGGGACCAACCAATCAGAATAACCGATTAAAATATCGCGCCAACCTGTCATCGTGTCACTTGCTGTAAACAAACATGGCTGATCGCATCGTTTGTTTATGGTTATAAGAAATCCGCAATTAAGCTCTTACACACGTCAATGTGGGAAAACAGTATTCGATCAGAAATTGTTGGAAATAAAAATGTAATGACAGTGTTAGTTTGCATAAATCTCCTAACAGTAACTTGTTGGAAAGTGCATGGATTGAAATTGTGACACTCTTGATACGCGGGAATAACACAAATCTCCACAATTTCAATCGCTAAAACAATACATTTCAATTAATCAGTGATCACGCGAGGTCATTGAATTGTCCAGATTTACGCGGGAATAATTAAAATCTCCCCATTTTCAACCGCAAAATATATATTTTATATATTTATACATTTATTTTTCAAGAACCGGTTGTTTATATTCGCGTGGCATAGCAGTCTGCAGCAATATTATGCATGACACTATAGGTTACATTTGAAAATAGCGTCCAAACGTAAATACCCATGGCTGTGATCACGCGAGGTCATGGAATTTTCTAGAAAGATCTAGGTCAATTCTATTTTCCGAAAATGTACACCGATCTACTTTTATATTTTTGAAAAATCATGCGTGCCGGTTGTGATAATTGGCACCGTAATAAATCAATGTTTGTTTTAATTGCGATTCCTGTGCGGTGCGCTAATGTGGCTTACCGTTATTGCATCGGGAGGTTATAAGTTGGGGACGGGGTGTCGTAAATCATGTCAGTTTACAGTTCGGTAATTTACCAAAGCCGTGATATTTGTCCTGGGGTATATGGACTAATCAAATGCACGCGCCAATATGCGGCAATACTGATTTGTTTTTACAGCTGACACCTGTGACCATCAGGGGGGCAATAAAACCATATGGTGTCGCAGATCAGCATGATGTCTGCTGGTCATTATAATAAAGTAATTATTTTTTTAATTATCTGCTCGTCTGTGAAAGATCCCGTTTTAATTCATTTATAAATATTATACGCATTACCGATTTAGATAAATTTTGAATTTATGTCCGATCCGATTTTTATTTACATACATGTAGATCTACATGTAAACATATAGCACAGAGATTCTTTTTAATAATGCGCAAGAAGGGAAAGTTATAAAACGAGTTTGTTTTCTTTTTTCATAGGTAAAATTTTAGCATGGTAATGGAAGAACACATAATAGAATAATAATAAGTCATTTCTATTTTTACTGTTATATTAACGGATACATTGTTACTAGACCTACAATTAGTATAATTAAAACTACCACTATCTATTATTGTTATTAATTATTCACAACAATAGATCTAATAATAAATATGAAGTAGTTGTATTAATTATATTTATGGTAGAAATTATTTATTATTAGTAGTAAAGGTAGTCCTTAATTATTATTGTAAATAATCTGTTTCTCCATCGAGTACCACCGGTTCTAACTGGTATGGTTGAATGCCATAATCTATGGTTTCCTGTTCTTCATCACTGCTTGAGCCAGATAAGTCCAATAAAATGTCACTAACGTCGATATCCCCATTAAAATAACTCTCGTGAAATGTTTTCGCCCATTGAAGCCATCTTGAATAAGATCGCGTTATGGGTATGACGTCATCGGGGACCTCGTTCGGGTAACTCCGTTAATTCTTTCGTGTATTACCGTGAGAGGTGTAATGTGCGTTACTGTTTCCGTGATTTACTGATGAACAAGAGCGAACTTCATGAAAATAAAACCATTTTTATAAACCACCAATCGATTTTATTCAAATAATATAAAAAAAAAATAGCATTTTGGTTACCCTTTAAATAGTATTTTTTATCTTTTGTGTCGTATAAATTGAATGTTATTATGGATTTAAAAAAAAACACCTTCACAGTAAATTCTTAGTTAAACATCCCATTATGTCAAGAATCATAAATTGAGCTGCACTCCGAAAAAAAAGTGCCAACTTTTAGTGCACCCCAGTTTAGAAGGTCAACATCCTGGCACTTTGGTGAAATAAACAAAGCATAGGAAATGTTTGTTTTATTTACAAGTAAATAAACAATTTTAACTGTGGTCTCATTCATTCATTCTATGATGTTTTCTTATAAGATATTGAGACAACCTTTTTCAGAAATCTTTGTTTGATTTACTTGCAGACTGCCCTGATATCTTTATCTTGACCAAATTTTCTGTTTTTGATGAGACAAGTGCATGTAGTTTGTGGCAATGAATGAAATGAAACATCGTTATTAATAAAGCAACCAATAGTTTGCTGTAATATTTAGTTTGTGCATATTTAGTTTCAAATTAAGCATGTACCATCAATACCAAATGAATGGTTGAAACTTGAATCAATTATATCTTCCTATTAGCAAAAAATTTGTTATATTTCACTTGTTACAATTGGCCAGTTTTTCAAAATAGCTATATTATTGTATTTTCCATTTTTATATAGGTTTTTTTGTAGGGCAATCTAAAATAAGAGTAAATGCACATAATAAAACACACTTGACCAAAGTTTTCAAATTCATAAACACAAATCTATGTTTATATTGGAGCGAGCAATGACTGTTATAGAAGGATAAATAGCTTGCATCTCCTGACTAAATATTGATGAAACAGCACATAAATTTCCAGGAATGGTATTGTTTTAATGATTATTTCATTCTGCAGTGTAAGAATTTTGGTTTGTGTTCCTGAGATGAATGGAAGTGAACATTATTGAAAATGAGATATTTCGAGACTACGTGAGTGTTCACAAAATCTTAATCAGTTGCCTTTCCTTCTCTATATAATTTCTTGGAGCGAGTGTGTTGACACCAACAGAATACAAATTTATCTGTGTCTAATCTATTTATAAGTTGATACACTGTTGTTACCACAAATAGACATGTAAACTCTCTCGCATTTTGTTGGAGTCTCCCGGAATCAAAGAGAAAACCCGCGACTCGGGGACAGGAGTCAAAATCTCCCGCAATCACAATATCCTGTGTATTATATTTAACGAGCTAATTGACACTGCGAATGTCAATCATTGTCCTTAACATGACCAAGATAAATAAGCTCCCTCTTTATTGGTTGTAAGTCAATCAGATTGCAGATGATATCATGATATGTATAAAACTGTATACCAAAGATGATTTTTAACACGTCCGAAACTTTTAGAAAAGTGTGACTTGAAATTCGAAGCACAACTGTGCCACAAGACCAAAAATAAACAATCTGGAGAACTGTGAAATAGAAATGACACAAAACTATTTCTGAAAAAGTTACAGTATTTATTCTTTCTACATAATTATCAAAGCAATTATAATTAAATCATTTGCAAACTAGACATTGAATGTTCCTCGGCAATAAGCTATAACACAAGGAATTCTTGTTGAATCTCCAAGGAATTTATTCATCACGAATTGTTCGCCATTTTCTTGTATAAAGGTATAAAGGTGCGCATGCGCGACTTTCTAATCTCCATTTAAACATCGGTCTATTTTCCAGTATTCATTGCTGTGGTTTTTATGCTTCCTCAAAGGGGGGAAGCATGTAGTCGCCGCTTCGTGTGTGCGTGTGTCACCAATTCTTGTCCGGGCTATTTCTCTACCACCTCTGGTTGGAATTTTATGAAACTTGCTAGGATTCATCATTACCAAGACTAGTGCAGATGTGCGTACTGTCTTTGTGTTCCGGTTCGATGATTTTTCATGGAGTTATGGCCCTTTGATTCTATTTGTCACAAATTCTTGTCCGGGCTATTTCTCTACAACCTCTTGTTGGAATTTTATGAAACTTGCTAGGATGCATCATTACCCAGTGCAGATGTGTGTACTGTCTTTGTGTTCCGGTTTGATGATTTTTCAGGGAGTTCTGGCCCTTTGATTCTATTTGTCACAAATTCTTGTCCGGGCTATTTATCTACAACCTCAGGTTGGAATTTTGTGAAACTTGCTAGGATGCATCATTATCAAGTGCAGAGTCGCATATTGTCTGTGTTTCGGTTCGATGATTTTTCATGGAATTATTGCCCTTTCATTGAGTCTGTGACCAAATTATTGTCTGCGCTTTTTCTCTACAACTTCACGTTGGAATTTTATGAAACTTGCTTTGATTGTATTTCGGTTCGATGATTTTTCACGGAGTTATGGCCTTTGATTCAGTCTGTGACCAAATTCTTTTCCACTCTATTTCTCTGCAACCTGTGATTGGAATTTTATGAAACTTGCTAGGATGTATCATTACCAAGTGGAAATGAGCATATTGTCTTCATGACGCTATTTCTCTACAACCTCTGGTTTTAATTCTGTAAAACTAGCTAGGATCTGTGCATATTGTCATTTTTTTCTGGTTAAATGATTTGCGAATTAGTTCTGTGAAGTGCAGAGCCACATGTTGTTCCTGCTATACAGTTTGGTATTCTTCAACCAAGTAGCCCGTACAGAGGCAAACACTCACTTGGGAAGCATCCATCGGTTCCACCGATATTTTCTTGTTTTATTGGATGGGAAAACCCCGGGATCAAAGTGGATATTTTCTATACATAAACACTTGATAATAAAGTTAAAAAAAAGTTTCTACCCACCGTCCATGTTTTTTTGGACAAAATCACACTTACATGGTTGAATTTTTACAAACAAAATAAAAAAGAATGCTACTTTCACCACTTTCATATTCATTCAGAAATCTTATTTGTGGTATTAGAGTAGTTGTGATGAATAAAATTAGGATTCAGACTTATTAGGAAGTTAGAATGCTAGGTTTAGGTCTGCCATAAAAACAATCCCACCCCCTTCAACTTTTTATGCTTTTATGATTGTGTCAATCAAATTGATGACCTATTGGTTTATTGTTAGCCCTGTTACCATGTATATCTCTCGCTTAATTAGTCATGTGCCTTACAAGTATATTTTAATCCATGAGACGTGTTTAAATAAGTGTAAATAAGTTATGAGATTTACATTGTTTTGATTTTTAATTACAAATAGAAAATAGATAAAACACTATCAGTGAAATTTGAAGAATGGTTCATTACAAAATATCAACATGTAATAAATAAAAAAAACAGAATGTGATTGGCCATTTCTGAACAGAGTACAGTCAAACCTGTGTAAGCAGCCACCTCTATTAAGCAGCCACTTGTCTTAAGCAGCCACATTTTCTATTTCCGGTTTATATGCTTTAAGAGCAAATTAACCTGTATTAAGTAACAACCTGTCTTAAGAGGCCATTTTTGTGCCTTCCCATGACTGGCTGCTTAAGACAAATTTGACTGTATATTAAAAATACAGCTACTGCAGTTGATAAAGATTCAAATTCATGTGACATCAGTTTACACCACGGTGTCTGCTCAAGACAGTACAGTGAAGTATCATGCTAGAGACCATGTATACACAGGATATGATACACCACCCAGACACATTACTGACACTGGATATGATATACCACCCAGACACATTACTGACACTGGATATGATGTACCACCCAGACACATTACTGACACAGGATATGATATACCAACCGGACACATTACTGGCACTGGATATGATACACCACCCAGACACATTACTGACACAGGATGTGATATACCACCCAGACATATTACTGACACAGGATATGATATACCACCCAGACACATTACTGACACTGGATATGATATACCACCCAGACACATTACTGACACTGGATATGATGTACCACCCAGACACATTACTGACACTGGATATGATATACCACCCAGACACATTACTGACACTGGATATGATATACCACCCAGACACATTACTGACACTGGATATGATGTACCACCCAGACACATTACTGACACTGGATATGATATACCACCCAGACACATTACTGACACAGGATATGATGTACCACCCAGACACATTACTGACACTGGATATGATATACCACCCAGACACATTACTGACACTGGATATGATATACCACCCAGACACATTACTGACACTGGATATGATGTACCACCCAGACACATTACTGACACTGGATATGATATACCACCCAGACACATTACTATTTTCTATTTCCGGTTTATATGCTTTAAGAGCAAATTAACCTGTATTAAGTAACAACCTGTCTTAAGAGGCCATTTTTGTGCCTTCCCATGACTGGCTGCTTAAGACAAATTTGACTGTATATTAAAAATACAGCTACTGCAGTTGATAAAGATTCAAATTCATGTGACATCAGTTTACACCACGGTGTCTGCTCAAGACAGTACAGTGAAGTATCATGCTAGAGACCATGTATACACAGGATATGATACACCACCCAGACACATTACTGACACTGGATATGATATACCACCCAGACACATTACTGACACTGGATATGATATACCACCCAGACACATTACTGACACTGGATATGATGTACCACCCAGACACATTACTGACACTGGATATGATGTACCACCCAGACACATTACTGACACTGGATATGATATACCACCCAGACACATTACTGACACTGGATATGATATACCACCCAGACACATTACTGACACTGGATATGATGTACCACCCAGACACATTACTGACACTGGATATGATATACCACCCAGACACATTACTGACACAGGATATGATACACCAACCGGACACATTACTGGCACTGGATATGATACACCACCCAGACACATTACTGACACAGGATATGATACACCACCCAGACACATTACTGACACAGGATATGATACACCACCCAGACACATTACTGACACTGGATATGATATACCACCCAGACACATTACTGACACTGGATATGATATACCACCCAGACACATTACTGACACTGGATATGATGTACCACCCAGACACATTACTGACACTGGATATGATATACCACCCAGACACATTACTGACACTGGATATGATGTACCACCCAGACACATTACTGACACAGGATATGATGTACCACCCAGACACATTACTGACACTGGATATGATATACCACCCAAACACATTACTGACACTGGATATGATATACCACCCAGACACATTACTGACACTGGATATGATGTACCACCCAGACACATTACTGACACAAGATATGATGTACCACCCAGACACATTACTGACACAGGATATGATGTACCACCCAGACACATTACTGACACTGGATATGATATACCACCCAGACACATTACTGACACTGGATATGATATACCACCCAGACACATTACTGACACAGGATATGATATACCACCCAGACACATTACTGACACAGGATATGATGTACCACCCAGACACATTACTGACACTGGATATGATATACCACCCAGACACATTACTGACACTGGATATGATATACCACCCAGACACATTACTGACACTGGATATGATATACCACCCAGACACATTACTGACACAGGATATGATGTACCACCCAGACACATTACTGACACTGGATACTGGATATGATATACCACCCAGACACATTACTGACACTGGATATGATGTACCACCCAGACACATTACTGACACTGGATATGCTATACCACCCAGACACATTACTGACACTGGATATGATATACCACCCAGACACATTACTGACACTGGATATGATGTACCACCCAGACACATAACTGACACTGGATATGATATACCACCCAAACACATTACTGACACTGGATATGATATACCACCCAGACACATTACTGACACTGGATATGATGTACCACCCAGACACATTACTGACACAAGATATGATGTACCACCCAGACACATTACTGACACAGGATATGATATACCACCCAGACACATTACTGACACTGGATATGATATACCACCCAGACACATTACTGACACTGGATATGATATACCACCCAGACACATTACTGACACTGGATATGATATACCACCCAGACACATTACTGACACAGGATATGATGTACCACCCAGACACATTACTGACACTGGATATGATGTACCACCCAGACACATTACTGACACTGGATATGATGTACCACCCAGACACATTACTGACACTGGATATGATATACCACCCAGACACATTACTGACACTGGATATGATATACCACCCAGACACATTACTGACACAGGATATGATGTACCACCCAGACACATTACTGACACTGGATATGATATACCACCCAGACACATTACTGACACTGGATATGATGTACCACCCAGACACATTACTGACACTGGATATGATGTACCACCCAGACACATTACTGACACAGGATATGATATACCACCCAGACACATTACTGACACAGGATATGATGTACCACCCAGACACATTACTGACACTGGATATGATATACCACCCAGACACATTACTGACACTGGATATGATATACCACCCAGACACATAACTGACACTGGATATGATATACCACCCAAACACATTACTGACACTGGATATGATATACCACCCAGACACATTACTGACACTGGATATGATGTACCACCCAGACACATTACTGACACAAGATATGATGTACCACCCAGACACATTACTGACACAGGATATGATATACCACCCAGACACATTACTGACACTGGATATGATATACCACCCAGACACATTACTGACACTGGATATGATATACCACCCAGACACATTACTGACACTGGATATGATATACCACCCAGACACATTACTGACACAGGATATGATGTACCACCCAGACACATTACTGACACTGGATATGATATACCACCCAGACACATTACTGACACTGGATATGATGTACCACCCAGACACATTACTGACACTGGATATGATATACCACCCAGACACATTACTGACACAGGATATGATGTACCACCCAGACACATTACTGACACTGGATATGATCTACCACCCAGACACATTACTGACACTTGATATGATGTACCACCCAGACACATTACTGACACTGGATATGATGTACCACCCAGACACATTACTGACACTGGATATGATGTACCACCCAGACACATTACTGACACTGGATATGATGTACCACCCAGACACATTACTGACACTGGATATGATCTACCACCCAGACACATTACTGACACTGGATATGATATACCACCCAGACACATTACTGACACTGGATATGATACACCACCCAGACACATTACTGACACTGGATATGATACACCACCCAGACACATTACTGACACAAGATATGATGTACCACCCAGACACATTACTGACACTGGATATGATGTACCACCCAGACACATTACTGACACTGGATATGATATACCACCCAGACACATTACTGACACTGGATATGATGTACCACCCAGACACATTACTGACACTGGATATGATGTACCACCCAGACACATTACTGACACTGGATATGATATACCACCCAGACACATTACTGACACTGGATATGATATACCACCCAGACACATTACTGACACTGGATATGATACACCACCCAGACACATTACTGACACTGGATATGATACACCACCCAGACACATTACTGACACTGGGCCAACCAGAACTATCATCTAAATACTGAGCGCCAAGCGATCAGGAAGCTTCTTGAGTATTATTATTTAAGTCTTTGATATGATCCGTCTGAAGATCCAAACCACCACCTGCTGCATATGGGGTGGACGCTCTACCACTAGACCACTGCTGCTGGTAGTAAGAACACTCTAAACTATTAGCCAAGTTCATACTGTTAATGTTTTTGTGTTTTTAGCTCACCTGAGTAATTAAGCTTTTGTGATCGCCGGGTGTCCATCGTCTGTCGTCCACCATCTGTCGTCCGTCGTTAACTTTTAGCTTTTAATAACTTCTCTTCTGAAACCACTGGGCCAATTTTGATATAACTTCACAGTAATGTTCCTTTGGTGACCCTCTACCAAGTTTGTTCAAGTCATCCTGATTCAACAAAAAACAATATGATAAAGTTTATAAGAAATGTAAAATAACTGTTATGGAAGCAGATTTACACAAGCTTCTAAAGCTTTTTTCTGTATCCTTTCCACATAATTCGTTAAACGTATGACTTTATTGTTAAATGTATGCTAAATATATGTACTTATGTGAATAAAATATTGTTTAAACTAACAAAAAACATGGCCACCAGGGGCCGGGGCAAGTTTAATTAGTAAAAAACTTAAAAAATCTTCTTGTCAGAAGCTACTGGCTCAATTTTAAAATAATTTCACAGAAATGTTCCTTGAGTGACCCTCTACCAAGTTTGTTCAAGCCATCTTGATGCTTCAAAAAAACATGGCGGCCAGGGGGTGGGGTTAGTTTACTAAATAAGCTTCAGTAAAAACTGAAAAAATCCTCTTGTCAGAAACTACTGGTTTGATTTTAAAATAGTTTCATAGAAATGTTCCTTGCGTGACTCTCTGCCAAGTTGGTTCAAGCCATCTTGATTCGTCAAAAAACATGGCAGCAAGGGGGTTGGGTTAGTTTTATGTCAAATTTATGTCCTTGTTTTATAGCATAAATGTCTGTATATAGCAGTTATTATAAGAAGAGGTAATAAACTCTTTAAATAAACTTTTTTTGCTATTATTATACAATATTATACCAGATATAAGTTTTAAAAGATAATTCATCATAAAAAGATGAATGATACAATTATAATCAATGATTGAAATTCTGTTCATAAATCATAAACCATTTTAAAATAGGTGTTTTTCTGAATATAAAAGTCAGAGTTTTTATGGTTCAGACAGGGATGGTTTTCTGCTTCATAATAAAGCAAACCTATATTTTAACTAGTTTCTTCACAGCAAGAAGTCTGCTTGAGATTTTCAGTGTCAAAGTGTACTTGAAATCTTGGAGGAGGAGCTTAATTGTTTTTGGGGGAGAGTGCAAAGGCTTGTGTTTGAAACTCATAGGAATATTTATTGTGCTGGAAATGGATTGTTTCTTGCACAATAGTTAAGTCTGATGCTTTAGCTTGAAACCGTTCTCAAACATAAAAGGTTAGTTTTGTGCTGGAACTGGATTTTTATCTTAGTTCGAAGACATAGGTTTGGAACAGTCTCCAAATGTATAGGCAGCTATAGTAAAAACTTCAAAAGCCTTCTTGTCAGAATCTACTGACCTGATTTCGATGTAATTTCACTGACATTTACCATGGGTGAACCTCTACCAAATTTGAACTCTTCTGCGCATTTGTTACATCTTCAAAACAAATAAAAATTCTAACTAATTGCCCATCTCGTCTTTCTGGAATTTTGAGCGTACATGTATGATATAATCTACTATAGTTGGATGACTCAAGGTCAGTCAGGTGAGCAATATAGGGCCATCTTGGCCCTCTTGTTTTTAATGGGGTTTAAGGCCATTTTCAACCATTTCTGGTTATATATGGCATATCCAGTTTTACTGGTGGAGGAAGACCTCAGGTCAGATTGAGTAGAGCCACCGTCCTTCTGCAAGTATATATAACTGGAATACTGTGAATGTAAGCATCACGATCCATGAAACAAAAAAGGCATGTGTACCTGTCCCAAATTTCATCTGATGATGGTAGTAAATCGAAATGTAAGACCTTCAACATTCCTTGATCAACATTGTAAGTTTGTTTGAATGTTAAGCGTATTGTTATGCCATTGAAGGCTGACAGATGACCATTGATTCCTAGGATCCTGCAAGATTGACCAGTTCCTGAGCACATCCATCTCCTCAAGTAGCTGATAACTTTCCCACTTGAATCAGCAGTGAGAGATTTAGAAGGACAATGAGATGCAATGTTGTATATCAATCATCACAGAGACTCCGTAATAAGGATAACAAACTTTTATCTAGACAATGTCATTAATTTGATGGGGGTAGCATAATTGAAACTCGAAATTTAATACCTTCAGTCTTTGGGGATTGCAGATATGTCAATAGTCTCTAATTAAAATGTTTTTTATTCACTGTTTGATAATGTGTTGGACACTAAATATAGCTCTATATTATTTTTTTGTCCTTTTGCATTTTGTAATTTCACTGTGTGTCTGTATGTTTTATTTCAGAATCTTAGGGCCATTTCCTTTTGTGTCAATTCAGATAATCTAATCTTTGATTTGCTGTTTGATTTCGCGAACAAGTAATATCCCTTCTGTGATGTATATTTTGAAGCAAGTTTATTTGTGCATTCAATTGGAAATCTTTAAATGATTGGTATATGCCTTTTAAGCTATATGATGCTTTTATTCAGAATTTGTCTTCGATCATTCTTTCTTTGTAATTCCGTGACCAAACTATACCAACTCGTATATCTTGAGGCAAGATTTATTTTCAGATTCCATTGGAAATCTTTTGAAGCATTGCATTAAAAATGCACTTTAAATAATGTGATGTTTTTGTTGCCCATTTTGCGAAAAGCAGAGACACTAATGATTTTGGTCTGTCTGTCCGTCTTTCTGTCACACTTTGGTTTCAGTGCAGTGACTTCAGACTGTGCCAAACAAATCTTTTAAAATTCTAATTCAATGTTTATTATGACAAAACACAGGCTCAGTTCAAGTTTTGGGATTGTGCCTTTTGCGTTGTAGGGTTGTCCTCCTATAATTTGTGAAAAATTATAATTTCTGTTCGCCTGTCAAACTTTTTATGGTTCCTGTGCAATAATTTAAAAATGCCTTTTTAAAATCTTTTGAAATTTTGAAACAGTGTTTATAATGACAAAACATAGGCCAAGTTTGATTTGAAGTGTTATGGAATTTGTCGTTCTACAATTATATGAAGCCGTTTTAATTTGTGAAAAATCTTCTTCTTTTTTGGTGGTGGGGAGGGGGGGTATCCATGCAATTACTTAAGAATGGCTGAACCAAATATTTTGATATGTTTATACACTCAGGTCCATTTACAATGCATTTGCCGGGATCCACAGAAAGAAACCGTGTAATAAATATCCCAAGGTGCACTGCGCTACATTATTTGGCAATACATTATCCGGTCAAATTATTAGTACCATAAACAAACACATGGCTATGTGTGATAAATAAGATGGATGATTGCATGTCAGCATAAAAACCATGTTGTTTATAACAATAAGAAGTTGTTATCATGACCGTCTGAATTATCAAGGTGTAATTCACAGTTACGAAAAATGTAACAAGCTCATTAACACATAAATTGAGATTTGTGATCAATTCATTAATTATGCCGTGAGTTTAGAATAAATCTGATTGAAAATATCATTTTAAATTCTGGAGCCATGGAAAAAGTGCGTTATAACGAATTTCGCGTTATACCGGACTGTGATCTAATTGGACATGAGTAATGACAAAACTCAGGTTAAATTCTATTTTAGGGGTTGTGATTTTGTCATTGAAGAGTTATGCCCCTTTTATTTGTGACAAATCAAAATTTTATGGTCTCCGTGTATGAATGCCAGAATTAAATCTTTTCAAAAAGCAGGGGAGATAAATTACTTGAATTTGCTTGTTAAACTTCATTCTAGATTTGCTCATTCTTTCTTTGTGATTCCGTGACCAAATTTAGTCTAAATAATATCCGTTCTGTGATTCATATCTTGAAACAAGATTTTTTTCAGTTCCCATAGAAATCTTTTTAAGCATTACATGATTATGTGCAATTTGAATTACATGATGTTTTTAAATTTCATTCATTGAGAAATTGCATTTAATTATTCCTTCATTGTTTGAAGATTCTTTACGTATCATTGAATTTATTGTCTCTAATTAAATATTAATGGAAGAATTGAAAACATTCCTAAAATTGAATAAACTTCACATTTTCTATTGTTATTCTTATATTAGGCCTAAAAAAAAAAGATGTTTGTTTCCGGTTACCCGACCGACCCTATATTTTAACTGCCGACTCAAAAGTTTTTATGTCCAAAAAATCGGCATCGGATTTCGCACTTTTTTTGGTGATTTTCACAACGAAGTAATTCTTATGCACCGGCGCGCTGTGTCGTTTAGACGCTCGTAATCTCATTATAAAATAATCACTGCATACGCCTAGACGATATAGACTCACAGAAACGGTGCAAGGTATAATTTTTGCGAAGACAGTATAGCCTATATCAAACATTTTCCTCGGTTTATTATAGCCACTTCAGATTTCAGATTCATATCTGAAATTGAGTACTATTTAAAAGATATATTACTTTCACACCACTACCACACAAATGACATATATAATCATGTAATAGAAACTAACAAACTCATTCATTTTGATGTTCCATTTAATAAAGGAGTGTGGTAACGACAAAAAAAAAAAAAAAAAAAAAAAAAAAAAAAAAAAAAAAAAAAAAAAATCCCTACCTACCGACCCATATTTTTTGGGGCATGTAACAAACCTTTTTTTTGTTTAGGCCTTAGGAGAATTTTGAGACTTCTTGATATTTGAAATTATTAGCAAATTTTTAGTAATTGAATTGTATTGAGTTATATAGAGTGCCCTGGACTGGGGAATCCACTGTATTGAGTTATATAGAGTGCCCTGGACTGGGGAATCCACTGTATTTAGGGGTTCAACTGTATTTTAGGGTCAGGACGAAAATTTGGAATTTTCTTGAACCTTTTTCGTAAGAACCTGCAGTAAAATTTGTTCATATTATGCATAAATTAAGTGATCAGTTTGAGATCCTTACTTTTAATCATAGCAAACAATATTCCCATTTAGGAAAAAGGAATGAGTTTCCATAAGGGGCCAGGGGCCTGTTTCACTAAACATCTCAAACTGTGATTTTTTTCAACTCAAAAATTCTAATTTCTCTCATTGATTACTCAAACTCAATCTAATATTAAATAACCACACTTGATAGGAATTATAACAAACATTTACTCATTTGTCAAGGATAACATGTAAAGTGATTAATGTAAATGATTGATTGATTGATTGATTGATTGATTGATTGATTGAATATTTAGCATCATTTTATGCCATCGGGGGCTATGTTCAGTTAACGTTATCACTGTTTCCTGGAATCCTGGAAGGTTAATCAGTACTCGAGCACATCCCATCTTCAAAGCTTCAAAACAAACGATTAGTCAAATTTGTTCATATTTGATTAAATAATTGTCCCTATCAGTAGGGGTTTAAGTTTGTACAATGAAAGGGCGCTAAAGTGCGTTTATCAGCTCAACCCCTAAATCACTACACACATTCAGTCCAGGTTCTACCCTGAGGAAGGGGACGCGAGAGCCAGTCATACAAGCTGTGAGCTTTCTTCACAGTCGAGCTAAACTAAATTAGAAATATTAAAACTAAACTGTCCCAGATTTCTTGAACTAAAGTAAATGCAATCATGGAATGTGACATTAAATTTTACAACTATTACCATGTTGTCTCTTTTATTTGAGGGATATGCCACTGAGAATTATTTAAATTAGTTGACAATGTAACATCGGATAATCAGGTCACTGAAGACAATGATTCTGTGGTCAGAATGACAGCATCCAATCTGAATGTCAATAATGATAAAACTGTTTATTTCGTGGGAGTAGACTGAAACTGCTGCTTTAAATCGATATAAACCAATCTAGTATTTTGCGACTGGGGCAGACTGGTCTTCCAGAGGGTAATGTTCGTGTGGGTATTTGATGTTAAGGTGTGATTTAAGTTCACCTGAGCTCTAGGCAATTTCCTCTCTCATTGTGCTTTATGAAACAACTTAACCGACAGCTGGGGATGTGTATTTAGGGGAACACGCAACTGGGGATGTGTATTTAGGGGAACAGGCAACTGGGGATGTGTATTTAGAGGAACACGCAGTTGTGGATGTGTATTTTGGGGAACACATGACTGGGGATGTATATTAAGGGGAACACACAACTGGGGATGTGTATTTGGGGGAACACACAACTGGGAATGTGTATTAAGGGGGAACATGCAACTGGGGATGTGTATTTGGAAGAACACACAACTGGGGATGTGTATTTTGGGGAACACACAACTTGGGATGTGTATTTGGGGGATTACGCAACTGGGGATGTGTATTTGGGGGAACACACAACTGAGGATGTGTATTTGGGGGTATACACAACTGGGGATGTGTTTTTTGGGGAACACGCAACTGGGGATGTGTATTTTGGGGAACACACAACTGAGGATGTGTATTTGGGGGTATACACAACTGGAGATGTGTTTTTTGGGGAACACGCAACTGGGGATGTGTATTTGGGGGAACACACAACTGGGGATGTGTATTTAGGGGAACACGCAACTGGGGATGTGTATTTGGGGGAACACACAACTGGGGATGTGTTTTTTGGGGAACGCGCAACTGGGGATGTATATTTAGGGGAACACACAACTGGGGATGTGTATTTAGGGGAACACGCAACTGGGGATGTGTTTTTGGGGGAACAGGCAACTGGGGATGTGTTTTTGGGGGAACAGGCAACTGAGGATGTGTTTTTGGGGGAACAGGCAACTGGGGATGTGTATTTAGGAGAACATGTAACTTGGGATGTGTATTTGGGGGAACACACAACTGGGGATGTGCAACTTTGCACAAATGATTCTTATTTTTGTAAAGGGTCCTCCATGGCCAAGTGGTCTAAGGCCCCATCTCAAGATCTCTTACCTCTCACTGCTTAGGTTGAAGGTTCTAGTCCCAATCATTCCAAAAACCAATAAAACTGGATATGCCATTTATTATATAACCTGAAAAATGTGTTAAAAATGTTGTTAAAGAGACCTCACCTGTATTGCCAACACCGCACATTTATATTAAACACCATATAATATTTCGGATATCCTGTTTGATAATTTATACTGTATAAATTTTGTCTCTGTAACTGTAAAGTCAGACATTGGTCAGTATAGGGTTATGCAAAAACATTGACAAATAAAATGGAAAATGCTGACATGTGTATTAACGAATTTGTCATAAATAAGATAAACTTCAAGGACGGAATCAACCATCATCTTCAAATAGGACCCTCCTCTTTGTGACTCAATAAACTTTCCATTATTTACTGAACTGAAAGTTATATGGGATGCATATTTAAAAACAATATACAAAATTACGTGCCGTAAAACACCATTCATTCATTCATTTTTTTTCACATCAATAATCTATTAATATGTCATTACATTTTTTTATTTAGAAAATGACTGGGATGATCAACAGGTTTAGATTCTCATCTTACTATTCATTGAAAACATAAGCCTAATAATCCATCTTGAAATGTTAAAGAAAATTATAAGGAAATCGTGAGCTGAAGATTTCGACTGTCTGCTTTATTATTGGATACAGACACCGGTTTAAACTGCAAGAAAATAACAGACTACTGGTATTTAGGAAATTTTGCTATTGGATTAAAGGGAATATATATCGGGATTTCTCAAAAAATTTAAGATTGACCAAAATATTTTTCCTCAATGTATCATGCCAATATCATGCTCATTGACTCTGTATCGCAAAAATGATCTTTTTAAACATGCCAAAATAATATGTTGAAAAGGGGTTTCTTAACTTAGGCTATGCACTTAGGTTAGACTAAAAAAGATTTCTCGCTTAAAATGGCAACATATTTTATGATGTATTAAATGGGTCATGAAATTCCATTTTGATTTCAGTTTGTTCCTTCATGCATGTTGACACATTGTAAGATTTGTTTCATCTTAGAACAAGTCCGAATGACTATAATTATAAAGGTCGTAAAGCAGTATTTAAGTGCGGCCTTTTTTTTTGAATGGGGATTTTGTTTCGAGTTAACCACTCCAGCTGAAACACCAATTTTGTCACGGTTTTGTGGATTTGATATACCAAACCATTTGGATTTTATTTATTTATGATAATGATATGTTTTTTATCCATTTTAATAATAATCTTATTTTTAAGACATTCATAGCATTTTTTCGTGATATATTCCATTTAAGAACCACACAGGTTGATAATCTAATCACAATCATATCAACAAGTAAATACATACAGCAGGGTGGGGCTGTGGTGTTCTCCCCTCAAACCAGAGGTTGTGGGTTCAGTCAACAGCTGTACTCAATGCCTCTCAAGAACCAACACTCAGTATCGTTTCTACCCAGGAAGCAGACTCGTGAGCGGTTCATTATAAACTATGAGCTTTCTTCACAATCAAGCTAAAATGAATTACTATAAACTAAATAAAAACATGAAATGGACATGACAGTTTGGATGATTTTTACTGGTGGTGCTCTGATTATCGATAATTGTAAGGTTTGCGTTTAAATTGGTGATAATTAATTGTGTTTGTAAGTAAGCGATTGTCGCTGCACAGCGACTGTTTTGGTTACTTTCCTACGGTTAGATAATTTATGTTGGATTACCAGGTTTACATAGGAAATTAAAGTAATTTCAGCCTAAATGATTTCCTATGCATATAATTTTATGATTGTTTTATATATCTATGTCTCTGTCTCCCTCTTTAACATGTTCTCTCCGAATGTTTTTTTACATAAGTGAAGTAAACAAATTAATTACTGTTTTGAATTTCACATTTCATAGACATAAAGACAAGTCTTTCATTTGATCTCTCTCTCATTCTGTTTTACATGCAATGTTAATGGCCCTTAATCATTAAAACCCATATTGGATAATTTTTCGATTATCAATCGGCTGAAACAAACGGATTGTAACCGATGATCATTTGTGGAAATATCAACTGATTCCCATCACTAATTTTGAAATCCCTGTCGCGATCGCGAATGTTGAAAATGCAGACCTGGTTCAATTCATTCAAAGTAACAAATATCTTAGTTTTTCCGTTAGATATTTAGCATAATTTTTATGCCATCGAGGGCTGACAGATGACCAATAGACCTTACTACTCTTTCCTGGGATCCTGAAAGGTCAACCACTACTCCAGCACACTAAGTTGGATGAAGCTTAGCGTACAGTAAAGACATCAGGTGGACATACTTAACTTTCTTTGTAAAATTGTCTGATAATTTGTATGCCTCCACCGTTCTTTCTCTCACCATTAAAAGAATGGAGAAGGAGCAGAAGGGAATATGTCAACTATTATAAAAAACAGTAGGAGGGATCTTGTGTTACACGTATGCTTTCCCTGTCTGTTGGGCAATATTATGTTGGTTTTACATTTCATACACGGTCAGAACACTTACCACTTCTCAGTATTGTGTACCTAGAATTGTCAACACCTGCTCAAACTTCTCAAGGAGACATTTAAAGCCAATTTAAGTTATCTGATATTTTCTGCAATTGTGTATAATGCGCATCTCAGTTGGGGGAAAAATATGCACACAATACCAGATAAAAACAATATTGTTATTCGTTTCTAGTTTGCTTACCTTGAAGGTTTTAAGAACAGGATATATATCACAATGTTCTCTGCCTCCTGAAACACTCTGCAACTCCCTGAAGAGAAAATGTCATCTTTGTCTCTCAATTATAAAAATATTTAGGCCCAAATCTTGTTTGATTTTTTGTGGCATTGTTACAGGAATAGATCTAACTATCCGTAACTATTGTTTGAAATGTGCTGACAAGCTTGGAAAAGACGCTTTTGGGAAAACCAATTTTTGTATCAAAGTTTATGAGAATTAGTACAAAATAGGAAAATAGGCTATAAAATTTTCTTTTGATCAAAGTAAAAATGTCTAGGAAATTTCCCTTGAGATAGTGAAAATAAATTTCTGTTTTCCGCAATTTCAGATAAGGGAGTTGATATGTATTTTTCCGCCATTGGCTGAGTGTGTTATTGTACTATTGGCTAAAAAGTAATTAAGTACAACTTTGCACATTATATTGTATAGCAGTCAAATTATCTGATCACACAAGCAGTGGTGTTGACATTGACACAGTTGATGATTAAATTGACACAGTTCATGTCGGCATTGGCACAGTTGATGTTGACATTGGCATAGTTTATGTTGACATAGTTGATATGAACATTGACATAGTCGATGATGACATTGACATAGTTGATGTTGAAATAGTTGATGTTGACATTGAAACACTATTTTGTTGTATATATGTTGACATTGACACTGTTGATGTTGAAATAGTTGATGTTGTTGGCATAGTTGATGTTGACATTTGTACAGTTGATGTTGACATTAACACAGTTGATGTTGTTATTGGCACAGTTGATGTTTCCATTGGCATAGTTGATGTTGACATTGACACAGTTGATGTTGACATTGGCACAGTTGGTGTTGACACAGTTGATGTTGACATTGATATAGCAGATTTTGACATTGACATAGTTGATGTTGACATTGACATAGTTGATGTTGACAGGTACATAGTTGATGTTGACATCGACATAGTTTATGTTGACATTGACACAGATGATGTGACATTGACAAAATTGATGTTGACATTGGTATAGTTGACATTGACACAGTCAATGTTGACAATGGCATAGTTGATGTTGATATAGGTATAGGTGATATTGACATTGACACAGTTGATGTTGACATTGGCACAGTTGATGTTGACATTCACATAGTTGATGTTGACATTCACATAGTTGATGTTGGCATTGACACAGTTGATGTTGACATTCACATAGTTGATGTTAACATTGACACAGTTGATGTTGACATTGTATTGTGAACAGGAAACATCATCCAAGGATAAAAAGCAAGGCAGTAGTGTAGTGGATAAAATGTTGGCGACTTACACCAGAGGTTGTGGGTTGGCCGTTATGCCCTTCAAAAACAACACTTTATAATTGGGCAAAAAAATGATCATAAACTAAAGGCAAAGGTTTACACATAAATGAAGGTTATATGGAGTTGTTTTAACATATCTAGTCTAATGGATTTCTTCACACACAGCGTGTAATCTTTTAATGTCTTGTCTGCAATCATATTACAGTTTATAGTACAAAATGTGTAATATGAGGGGTTATCCAGAAGTTTGTGGACAAATCTTATTATATGAAGATGACATGTCGGATTAGTTTAGAGTTGTACATTATTATATTTAAAATAACTTCAAACCGCACGCAAAATACGAATAAAATATATATTTAAATAAAATAATTACATGTATTTCAAACATGTCATGTACACCTATCTGCCGCAGGTCAGATATACGTTACATAGTCACGACGTCAATTTCCCCCCTCTTGCTCATCGCTCCACTGATATATTTTAGCAATCAAGGAACCCTGTGATCAATCTAAGGACTTGCATGTTATTCATTTTTAATTATCATGTGCACTGTACCGTAACCTACACTAAGTTCACAGTGTAGTTCATGAATTGTATTACAGCGATCCTTATTTCGGCAGCTTTTACCATGTTGACGTGACCGTTTATCATCCATTATTGTTTTCTGTTCCTCACTGTATTGTTTGTGCCATTTATAGACTACAACACACACTACAAATAACTTTCTCGGAGCTTTACTAAACAGGTATATTGCCTGGATCAGTGGTTTGCTAATATTGACCAAAAAAAATGTATTTCCGCTTGTTGTTTCACCTTTCCCTCAGATAGAAGTTTTGCTTATTAATGAGTTTGCATATTTTTATGTAAGCTTGTTTGAACCTCTAACACTTGTGCGCTATACCATTACTGGAATGAGCTATGTAGACATTGGTGACGTGTCATCAATAATATTTGATTTAGCGCAAGCTTTACAGTAAATCATTGTTATTTTTTTCACATATATAACTGTCAAATTGTTCAACACTTTGAGCTGCGGCACTAATCATGTACACATTTTGCTATGGAGACCGTAACATTATTATTAACATAAGAATTGCACTAAAATACTGTACATCAATGACAAATACACCAATACTTAAGCTGTGCAAAATATAGTGATGTACTTGCATGAATATGGATTTTATTTAATTTGTCCACAAACTTCTGGAAAACCCCTCGTACATGCATGTAAAAGCATTGGAGTAAATTTAGATCTGGCTTAATATTGAGTTACATTCCTTGGGGAATCAAATGTTATAATACAGTATGTCTATAAATATAGATCATTATGCATTAGGTTTCAAGTAACATTAACAGCATCCACATCAATGTAATAATTTACCTTATAGAAATTGAACCACAATGGTGGTCAAGTGGTAAGGCATCAGCCTTGTATGCAAATGGTCATGGATTCGATCCCTGGTTGGGTCGTACCAAAAACTTGAAAAATGGTACTAGAATCTTCCTCGCTTGACATTCAGAGGATTGTTCTAGATATGGTAAGCCCGTTGTCAATATGTGTCTGGTCAGGGTATCATGCCATGTGCTTGTGGCATATTATACTCCAGTGTAGCAGCGCTAAGAATCCTCTCAAGTATATGAATGAAAAATGGTTGAAAGAGGCACTAGTAACAACATACAACTGGACGTCCTCATAGAATTTGTCCAAGAAATCACTATCTGGCCTTATAGAATGAGAATTCTGATGGTTGTTGTATAGTGTTTAGCGTCGCTTCAACAATTTTTCAGTCATATCGCGACGGTGTCTACTTGAGACAGTCACACTGGAGTATCATGCCGCAGACACATGGTATGATACCCTTCCCAGTCACATTATACTGACACCGGGCCGACCAGACCTAGAACTCTCCTCTAAATGCTGAGCGTCAAGCGAGGAAGCTTCTAGTACCATTTTTAAAGTCTTTGGTATGACCCGGCAGGGGATTGAACCCATAACCTTCCGCATGCGAGGCGAACGCTCTACCACTAGACCACACCGCGGTCCCATTTAATGGATTAAGTTTCTGAGTAACATTTAATTGTATTTTTTTAGAAGTTTAACTTTCAAAACTAGAATGACTTAATTAGTTTGATTAAAATTTTTTATATGGTCTTAAAGGAAGTATACCAGGGGGAAATGCTATAAATGTCTTAAAGAAATAGAGTTACTGTAAATCTCCTATTATAATCTCCTATTATAATCTCCTATCTCCGCACTCAACTATAATCTGCAGGGGAAAATGCTATGAACGTCTTGAAGAAAAAAAAATCTTGCGAGTATAAAATGGTGTTAACGAACTTATTTTTATGTTTGTGTATTTGGGTAAAATTTTAATTAATCAAATACCACCATGTACAAAATTTTAATTGATAAATTACCACTAAATAAAAAAAATAGGTTAAGTTTCTCTTATTTTAACACTTTGCAGAATTACTAGTCAGGGTGTTTGCCTACTTTCTTTGAAGTAGGCAGACTACACTTTTGATGTAATGCCGATGAGCAAGTAATTTCAGTCACAGTTTTCCAAAGGTCGAGAATTAAATAAAGGGGCATTATAGAATAACAAACGAAAAAAAATTAAAAAGTTATAAAAGGTCAGTGTTTGTTTGTAACTGGTTGTCTTCTAAAATGTTTATTTGTTAAAAATAGAATTACTATAAAACTGATACAATCCGTAAATAGAGTTATATTTTATGACTACAAATGACTGAATTTATGAACAGAATGAACACGCTGTCCCTTTCACCAACACCATGTGTCAATGTCCGATGATGTCACTCAGACAGTGAAACAAACATTATTGCACTAAATGAGCATCTTGGAAATTTTTTATGGAAGGATATCTGACAAAGGACTTCATTGATGTAATGAACATAAAAGTCCTTGAACGTTTCAGACATGTTTATGTCTTTTCAATTTTAAACACTGTTGTCAGATTTCTAGTCTATTTGTAAATATGGAGGAAATGTATAAAAAAATGGATTAAAGTTAATTTAGTTGACAATGATAAACTGGTATGGAAATTTTATTTCAATTTCAAATGCTATATATATTTTTGTTTATGGTAGTATGGATCATTGCACTTTGTTTATGAAAACAACAACCAGTCATAACATTTTAATTATACTGCCGTCAGACCCACCATCAAAACCCTCAAAATCATCTCCTTCCAAGCAGCGATAACACGTTCTAAACCCCTTCTCACCAACGAGGTTCTGAACACCTACATACGCGTGTCACTATTGACACTTGTCAAATGGTATTCACGCTTTTTAATTCAAGATCAAAGAGATGTCAATTAGTTTCAATTAACAGAGTGATTGATTGATTGATTGATTGAATATTTAGCGTCATTTTTATGCCATCGAGGGCTAACAGACGATCAGTTAACCTAACCACTGTTTCCTGGGATTAACCAGTACTCGAGCACACCTCGTCTCCGCAAGTAACTGATAACTTTCCCACTTGAATCAGTGGTGAGAGATGAATGATAATGAGACACAATGTCATAAAACAGAGTGATAATCCGATAGCAGTAAAGGACAAGGAAAGTACAAGTGGGCGGATTCAAATTAGCTTCGCAGAACTCCATACAGAATACATTAAACACAATTATCCCATTAAATGTGAGTGTAAAAAATAGCAAATTTAACAGAATTTGAATATTTGTACCAGGCTAGTGAATAGATAGAAGATTTCTGGTTTAGCGAAAAGTTTTGTTGTTTTCCCATTTGGAAGTTACAAAATACACAATAGTACCAAAAAGGGTTTGTAAACTTTGTTTATGAAATAAGAAATCATAAAATATAAAGCATGTAAGACTTGTTTAAAACTTCATGTGCTTTTTGTACTATGTTCAAGATGACAGGCATCAGAAATACTGTTCACGACTGGCCTTTGTTGATGATCGCGAAGTTAGCGGGAAACTGATGAAACCTGAATTTAAAAAAACTTAATATAAAACGCACCCCTGTTACAGACCTTAAAAATTTGGGAAAAAACTATGTTTTATACTTAAAGATTTATGGTATTTTCAAAACATATAAAAAGCATCTCATTATTGTTAATGAACAAAATTCAAATGGTTTGGTATATAAAATTGACCAAAATGTGACAAAATTGATATCTAAATTGGGTTGGTAAACTTGAAACGAAAGCTTCATTCAAAGCATAGACATCACTTAACCCATTACTTCATAAAGACGCCTTTGGACATCTCTAATATAGACACCTTTGGGGACCTAATATAGAAGGTTTTGGAATTACTGGGTTAATTATGTTTATATTAACTGACAGAGTGGAAAACAGTGCAGGAAGTGTTCAGATTGCTCGTTACGACCAATCTGAACTCTTTCTGCACTGTTTTCAAAGGCCTTCTGTGATTGTTGCGGGAAATTTTAATGTGATAAAACAACTTTATAACCTAAAGTATCACTCATTAATTGCTTCTATACTCTTGGAAAGAAAAACTTAAACATGAAACATACAAGGGCAACAACTAAATTTTTTTCATTGACAGGATTTTAAAAGTACTAAACCAAAGAAATTATAAATGAAACCTACATTTTAAAAACAACTACCAATGTTACAAATAAAGCTCAACAAAAATGGAATGACTCCTATGAAAATCTGAACTGGAAAAAAAATCTTTATATCACCAATTACATGTACTATTTATTGGAGACCAAGGTAATTTCAATATAAGTATTTACACAGAATTATACCCACCAATAAGTTCTTACACAAATGCTATTTAGTAAATTTAAGTTCATGTCAATTCTGCAATATGCATGTAGAAACAGTTACAACATTTATTTTGTGACTATGCTCATATACAACATTTCTGGACAAAAACAAATGATTTTTTATCACAAAATGGTATTGATGTAGAATTTAATTCTAAAAATATATCAGTGGGCATCAATGATGACAACACACAACAAAAAAAACAATAATAAATTTTGTTATTTTCTAAGCGAAATATTTCATTTTTAAATGTAAAATGCAAAGTGATACACCAAGCTCTGACAACTTAAAATCTTAGATATTTAAGAGAATGTAAAAAGATAGAACAAATCTTAGTCCAAGCAAAATCCAACCTAGAAATACGTAATAGGAAATGGCGTTCAATAAAAGTTGAATAATCAGAAATAGCAACCTTAAATAATTAACATCAGTATGCATTGATCTAATAGTGCATATGATCAGATCTCTCCTATATATTTATTCTCTCTCTCTCTCCCCAAAAAACACAAACCCTTTTTAATATATTATTTTGCCATGTTTTGATAAAAAAAAAAAATGGCAATATGGTGTTAGTGAGTATATTATAGGCATGACATATTGAAAAAAAAAAAATGTTTTTAGGCAATTTTAAAATCTTTAAAAATGCAGATATATTCCCTTTAGGTGTGAAGTTTCAGAAAGTAATTTTATGTAAAAATTGATAACGACTGAGCTAGGACTCCTGGCATGCTAATAGAAATGACATTAGTAACATATCATTGGTATCATTTAATTTGAAAACCAGTATGTGATGTTACATTTGCTGTATAACATTTTCTATTTAATAATACATTACCTGTCTTGAGTGTAATAGAATGAAGCAGTTGGAATTAACAATTTCCATGCTGCAGTTAGCAGTTTTTTGCTGTAAAGTAACTACCAGAGGAATAAATAATGACCTGTTTATGGTATTAAGTTGAGGTTCCCAGAGTTTGATAGTCTGGGTATTTTAGGAGTAACAGAAACCATTGGTGACATAGTTTGTCGGGTAAGTGAAAAATGACATAAATAAAAATCACCAATTATTGTATGGATAGAAATAAAAATCTCCTCTCACCAGGACAAACAGCTTTTCCAACAGCTTTTCCGTTTTTCTCTCATATTTATATAATTAAAAATTGTATGATAATTAATCTATAATTGGTATTTAATATGGTAATTGATGCCTAATTAATATTGTGTAGTTATTTATTTTATATTGGTATCTTGCCACTATATTCATTAAGCAGTTGTATAGTGCTTAGCATTGCTTTCAATGATTTTTCAGTCATATTTCTGAGACAGTATAATCCTGAGACCTGCCACACTGGAGAATCATGCCACATCCATATAGCTTTATGCCATCAAGGATAATCGGGTGACCATTAAGGCCCATTGGCCTCTTGTTCCTGACATACTTGCCTTTTAAATTTTCCTCACATACTTGCCTTTAAATTTTCCTCACAAACTGCCCTTTAAACATTATTGACATACTGCCTTTAAATTACTTGACGTACTGCTTATATATATATATATATATATATATATATATATATATATATATATATATATATATATATATATAGAATCATATGTCTAACAAAACACCTTTTATATATAAAAGTTTCAGAACAATACTTGAAGTGGTGTGTAACATTCATGGTTATAAAGATTGATTTGATGCTAAGCAAGAGTAAAATTTGATTTCAGCTTATTTCTAATTTATTTTATAAGGTCATAATAAATTAATTGTATGATTATCGTCCCCGAACATCCCCTAATTTTCATGCTGCCCGACCCTTTTTATTTTCTTTATTATGGTAAGTGTACTCTTCACTTTAAATCACTTGGACGCTTGCTTTTATCAACGTAAAACAATGAACTTTTAGTGTACACAGACTAACCGCATCGGAAAGACTTTTGTAATGTTTTAATCGACAGATGGCATTTTTACTGGTTTTAAACGGCAATTATGGGGAAGTGTATATTCAACCAAAAGTGGTTAAGTGACCCAAGATATAAACAATGGGTTAGAGAGTTCAAAGGTGATAAACACTCCACTAATTGTTGTCTGTGTAACAAAATAATAGATATGGGAAAGATGGGCGAATACGCACTCAACTCGCATATACATTTTATTATGCTTCCTCAAAGGGGGAAGCATATAGTCGCCGCTTCGTGCGTGCATGAGTGTCTGTGTACGTCCATCCGTGTGTCACCAATTCTTTTTTTTTTAATTTTCCAGAAAAATAGGTGGGTTGCGTTTATTAGAAGGGGGGCATTAATAAGGGAACATACGGTAGGAATGTATTGTGTGTGGATACTTATAATTCTGGTAGACATACAGTCAACCCTGTGTTAGTTGTGACCTGTATGAAGCAACCACTTGTCTCAAATAACCACATTTTTCTATTTACCCAATTCATAGTTATAGTGTAAATCAACCTGAATTAAGCAGCACCTGTCTTAAGGATTCATATTTGCTCTTTCCATTGAGTGGCTGCTTAAGACAGGTTTTACTGTATTTTGGAGGACTGTGACTGTAATATAAGTAAAACCTTAGTTAGTGGTCACCTGTATTAACCATCCACCTGTCTGAAACAGTCACATTTTCTATTTACCATTTTTATAATTTTTAATCAACCTGTATTAAGCATCCACCTGTCTTAAGGGGTCATGTTTTGCTCTGTCTTTTAAGTGACTGCTAAAGATAGGTTTGACTGTATTTCGTATTTCACAAGTAAAACACCACAATATTTACATGAAAAGAGAACAGCCCATAAATGGGGATGTTTCACTTAAATGCCAAGGTTACCCATACGTGGGTCACATATTAAAAAGAAAAGTGTTGGTTCGATTTTATTGCGATTTAAGATTCATCAAATTGATGTATAATTGTTATATACAACATTGGGTCTCATAGTCATTTGGAAAAATTATCAATTACTTTCAGAGATGAGTGAGCTCAAGTACTGGTTAACCGTCAAGAATCCCAGGAAGGAGTGGTTCGGTTAACCTCTCGGAAAAAAAAAAGATACCTAACAGTCAAACAAACCAATCTCATTGAACACAATAATAATTTTAAAATACAACGTTCTTTAATTGACATAAAATTTCTATAAATACATAATCATTGCATTATTTCAAACATGTGCGTCTGCTTTGCTTGTTTACAGAAATAAAAGTTCTTGTAATCGTTAACAGGTTTTCATTCACAAGTATGAATCCATTAAAGAAATTGTTTTGTAATTAATTAACATCGTTTTGAAATGAAATTAATTTTTCATGAACATTAATTCATTAATTGTATGAATATTTTTTCTGTCTTTTGAACATTTTCACAGTAAACTAATTCTGTTTTCTCTCTGTTTTACATGCTAAGTGAGCAATTGTGTGCACTATGCCATTTTAAATAAAGATGAAAGGTCAATTAGAGTTAATGATAACAATTCCTTTCTTAACAGATGAGTTGATAAAAAAATTCACATGTTCAGATAAAATTACTGCTGCGAAATTCGTTTATTCCTCTTGAAAATAAGCACTCCATTCTGAATAATTTCATATAATTAAGCATTGGCTTTATTGCTCTAAAACATCAAGGGACACATTTTAGTTTCCCTATAAAAACGCAATGTGGTTTGGGACAGGTTTTATATAATTCAGTACATGATTCAAATCAGAGAACCCTTTTTCAAAATTTCACAGTCATCAATGCATTGTTTTTGTTATAATGTTGCATACTACTAGATTATTGTTTATACATTTAATTGGCAAAAGAATTATTTCAAAAAAAGAGTTTTTTATTTGCAGTTTTAAAAAAACACTCCAACTGCCAATAATTTGAAATTCGAGGGAGATTCATGTATGTGTGTTAATTCACCATCAGCAGATAGCCAAGTGTAGCATTGTTGATAGTCTCCTCTTACAAATATTTTCTACTCTGGCAGTAAAAGTTGGGGGTATATACTCAGGGATAGTTTTGTATTTTGGGAACCTAGTGATGCTTTACCATTGGTAGTGCTGGTAATGAATAATGTTCCAGCAGACAAAAAACACGATATTGGGCTGTCCTTAAAAAAAAATGGTTTGCTGTGCTCCTACCTACTCATTCAAAATTGCCGTTACCCAAAACTTTTTATTGACTTTCAAAGCGTTTATTTTTTTTTTTCATGATTTGTGTCCATTTTTAGCTCTACTGGCCAAAGGCGTTGTCTGTCGTATGTCGTCTGTCGTCTGTTAGCAGCACTTTCTCTGAAACCACTAGGCCAATTAAACTGAAACTTCACATGCATGTTTCTGTTGCATAGGAGACTATACAGAAGATTTTTTTTTTTCGATCTGAAATTCAAGATAGCCCCCGTTACTAAAAATAGTCCAAAACTTAAAAAATCTTCTTCTCATGAACGGCCCAACAGATTTTCAAAATGTTTATGTAGTAATGATGGCCAACTATAGTATTGTTAGATTTGTTCAAATGGTGTCCCTAGGGTTAAATATGACCCCGCCCCGAGGGTTCAATTAGGGGACACATGTCATTATAATATTTTTTTTTTATTTTTTTTTTATAAATTAAAATGATTTTCCCTATATCTTCACAGAAGCATTGTTTGGTGAAAGAGGTTCAGATTTGTAAAAATGAATGGGTTCCACTGTCTAAAGGGGTCAGGAGGGGCCCCAAAAGAGTAAAAATTCAGAATTACTAAAATCGTTTTCTTGACAACTGGTATGTCAGATTTGTTCATATTTGGCATAAATTATTCCTATGTGTAGGAGTTTGATTGCAGATAAGAATTAAGGGGATAAAGTTTATAGGGGCCCTGTAAGGGGACTTAGAATTTTACATAGGGATACTATGGGAAAACAGAAAATTCTCTTTTTCTTTCATTTATTCTGAAACCACTAGGCCAATTAAACTGGAATTTCACATGCATGTTTCTGTTGCATAGGAGACAATAAAGAAGATTTTTTTTTTTCAATCTGAAATTCAAGATGGCCGCCATTACTAAAAATAGTCCAAAACTTAAAAAATCTTCTTCTCATGAATGGCCCAATATATTTTCAAAATGTTTATATAGTAATGATGACCAACTATAGTATTGTTAGATTTGTTCAAATGGTGTCCCTAGGGTTAAAAATGACCCCGCCCCGAGGGTTCATGAGTCAGTAGAGCGTCCTCAGGCCCTGTTGGGCCTCTTTTTCTTTAACACTTTCCTTCACAGTAGCGCCCCAGGATGCTCTTACTAATCGCTCCATGCTAGGGCCCCAGGGTGCCTTCGCTAATCCCTCCATGCTAGCGCTATACGACGCCTTGATGTTATATCCATGGAAGCGCCTGAGGGCGCCCCACTTTTTAAACTCAAATTATGTTTACAAACACACCATGTGGTCCGGAATTGCACCATCATAAACATTGACCTTTTTTCAATCAATTTCAGCCAATAAACACATGGTTTCTATTCAAATTTAGCAATAAATAACATCCAATTGTAAGTGTGCAAACCCATAGGTCACGCACGTAATCCATGTTAAATTTAGAAACATAATCGACTTTCGTTGGATTTCCCGGGAAAAGCAGAGCCTTATAGGTAAAAATTTAATATTGTAATTAGTAGTAAAAATATGATCCAATCATAGGTGTTTATCGCATAAGTCACGCGGCCATATATTACGCGCACACTCTTAATATTCACTAGTCAAATTTCATGAGTTCAAAGTTAAATACAGTGGCCGATGTTGACGATTATTTTGATGGTTTTGGCGAGTTCGAGAAAGGGTCTGATGTTGATTTTGATTCTGGTTTCGATGTTAGTTCTGTTGGTTCAGTAAGCTCTGTGATTAGTCCTGAGGTTTCTGATATTAGTGACGACGAGGATGTTGGACAGTTGACCAGGCATTTCACTAACTTTCAGGTTTGTACTTGCTTGCAATGTCATTGTTTTTAAATTTGTTTATTATGGTAATCGGAAATGGTTTTCTGAATCGTCATTTCTTGATGAAAATAAATAAAATAAGAAGGCAATAAAAATTTATATTATAATTAAATTAAAGTTGTCAGCCATGGAAAAATATTTATATTGCATAAAATTATAATTCTTGCAAAGAAGTAAAACAGAATCAGAAAATATATACTGTATAGAATAAATGTGCAGCAAAATGTTAAAAACAAACCACTCTATTCTTTTTTTTAAAAAAAAGGAAAATATATTCAACTCGTTTTTAATCTATGTTGAGTTTAAAAACAAAACAACACAGAATTGTCATTTATTTCTTATTGATTTTCAGGTGATGAATGACAAATATAAAAATAAAAAATAGAATAATCATTTATTTCTTTTTTATATTTTCAGGTGAATGACTACACTGGGCCATTAGGAGCCAACCTACCAGAAGGGTTTGATGTTACTATAGTGTCTGCCATAGACTACTTCTTCCTGATGATGAACCCCCCCAGACATTCAACGACATGGCTTGCCACACCAACAACCTCGCCCGATGGAAGATGGCACAAACAGACGAAGATGACAACAGGTGGACAGAAACCACAACATCTGAGGTCCGTGCTTTCATTGGTCTCAGCATCCTGATGGGCATCTGCAGACTTTCAGAGGCGGATGCTGGTCTGCAGACACATACATCGGCAACGTCGGGGTGCAGAACGTAATGACGTGCAACCGTTTTCAGAAGCTGAGCCAGTACTTCCACGTTTCTGACAGAGCAGCAGAGCCACATAGAGGGCACGACGACTACGGCAGATTGTACAAAGTTCGACCTATCATTGATCACATGAGCCAGACATTCCTTGAGAGATATAATCTGTCACAGGAAGTTTCGGTAGATGAAGCCATGGTTAGATACACAGGGAGACTCCCATTCCGACAGTATATGCCAGCAAAGCCAATCAAGCATGCGATGAAAATCTGGATGGCCTGTGATGCCAACACCGCGTACCTTTCCAGGTTTGAACAACACCGTCAGAACAAGGAGACAGCATGGCCTGGGCCACAATGTGGTGACTAAGTTAACGAACAACTTACAGAACTCTCACCGTAGAATCTTTTTTGACAACTTTTTTACTGGGATTCCACTGATGCAGACTTTGCTTGGAAATGGATTATATGCTTGTGGCACTGTGCGTAGGAACAGGAAGGACTTTCTTTCGGATCTGAATAAGCTGCGAGAAGTGCACAGCAGAGGTGATTTCATGGTTTGACAGAAAGTCACCTCAAATCTCACCACTACAGTCTGGAAGGACAAATGACTGGTACATCACGTTTCAACATTGAGTTGTCCAACCAGCATGAAGCGTGCTCGATGACGTGTTGGTCGAACTAGTGTTCGATTTGCAGCAGCCAGCCAGTGTTCATGCATACAACAGTACATGGGAAGAGTAGGCAGACACGACCAGTACCAGATGAAGAAAGATATTGAAAAGAATTCGAAGAAATGATGCGGTATCTTTTCTGGTTCATTGTGAACTGTGCGATCGTTAATGGTTATATTATATACAACCATAGTATCAAGGAGAGTCACTAAGAAGAAGAGATTTGCACATGTGGACTTCAGGATGGAGGTTATGAGGGACTTGATTGGTGGTTATACAAAGAAAAAGAGGAATTGAGATGAATAATGTTGGTTTGGTGGAGGGAATTAATGTGGAAGGTCATGTGAGTTGTCAGTTGCCAGGAGCAAAACGTCGTTGCCGGTTTCACTTGAACAATCTTGGTGTTATGAAGGAAACCGTGTATGGCTGTTACGTTTGCCAGGTACATTTGTGTAGGGATGGTTGCCGTGCGAGATTTCATAATCAGTAAAAAAAAGAAATGTCATTGTTATCAAGTGAATAAAATGTGTTAGCAAGAAATTATCAGAATGCTGTGTGTCAAATAATATATTATAAAAGTGTAATACTAAAAGAAAATTTCGGAAACAGTTAATAAGCTTATGGAGATGGTTATAGATACCTTGTTCTTTATCTATTGATTATTGATAAGCAAATGACCTTTATCTGTAGCCGGGCCCTGCAATTAGCTTAGTCGGTTATGCGTCTGACTATCAATCCAGGGGTTGTTAGTTCCAATCCCCCGCCGGGAACAGTCTCTGTGATGATTGATATACGACATTGTGTCTCATTATCATTCGTCTCTCACCATTGATTCAAGTGGGAAAGTTATCAGTTACTTGCGCAGATGGGGTGTGCTCAAGTACTGGTTAATTCCAGGAAACAGTGGTTAGGTTAACTGATTGTCTGTTAGCCCTTGATGGCATAAAAATGATGCTAAATATTCAATCAATGAATCGAAAAAACCTTTATCTGTATCAGTATAGAGTAGCAGATAAGGTTACTTGTGTGTGGAGGAAAGGGTTAATTTAAATGACTACAAAATCCAAATTTGATAACAAATTTTACTACTCACCTACCTACCCAATTGAATAATACTTGGCCGGAGCACAGCAAACAAATATTTTTTTAAGGATGGCTTTGCCCTACCGCAGAAAATTATACTGACACTGGATTTACAAAATCAAGCACTCCACACATATCCAAAAGTTGAGACTCCAAAGTGAAATCGGAACTTTCACATTTGTGGGGTAGATATTTATCAAACTGGGCACAGTTTGTGCGTTTGCAAGCATTCCTGTGCATTACTCCAAGAACTTCATGAAAACGTGGACACAGGTTAACATTGTGATTTTAGGTAGTTAGTGCCTATGGCAATGACCATTTTCATTTTCTTTTACCATGGAAAACAAAAATAGCCTAAATTTCAAAATTCTCCGTTTCTTAATAACATCAAGAGATGTCAAGGGCATTGCTGCAACATGTCACATAGATTTTTTATTTGATTGTGATATGGAATAAATAGGAAGGGTTCATGCCGAGGTTACTTAACCTATTTCCTTGTGTAGAAAGTACTTGCAATTTATAGAAAACCATTCCTTTGTTGGCTGTCTGTTGATTTTACAGATGTCATTACTCTCTGTGGAGTGAACTGATCTAGTCTATTCATCTTGACTAGGGCTTTATTAAACATATTGCTGTCTCTCTGATCCAATTTACTGGCAATGTCAGTTAATTACTGAAATACAACAATGTATTTCTTTTCTTCATTGACCTTAATGTCATTGGAAGGCAAGTCCTCCTATATGTAGTCGTTATGAGAGGTTCATTTTTTGTTCTATATTTGTTATAGTGTGGACCTATATTTGTTATAGTGTGGACCTATATTTGTTATAGTGTGTACCTATATTTGTTATAGTGTGTACCTATATTTGTTCTATATTTGTTATAGTGCACACCGGGATTTCCTCTGACCGCTAAAATGGTCCTAATAGTTCAAAAGTTTCAAAATGCATTTGCCATAACAGAAAATGCATTAAACAATAAGAGCCTCAAAGTATCAATTTATCACGATTTGTGTTCTATTTAACAGAGAGCAAAATCTTTAAGATGCAATAACAAAAGCATATAATTTCCAGTGATAGACTACACTTATCTCACATGCCTTTGAGAAGAAAAGACATAAAATTTTCATTTATAAAACAATGTTTGCGATAGCAGCGGTGTCATATTATATTTTCACCAGCAGAATTTTTAGGTGGGTGAAAATATTACAGAATTTTGCTATAATATTTTCACCTCCCTCTAAAATTTCATCCCATCCCCCCCCCCCCCCCCCCCCCCCCCCCCCCCCACCCCAAAAAAATAAATAAATCAAAAAATCAAAAAAATCATCAAAATTGATACTTCTAATAAATGACCCATTAAACTTGAATGCTAAAATGTATTTTGAAAAAAAGAGGGGCTGCAGTGAAAATAATACAGAATTTTAGTTGCTTCCAGCATAGTCTACGTCTGTTTTTTCTTACACAGTAAAACAACTTACATGGCAACACAGTTTGCTAGATAGTTTCAATTGAAAAAATTATTCAACTACATGGGTAGATAGCAGAAATAGGTGAAAAATGTTGAGCGAAGGTATTGTGGACAAACAGCATACCGTGTGTATCTGCAGTTTAAAAATGTTGATGTTGATATAGCCAGGTGACATTGATTACCACGTTCATGCCGTCTTTGTACTTATTAGATCAGTGTTACATTATTAAAGTTGCATGTAAATTACCTGTACATGCATCGAAATGTCATGCAAATGGGCAGTGATGGAAGAAAATCACGACAGAAAATGGTAAGTTCAGCAGGATCTGTGTAGCTGGGAAAGTAAATAGCCTTGTTATTTTTCTAAAATGATTTTAAGATTTGAATCTTGTATGGTTATTTAGAGCACTTTTTATGCATCGTGGGTTAACAGATGATCAGAATTTACCCAATTCTTTTCTGGGATCCTGGGAGGTTTACCAGTAATTGAGTACGCCCAGGGAAACAGATTCTGAAAAAGTTACAGACATACTTCTGCATCGATTTCAATATGTACTCTTGTTATTGTGATTAATGTTATATGTATTGAAATAATTTTAAATAAAATACGGTTTAAACTAAGTACACCAATATCCTCAAATAACTGATAACTTTCCCACTTGTATCAGTGGTGAGAGACCAATGACAAAGAAACACAATACCTTATGGCGATCATCATGAGGACTGAGGGCTGATCCCAGGGTCATGACCACAACAAACTGGAGAGTTTTATATAAGGATGCATCATCAAATTTAGTGAAATTTTTTCTGACTTCACCTTTATTTGTTTCATAAACAGAAATATGTGAAAATATTAGAGGTTTTAAGTTGGTTAAAAGGGCTGGATAGGGGAAATTGGGACTTCAATTTTTACATTTGAATACTAAGGTATAGCAGGAAATTCTGTTTTTTCTAATTTAAGATATAAGCCAGCTCTAGCTATTTTGGAAAAAAAAACATATATATGTCGATTGTCATCATAGCAGACGTGACCTCCCCTTGCTTTTTTTTCATTTTAAAATACCTTGACTCCTAATCAGGGACCGGTAAAAGGATTCGTCTACTTATCCTGGCGAGTGCTTTTTGTCTGAGTAACTAGTCTGTTGGACAAGTAAACTTTTTAGCCGAGATCGAAAAATACGCTATCTGAAAACTGTAAAAAACAGTATTTATTCTTTCCAAATTTCAATGCTGTCAATATCATTTATAAATTTGACATTTAATATTCACAATGATAAATTAATCATTCAATTTCTTGTTGAGTCTCCAAGAACACTTTTCATGAATTAATGTTTATTGCATGATCATAACGTTTAAAGCCAGTGGTGTATTTTTTTTATGCTTTTATTTCCCCATCAATAAGTGTGTTATAGGTCGGGGTCATCCCATCACACACTGTACAATGTTTACATATGTTTAAGCTTTTCTAGTCTCTCTTTCACTTGTTGTCAGTCATATTCAGTATATCATGCTTGGATAAATGTATAAATATGAGGTCTTAATAAGTTTAGAAGAAAATGGTATCTAACCAAGTTTTTCAAGGTTAAAAACCTGGTTATTAGATTGACAAGTCAGCTGGTGGGCAGAGTCAAGGTTTTTGTTTCTGTTCAATAACTAGAGTATTTTTCATCGGAACTCAACCAAACTTACACAAAATGTGAACCTGAATAAAATCTATGCCAAGTTTAAAAACCAGCCAATATGGACCATTATCTTTAGAGTTATGGCCCTTTAATTAGTCAAAAATGGTAAAATTTACCATTAGCGCTCAATTACTAGATTTTTTTTTATCAGAACTGAAGCAAACTTACACAAAGTGTGCATCTCTAAAAAATCTAGGCCGAGTTTGATAACCAGCCAATACGGACCATTATCTTTAGAGTAATTGCCCTTTAATTAGTCAAAAATGCTAAAATTGCCGGTTTCCGCTCAATAACTAGAGTATTCTTTATTGGAACTAAACCAAACTTACACACAGTGTGAATCTCTATAAAATCTAGGCCAAGTTCGATAACCAGCCAATTCAGACTATTGTCTTTAGAGAATGGCCCTTTAATTAGTCAAAAATGCTAAAATTTAGTTTCGGCTCAATTATACTAGATTATTTTTTATCAGAACTGAAGCCAACTTACACAAAGTGTGTATCTCTATAAAATCTGAGCCAAGTTTGATAACCAGCCAATTCTGACCATAATCTGCAGAGTAATGGCCCTTTAATTAGTCAAAAATGCTAAAATTGATTGTTTCCGCAATCAAAATTATACAATTTTTCTAGCGGTAAAGTTAAAATAATCTTTTTCTTTTGTTATTTTGATGAAGATACTAAAAAAGTTTAGATTGATGTTTTGATATAAATTAAAATGAAACTCCATTAACATGCACATTTTTATCTTGAAAATGGTTTGTGGTGCCCTTCCTCAGTTGATAACCATGAGGCAAAAAATATCATAAAAAATACAAATGATTTGTTTGAGAAATGTACAGGTCCGTTTAAATTTTTTACAAAACAGCTGAATTTCTCATAATGTTTGATGCATTTTGTAATATTTTGTAGAACAACATTGTGTTCAAGAAATTGTTGCTATCAGTTGAGAATGTGTGACTTGCCTCCAATCGATGGGCACCGGAAACAATACCACCACTTAAGCCTCAATGCCAAATGTGAAAATATTAATGTATTATTTTATAAATATGCATGTTTGTTTTCAAGTATAATCACATTACATCTTTCATAATGTGAATTACAGAAGTAATATTTTAGCCAAACAACCAGTGAAGAGCACAGAAACAAGAGAAAAACTTAATTTCATGCTTTTTTAACAAAACTATTGCATCAGTGTTTTACAAATAAAAAACAAAATTTGAATTGTATGCTTTTTATCTAATCTGAGCCGAAGGCTCACAGGTGAGCTTTTGTGATCGCCTGGTGTCTGTCGTCCGTCGTTCGTTGTTAACTTTTAGCTTCTAACAACTTCTTCTCTGAAACCACTGGGCCAATTTTGATATAACTTCACAGAAATGTTCCTTGGGTGACCCTCTACCAAGTTTGTTTAAGCCACCTTGATTGGTAAAAAAACATGGCGACCAGGGGGTGGGGTTAGTTTACTATATAAGCTATAGTAAAAACTTAAAAATCTTCTTCTCAGAAACTACTGGCTTGATTTTAAAATAATTTCACATAGATATTCCTTGGTTGACCCTCTACCAAGTTTGTTTAAGCCACCTTGATTAGTCCAAAAACATGTCTGCCAGGGGGTGGGGCAAGTTTAATTAGTAAAAACTAAAAAAATCTTCTTGTCAGAAACTGCTGGCTCAATTTTAAAATAATTCCACAAAAATGTTCCTTGGAGGATTCTCACCAAGGTTGTCAAACCGTAGTGATTTGTCAAAATACATGGCAGCCAGGGGGTGGGGTTAGTTTACTATATAAGCTATAGTAAAAACTTAAAAAATCTTCATGTCAGAAACCACCTGATCAATTTTAAAATGTTCCTTGGGTGACCCTTCACCAAGTTTGTTCAAGCCATTGTGATTTTTAAAAAAACATGACCTCACAGTGAGGTACTAGTTTACTATATAGGCAGCTAAAGTAAAAACTTCAAAAGCCTTTTTGTCAGAATCTACTGACCTCATTTCAATGTAATTTTACTGACATTTACCATGGGTGAACCTCTACGCATCTGTTACATTTTCAAAACAAATCAAAATTCTAACTACTTGCCCATCTCGTTTTTTCTGGAATTTTGAGTGTTCATGTATTATATAATCTACTTAAGTTTGATGACTCAAGGTCAGTCAGGTGAGCGATATAGGGCCATCTTGGCCGTCTTGTTTATTTTCTGCTTCAATGTACATAAAATTCTGGCATGAAATAGAGTTATAGTTATAATGTTTGAAAAACATGGTTTTCGGAGAATTTCCATGTCTCTTGTTTCTAATTGCTTCCTGTAAACATTTTTTTTATTTTAAAAAAAAAAAGAGAAATAATCCTTAATTATGCTCTCTCCATCAGTCAAGACCATATTAATAGTTCATCTTTTCATTTTTTGAGTACATTCATCTATATTAACATGACTTGTGTAAGTGACAGGGATTTTAGTTTTATATAAATAGATGGATCTATAATCAGGTTTATGTTATATTTTAAAAATTTGGAATAATTGTGATAGAATATTGGAGTATGAATTCCAATCTTTTTTTAATTTTTCAAGACTGTTGTTTCTCATAGCTACATTAGTGGTGTACAGAAATTTTTGTTTCTCATAGCTACATTAGTGGCGTACAGATTTTGTTGTTTCTCATAGCTATATAAGTGGTGTACAGATTTAGTTTTTTTTTTTGTTATAGCTACATTAGTGGTGTACAGAGATTGTTGTTTCTCATAGCTATATTAGTGGTCTTCTTTCTGAAAATGAAGATATACAATTATTTAAGGTACGATAAGGTAATCACAATGTGCTTAAAAACAGACATTTTAGTATAAATTTTTTGGACAAGTGATTTTTCCATCCGGCCGAGTACTTTTAACCAGTCCACTTGTACGACGGACGAGTACTTTTAACCAGTCCACTTGCACGACGGATGAGTGCTTTTAACCAGTCCACTTGTACGACCGACAAGTGCTTTTAACCAGTCCACTTGCACGACGGACGAGTGCTTTTAACCAGTCCACTTGCACCAAGGACGAGTGCTTTTAACCAGTTCACTTTCACCACGGATGAGTGCTTTTAACCAGTCCACTTGCACCAAGGACGAGTGCTTTTAACCAGTCCATCTGCACCACGGACGAGTGCTTTTAACCAGTCCACTTGCACCACGGACGAATGCTTTTAACCAGTCCACTTGCACCACGGACGAGTGCTTTTAACCAGTCCACTTGTACGACGGACGAGTGCTTTTAACCAGTCCTCTTGCACGATGGACTGGTCCTTTTAACTAGTCAACTTGCACGACGGACAGGTACTTTTAACCAGTCCACTTGCATGACGGACGAGTGCTTTTAACCAGTCCACTTGTATGACTGATGAGTACTTTCAACCAGTCCACTTGCACGACGGACGAGTACTTTTAACCAGTCCACTTGCACGACGGGCGAGTGCTTTTAAAAGGTTTTCCAGACCCCTGCTGACATGTCCGTATATCTTTACTGACCAGGATACTGAACACTCCAGCATCTAACCATTAACAAATGGAGAGTGACTTCAGCATGTTAAAGTAACAATACTTTCTGCTAACGATAACTGGGCTTCTCTTTATATAAGATAATTCTGATATTATTATAAGCCTGGCTCGGTCAGCTTAGTTGTGACTTTCAATGCTGGGGTCATTAGTTCCAATCCCTGCCCAGCTAGTCTCTGTCATGATTTATACACGACATTGCGGCTCATTGTCATTTGTCACTCACTGCTGATTCAAGAGACAGTTGGTTGCGGGTCTGACTATCAATCTAGCGGTCGTGAGTTTGAATACCCACCGGCAACAGTCTCCATGATGATTGATATATGACATTGTGTCTCATCATCATTCGTCTCTCACAGCTGATTCAAGTTGGAAAGTTATCAGTTACTTGTGGAGATGGGGTGTGCTGGAGTACTGGTTAACCTTTCAGGATCCCAGGAAATGGTGGTTAGGTTAATTGATCGTCTGTAAGCCCTCAATGGCATAAAATGACGCTAAATATCCACTTCAATGATCCAAGAGGGAAAGTTATTGGTTATTTGCAGAGGCGGATGTGCTCAGATACTGGTTACCCTTCCAGAGTCCCAGAAAAAAGTGTTTCTTATGTTTACTGATTGTCTGTGAGCCCTCGATGACATAAAAATAACACTAATTATTCAAACAAATGTTGTCTTAAATTACGTTATCATCTCAACTGTTGCTCTTTTAAATGCTTCGTATACTTTGCTTCTCTGTATTTAATTCAGCTTTAGTCTTATTTTGTTGTCTTCTTGACTGATGTTCTTTCAAATGTTTTCATGTTATCCATTATATTAACTTTTTATATATTGAATAATTCCTTCTCAATGCCGCGGAAAATGAATACGAATGAGAAAACTAATTCAGTCAGTTAGATTTAAATCATGATTTTATTAAGATGTAAAATATTAAATTTGAGAAAGAAAAAGAGAGATTTTGTTTCATGTTTTGAAACAATTTATAATCCAATCATTTGATATGATCAGCAGTTGTTGAAAGTAATCTGTTTTAGGATATTTATGATAAATTATCAAACATTATAAGGAAATTAAATTTACTCTATTATTTTGAAATCCATCAAAGAAATCTTAAGAAAATAAGTGTTTTTTTAATGCAGACCTAAGAATGGTGTATTTTTTAGCTCTACTGGCCAAAGGTTACCTGAGACTTTGTCTCTAGTGATCATTTGCAATTGTCTTTTGTCCGTTGTCATGTGTCTAAATAATTCACATTTTTTTACTTCTTCTCAAAAACCGTTGGCCTGATTGCAATGAAATTTTTGAATGTAGCTTTCGTACTTTAAGGTGATTCAAAATTATGAATTTCATGGTCCCCACCACTTTGGGGCCTTTGGGCCAATTTCATGGTAAACTTAAAAAAATCTTCTTAATATGGGAAGCACTTGGAAACAAATTGTAAGCATAATTATTGAGACTTATATGGGTTCTTCATAAAAATTGTGTATTTCATGCACCTGGGTCTCATGGTTTGGCCCTGGGGTTGGGGCCCTTAACTAAATCTTAACGAGAGAAATTAACAAAAAACGTTATTTCTTAAGTCTGAATAGACACATTTTAATTTCTTTTGGGGTGCTTTGTTGTTGTTGACATGATGGTCAAAACTTATGTTTCAATTTAATGCTACTGACTCCCAGGGACGTAGAGCAGAAACTTTGGGGATGGGGCTAATACAGCGAAATTCACGGTAAATTTAAAAAGAAATCTTATAAAAAGAAAAAATCTTATAAAGGGAAGTGCTGGGAAACAAGTCATAAGCATGATCAATGACACCTGCAGGTCTTTCTGAAAAATTGTGAATTTCATGCCCCTGGGTAATCAGTGTATGGTCCTGGGGATTGGGCCTACGCTATTGACTCCATACAGAAAAAATGACAGACATGGTTTTTTTGGGGAAAGTGTTGAGCTAATACGCCACTCAGGTGACTGTTAAGGCCCGTGGGCCTCTTGTTGGTATAAAATTTCTGTATACTCATATCGCATTATATGCATCTAAAGAACATTTCACTCTCTCTCACACACTATGCATGAGTGAGGATAATGCTTTAAGGAAAGTCACAGGTATCTTTCTATTACGTGTAAACTTAAAAGGAGTAAATAATATGTGAATAAACACGATATGTTTCTATTGGGGGTCAGCTTAATACTAGATAATATTCAATCCCCCCATATAAAATATTGGTATGTACACAACACACAAGTGCGGATAATATGTGAATAAACACTGTATTTTTATATTGGGTGTCAGCTTAATACCAGGTAATGCTCAGTCCGAATAGAAAATTTTGTTAGGTACACATGAGCCTGGATAATATGTGAATAAACATGGTATGTTTCTATTGGGGGTCAGCTTAATACTAGATAATGTTCAATCCCCATGGAAAATATTGGTATGTACACAACACATGAGTGCAGATAATATGTGAATAAACATGGTATGTTTCAATTGGGGGTCAGCTTAATACTCGATAATGTTTAATCTCCATGGAAAATATTGGTATGTACACAACACATGAGTGCGGATAATATGTGAATAAACATGGTATGTTTCTATTTGGGGGTCAGCTTAATACTAGATAATGTTTAATCTCCATGGAAAATATTGGTATGTACACAACACATGAGTGCAGATAATATGTGAATAAACATGGAATGTTTCTATTTGGGGGGTCAGCTTAATACTCGATAATGTTTAATCTCCATGGAAAATATTGGTATGTACACAACACATGAGTGCAGATAATATGTGAATAAACATGGTATGTTTCTATTGGGGGTCAGCTTAATACTGGAAAATGTTTAATCTCCATGGAAAATATTGGTATGTACACAACACATGAGTGCGGATAATATGTGAATAAACATGGTATGTTTCTATTGAGGGTCATTTTAATACTAGATAATGTTCAATCTCCATGGAAAATATTGGTATGTACACAACACATGAGTGCAGATAATATGTGAATAAACATGGTATGTTTCTATTTGGGGGTCATCTTAATACTAGATAATGTTCAATCTCCATGGAAAATATTGGTATGTACACAACACATGAGTGCAGATAATATGTGAATAAACACGGTATGTTAATACCTAATGCTTTTAAATCCCTATTAAAAATATTAGTGTTATAATTTTAATGACTTCTTTAACAACTAATATATATATATATAAATATATATATATATTCGACAGAAAAAGCTAAACCTTATTTTAGTAATTACCATATCTATGGTATGCAATAGTTCAGCCATCTATCCAAGTCTCGAAACCTGATGCCATACTTGCGCTGTTTGATATACCAGCATGTTTCCAAAGGAATGATTAATTTTTGATGAAGTTCTGGTGAGAATCTAGCATTTTAAGATTTGTTTAAGTTTAAAATGATAATCATTGATGCTCATCCATCAGTGTCGCTCTGAGCTGAAAGTGAGGCTAATCATTATCATGGGTTTTGCATTCAAAATTCTCTCTTTCCTTGAAAGGATTACATTTTTGTCGTCTTTAGTGAAATTTGAATAATGATCTTTTATTAGATTGGGTTGTGTTTTTTTTTAACTGGGTTTAATGCCATTTTTGACATTTTTCAGGTCATATAATTATGGTATGTTGAGTTTTATTGGTGCAGGAAGACTTGAAAATGAATAAGTATGAATAGAATCACAGTCCTTCCGCAAGTAACTGGCAGACTTCCTCGCATATAATTTTTGGACAAGCTGGGTCCGAACCACAGTTACTTGCAGAAGGACGGTGGTACTACTCAGTGACTCAGTCTGAGGTCTTCCTCCACCAGTAAAACTGGATATGCAATAACCTGAAATGTGTTGAAAATAGCGTTAAACCCCATTCAAAAGAAAAAAACAATAATAAAAAAGGAAAGTAAATAAAATGACACCGGTGCATGAAAGGAACATTGAGATGTGAAATAAATAAATGGCTTAAAATGAGACAATGGATCTAGACTTCAAGCAAATCGAGGGGTGAATGTGAAAAAGGTCTAAGTGCATATAAACAAAGAAGCACTTACACCTTTTTCGTTTTCAACCCTCGGCATGCAAAAGGACAGTTGATTAAGCACATCTCTTTACAACAATGCAGATTTAGATAAATAAATCAAAATTTATTGCGAAAGAAATTTATACTTGTAGCAGGAATAGTCGTTAAGCGTAAATTCTGACACGTTAGTTTATAGATTTTCAGAATTGTCAGCAGAAAAAGGGACATAAAAACAGAGTTGTTGCAATAATGATTTGAAAATTAGAAGTTGTCATAATAGAGAATGCTATACTGTCGAATGTGGAAAAGATATTGTGCATGTTCTATTAAAGGTGGTGAAAATCTATAAATTTCAATGAGAAATATCTATTTTGATGACAAACATCAGGTATTTTAATATGAAAGGTGTAAGGGTGACAAAGGAAGGAAATTAGTTGATGTTACAGAATTTAAATGCACTTGCTGGCCCCATGCGGAGAAATTACAACTAGAAATTATTTAATGACATTTAAAAGACTGATGTCGTCTGCTTTCAGAATCTCCAGAGTAGAAATTGAATACAAAACTGTTGATAACAAAAATCACATGGTAACAAATGATTGAAAAAAATGGAATGGGATATTCACACAAAAATGATATAAATTGTTCAACAGTGATCTACAGACAACAACAACCACATTAGCAAAATGCATTCGAGAATGATTGAAAACAATATGATGACTTTTTTTAAGTGTGGTATGAATTTAACATATAGATTGGAATTATAATACACAAAAATATTTTATCTTAGATGGTTGATTGATTGATTGAATATTTAGCATAATTTTTATATCATCGAGAGGCTAACAGATGATCAGTTAACCTAACTGCTGTTTTCTGGGATCGTAAACCAGTACTCGAGCACACCTATCTCTGTAAGTAGTTTCCCCACTTGAATCAGCAGTGAGAGACAGATGATAATGAGACAGAATGTCATATATTAATCATTACAGAGACTGTTGCCGATTGGGGATTCAAACTCACGACCCCCTGGATTGATAGTCAGACATGCAATCGTCTGAGCTAATCGAGCCTGGCTTTATCTTATATAGATAATATTGGATGTTCCAGACATGCTTCTGTACTGACATGGAATTATCGCTGTCTCCCTATGTTTTGCTTTGAATTATGATTTATCGGTCCTCTTTTGGCCCAGTGGTCTAAGACGCCATCTCATGGTCATTTACTTCTCACCACTAACGTCAAAGATTCTAATCCCGGTCGTTCCAAAAACTTTATGTTAGAAAGTTTACCAGTTATTAACAGAAGGGCGGTAGTTTCACTCGGATTCATTCTGAGGTCTTCCTTCATCATTAAAACTGGATATGCCATAATTATATCCCTGATTTAGATATTTTATGGCAAATTTTCTACTGATCATTGCCCAGAATGTAAAACTGGTGTTGTCTGAGTGAATGCAGATCAGTTAGACATTTGACTACCAATGTGAGATTTTCTATATTTCATAATGTTATAATAAACAGACAAAGGAGAAAAAGATGTTGTTCTGAAATTTGCGGTTTTAAATATCACATTTGATTAAAGCTCGCCAGAGAAACGCTATTTACCGCATTTGTTTCAATATCACCAGAGAAAAGCTATTCATCACATTTGTTTTAAGCTTGTCTGAGAAAAGCTATTTATAACATTTGTTTCAATATCACCCGAGAAAAGCTACTCATCACATTAAATTTGTTTAAATCTCATCACACTTGTTAAAATCTAGCCCGAAAAAAGTTATTTATCACATTTGTTTATTTAAGCTTGCTTGAGAAAAGCTCTTTGTCACATTTGTTTAAAGCTCGTCCCAGACAAGCTGTTCATCACATTTGTTTAAAGCTCGCCCAAGAAAAGCTATTTATCACATTTGTTTAAAGCTTGCTCAAGAAAAGCTATTTATCACACTTGTTTAAATCTCATCAGAGACAAAAAATTTATCTCATTTGCATAAAGCTTGCTCGAGAAAAGCTATTTATCACATTTGTTCAAAGCTTGCTTGAGAAAAGCTATTTATCACATTTATTTAAAACTTGCTCAGTGAAAGCTATTTATCACATTTGTTCAAAGCTTGCTCAAGAAAAGTTATTTATCACATTTATTTAAAATGTGCTCAATAAAAACTTTTTATCACATTTGTTTAAATCTAATCAGAAAAAAGCTATTTATTACATTTGTTTAAAGCTTGCTGGAGAAAAGCTTTTTAACACATTTATTTAAAGCTTGCTCAAGAAAAGCTATTTATCACATTTGTTTAAATCTTATCAGAGAAAGCTTTTTATCAAATTTGTTTCAATCTAATCAGAGAAAAGCTATTCATCACATATGTTTAAACTAAGCTTGCTTGAGAAAAATTATTTATCTCATTTGTTTAGAACTTGCTTGAGAAAAGCTTTGATCACATTTGTTTAAATCAAATCAGAGAAAAGCTATTTATCACATTTGTTTAACGCTTGCTTGAGAAAAGTTATTTATTACATTTATTTAAAGCTTGCTTGAGAAAAGCTATTTATCACATTTGTTCAAAGCTTGCTTGAGAAAAGCTATTTATCACATTTGTTCAAAGCTTGCTTGAGAAAAGCTATTTATCACATTTATTTAAAGCTTGCTCGAGAAAAGCTATTTATCACATTTGTTCAAAGCTTGCTCGAGAAAAGCTATTTATAACATTTGTTCAAAGCTTGCTTGAGAAAAGCTATTTATCACATTTATTTAAAGCTTGCTTGAGAAAAACTATTTATCACATTTGTATAAAGCTTGCTTGAGAAAAGCTTTTTGTCACATTTGTATAAAGCTTGCTTGAGAAAAGCTTTTTGTCACATTTATTTAAAGCTTACTCGAGAATAGCTATTTATCACATTTGTTTAAATCTTATCAGAGAAAAGCTATTTATCACATTTGTTTAAATCTAATCAGAGAAAAGCTATTTATCACATTTGTTTAAATCTAATCAGAGAAAAGCTATTTATCACATTTGTTTAAATCTAATCAGAGAAAAGCTATTCATCACATTTGTTTAAATCTAATCAGAGAAAAGCTATTTATCACATTTGTTTAAATCTAATCAGAGAAAAGCTATTCATCACATTTGTTTAAATCTAATCAGAGAAAAGCTATTTATCACATTTGTTTAAATCTAATCAGAGAAAAGCTATTTATCACATTTGTTTAAATCTAATCAGAGAAAAGCTATTCATCACATTTGTTTAAATCTAATCAGAGAAAAGCTATTTATCACATTTGTTTAAATCTAATCAGAGAAAAGCTATTCATCACATTTGTTTAAATCTAATCAGAGAAAAGCTATTTATCACATTTGTTTCAATCTAATCAGAGAAAAGCTATTTATCACATTTGTTTCAATCTTATGAGAGAAAAGCTATTTATCACATTTGTTTCAATCTTATCAGAGAAAAGCTATTCTAATGATTCTGTATCTGTCTTGCATCTGTGCATTAAAACTTTCGAGTTGTTTGCACTTCAGCACCTACATTTTTCATTGGATCATCACTAAAACTTAAACAGTGGTTATATCTGACTTAAACAGTGGTTATATTGGTGGTTATATCTGACTTGAACAGTGGTTATATCTGACTTAAACAGTGGTTATATCTGATTTAAACAGTGGTTATATCTGACTTAAACAGTGGTTATATCTGTGGTTATATCTGACTTGAACAGTGGTTATATCTGACTTGAACAGTGGTTATATCTGACTTAAACAGTGGTTATATCTGACTTAAACTGTGGTTATATCTGACTTAAACAGTGGTTATATCTGACTTAATCAGTGGTTATATCTGTGGTTATATCTGACTTAAACTGTGGTTATATCTGACTTAAACAGTGGTTATGTCTGACTTAAACAGTGGTTATATCTGATTTAAATAGTGGTTATATCTGACAAGTTCTTAAACTGGCCAAGTCTGATAATTTATGTTAGGATTGTAGCTCTTAAAAAGGTCAAAGATTACACAATGTGTGACCTTGTGTGCACTTATCTGTCATTTAATCCTTACCAAACTTGCACTGTAATTCTATAACCACAATATTAATATCAGAGATGTAGCCATTGAATCATCAAACATTGCACTATTTGACCTTGTATGGACCATTTCTGTTTGCTAGATCCTCACCAAATATACACAGTAGTTAAATTAACCATAATGCCTCTTATAGAGAAGTTCTGGAATTGACCAATATTGATAAATATTGTCTGAGATATGGTATTTGCATCATACAAATGGTTTTGTTTTACAAAGTATGTTATGCCCTAGGTGAGCATTTAAGGTTTGTTGTGGCCCTCTTGTATTGAATGCAAGTATTTAAGTGATGAGTGCAGTTCTTGAATACTATCAGAAGATTTAACATCATTATTGTTTACAGTATTTGGCACAAAACTGTTTATTTAGACGTGACCTGCCAATATCGTTCTTTTAAATGCATTGTGGGAAATTGCAGCACTTTAATAATGTATATTAGCAATACATCTGTCTGGTTCGCAATTTCCTGAATATTAACAAACTCTTGTGGATTAGATTTTTGTGTTTGGACAAAGATCCATTATTTCAGTTGATAATTAGATCTGGCGCGGTGTCTTAAAATTAAGAATGTCTGCACCTACCCTAAATTATGTCAAATTGCTGAGGGAAATACTCTAAACTATGCTGAGTGTCTGACGAAAATATATCTTATAGGTGCTTACCTAAAATTGTGTCAAGCTACTAAGGGACATACTCTAAATTATGTCAAGCCACTTAGGGAAATATATTTTAAAGGGACAAACTCTAAATCATGTTGAGTGTCTTGAGGGAAATATATCTTAAAGGGACACAACCTTAATTATGTCAAGCCACTAAGTGAAATATATATCTTTAAAGAACACATTCTAAATAATATCAAACCACTGAGGGATATTTATAAAGATTGTCTTAAAGGGACATACCCTATATTATGTTATGCCACTAAGGGAAATATATCTTAAAGGGACATACCCTATATTATGTTATGCCACTAAGGGAAATATATCTGAAAGGGACATACCCTATATTATGTTATGCCACTAAGGGAAATATATCTTAAAGGAACATACCCTATATTAAGGGCAATAGGTTTTAAAATGAACACACCCTATATTAAGGGAAATATATCTTAAAAGGAACATCTCCTAAATTATGTCAAGCGAATAAGGGAAATATATCTCAAAGGGACACCTCCTAAATTATGTCAAGCCACTATGGGAAATGTATATTAAAGGAAAACACCTTAAGGGAAATATATAAAAAGGGACACACTTTTTGATAAATTTTTACCTAATACAACACAAATAGAAAATGAAATAAGAAAACTGGTATGCTCTTCCATAAAAGGAGAAATTGCTATCAATGTAAAATAATTTTTAAAATGCCTGCAATGCATCTCATTATCCATTAGCAATAAAATACAAATTATTTTATGTTTCAAATATGCCAAAACATGACAATAGACAGTTTAAAATTTGTTTGTGCGGAAATTTGTTTTATTCCACCTGTGCCGCAGATAAGAATAGGGTGAAAACTCTTCAAAAATAACGTTTGAGTGAAATCTTATAATCAAAGAATTAATTGGGTGAATTTCACTCAGCAAGTTTACAATAATTGAGTGAAACATGGAGAATTGTCTAAATGAAAGTAATTCAAATGCCTTACATTGATTAAACTTGTCTATATTAAATGTGCGGTATTGTAAAATTGTTACTGCCTGTAATTCTTGTTTTGTACTATCACAGATTGTATCTAGCAATGCATTTATAACGGACACTACCTCTCTTAAAATTAATGTAAATAAATCATGTTTCAAATCAAAATTTACCGATCAGTAATCTAATATGCAAATTGTTTGGCTGACGAAAATTATCATAAAAGTGCTGATTAGATTGTATATGACTGCCAATGATGTCATTCTTCAGTATTAGAACAATCGCGAGATAATTGTGTCAAGTAGGGCCTATATGGAGAAATATTTTTCCCCATCTTGTTGAAACATAATTTTTCTGGATATGAGAAGCCATTGAAGAAGTACTGTGGGAAAAAATAGTGTTGCTGCAGAATTAATAATAAAACTGCGTTTAGGAATGTCACAAGATCGGTCATATAAATCTAACTTTAAACTTGACCACCTACTCGGATTTATTTGATGATGCTCGGAAATTCCCAACCATTTAGGGATGTAATTGAGATCATAATTATAATCATATACTAAATCTTTTCCCCCCGCTAAAGGTGAAAGGGGAAATGGTACTGGTCTCCCTCCATCCGTCAGTCCATAACACTTTTGTCTGGAGCATAACTCTAAAACTATTCAAGGGATATTGTTGAATCTTCACACAATGGCAGAGGACATTGTGAGGAAGTGCATTGTCCAAGAACTGTAACTCTACCTTGTCCATTTTTGAATTATCTCCCTTTATCATATTTTATTATGCTTGTCTGGAATATAACTCAAAAAGTGTTGAAAGGATTTAGTTGATATTTCACACAGTTATAGAGGATATTGAGAGAAAGTGTAGTGTGCAGGAAGCATAACTCTTTCTGCTGTCTTCACAGATTATTCCCCTTTGTTATATGCCCTTGTTTGGAGCATACCTTGAACAGTTTTGAAGTGAATGCTTTGAAACTGCATACAATGATAGAGAGCATTGACAGGAAGTGGACAGTACAAGAATTTGCTTCGGCAGAGGTATTGACCATGTCCAACATGGCTCTTGTTTAAAGATCAGTAATAATACAAGTTTAGATACATGTTTTTGATGATAATTATAAAATTAAACGAGACTTACCTAGTAAGGTGAAGTTCAATTATAATTCTGGTGCAACTGGACTACATGGTTATGTGAGATGAAAATGTGACTAGTCACATGACCACAGCCTCAGATTTCAGAGCAATAAGCATAACAATGCAGACGTGGAAAAATAAAAAAAACCAGGGTGGGGGCAAAGCGGGTGGGCACATAACCCTGAAACAGCACAACTACTAAATTAAGATTTCAGTTCATCCAGTATGAATTTGAACAATCCAGAGTCACAAATATCAACAAGACTTGCTGATAATACTTTTACTAAACTGGAATCATTCGTGATTTCCCTATTATAAAACTTTCTAAATGTATTTTCCTGCCTCCATCCAGCAGGATTAGCATTGTATCAATTGGTACATGATTAGCAGAAGCAGCACATGTGCTATGAGGACTGAACACTGTTATGTCAATACCGCCTTACTAACCCAAGTATGTGGTTTCTGTGACTTGAGGAGCAAATGAGAATCTTTACGAAAGTCAGCAGTTCTATCTAAATAGTGTTGATATGTAATCACTGGACAAAGACTTTGATCTAATATATTACTTGAAATGAAAATTTCAGCCAAATGTTTATTAGGCTTAGTTTGTTTTAAACCTTATTTTTAAGTCTGTATTTGAGCACTCAGTATTTCTCACATCCAATAAATGCAGAGATTGTGATCTATGACCTGTTACTAAGGCTAACGGTGTAACCAATTTTCTAGATAGTTCTTAAAGAGAAAACTTCGACAACGGAAACATAGATTGCAAATAGTTTAACACGTTGTCTACATCCCAGGTACAATTATATTTAGGCAATGCAGGTTTTATCTCAAAGAAACCTTTTAAAAACCTTTAAATAAACACATGATTTCCTAGTTGTGAACTCGACGTATTTACCAATAAAACTAAACTAGATACTTCAGATTTCGCAGTATTAATTGCGCTTTAACCCAGACCTTCTGCATGAAGCACTGTTAAAAACTGAACAACATTAATTACAGATGGATTAACCCTTTAATTCATATAGACGCCTTTGGACACCTCTAATATAGACGCCTTTGGACACCTTTAGACACCTAATGTAGAAGCCTTTTGAATTATTGGGTGAATTATGTTTATATTAACTGGCAGAGTGGAAAAGTCTTCCTGCACTGTTTTCAAAGGCCTTCTCTGATTGGTGCAGGAAAACGCGTATCTATGGAGTAAAGGTTAAACTGATCAATTTTTTCACTACTACAAAATTGACACCATTAAAAAAATTTTGTTGAAATATGTCCCATATTGTTTTTTCGTACTGTTTCTCTATGACGATAAGATGACAGTGGCAGATGACTGATAGTCCTGCTGACTGATAGTAAGGGATTTCCGGAGATCTGAAAAACACCCAGTGTCATTTTCTTCAGTGGATGTTGGTTTGATCTTATCTTCTGAATAAGTATTTGACAAGCTGTTGGTAGTATGAAGGACTAGGCGCTCACCAGACTTAGGAGTCGAGGAAGCCAAGGTTGTGTCACAAATATTGGCACTATTAACACTACTTCTGCTGAATCCTGAATCACTTTTTGGAGTACAGGTCCTAACACACTGAAAGGACAGAATATGTACGAATAATAATCACTCCAGGTCAGAGAAAATGCATTAATTGCCACTGCCTTTAGATCTGGTGTCAATGAAGCATACTGTTCACATTTATAGTTGGTCGAAGATGCAAAAAGATCAATTTCAAATGGACCAAATTTTTTAAATCTTTGAAAACAGAATCTGATGTCACTATTTAATTTCCGTGATAACTTATCTGCAATTGTATTTGGCTTGCCTGAAATATGGAAACAGCTTAGCCAGATATTTCTTTGTACACACCAAAGCCAAATGTCCTTTGCCAACTTATAAAGATGGGACTTTCTCCCTCCCATTTTTTATATATACTTAATCGCTGTTGTGTTATCTAAATACAAGTGTATATGTTCATTTCTGACATTCAAACACAAATATTTCAATGCCAAGAAAGCAGCTTTTAACTCTAAATAGTTAATATGATTAATCTTATCATCCACCAACCACTGCCCATGCATTTTAACATCATTGGTTACATCATGACATCCCCATTCAGTACCTGAACTGTCAGATTCAATACATCTATCTGGTTTGGGAATAGATATGTATCTAAATGCAGCTGCAATGTTATCAATCCACCATTTTATACACTTCCTAGCAGATAATGATAGTATTATAAATTCATCAAAATTACCCTTGTGCAACTTAAGATTTGTATCTCTTTCAATTTCTAATGATTTCTAATATAACGCTGCATATTGCATGCCCTGTTCACTGGCAACACACTTCCCTATCAACTGTGCAAACTTAAGGAATGGTTATCTTATATGCCTTTAAGATATCTTTGGCCAAATTTGAAAGTTCTATAGCTTTCTCAGGGGTTAACCTAATTGTCATGGTAACGGAACAAATGAGGAAACCTATAAATACTATTTGTTGGGTTGGAATAACGACAGATTTATTTTTATGGACGGTAAACCCCAAATCATCTGCCAAAAGTAATGTATCTGTGATGTTTTGTACTCATTCTTCTTTGTTGTCTGATTGAAGATTATCATCAATATACGCAACATTTGTATGATCAATTGTCCGAAGCGAGGCATACATAGGGTTTAATAATTTTGTGAATATGCGGGAACTGATGAAAATACATTTGGTAAACATGTATACTCATATATGCGACCTTTCCAACAAAATCTCAAGTATCTTCTATATTCTTTTGCAATAGGGATGCTATAGTTAGCTTGCTTCAGATCAATGCTACCAAAATAAACATTAGGCTTCACAAGAGTTAATGCGGTCTTCAATGACTCCATTTTAAAATGGTGCTTTTCAACAGATTTATTTAACTCACGAAGGTTTAGAATAAGTCTATAAGTACCATCCCTTTTAGCTACTACAAATACATTTGACAGAAATTGATTTTCATCATGTTCTGCAATACACAGCACCTTGCTTTCTAATAATTTACAATTTCCTTGGAAGTGATATCTTGTTCTGATAAATTTAAGATGGGATGGTTGTATTTTAATGATTTAACAGGTTCAGTTTCGAATTCTGTAGAATAACTATCTTTAACTATATCTAAAAGGTATTTATCAGAAGTTATTTGTGTCCAATTTTTGAAGTTACTCAGCTTGTTTATCATTTGGTCAAATATACAGGTACTCGCACTTTCTACTTCTTTGGAGTGTAACCTCGCCCTAGGGATATTTTGCTCATGAAGGGCTGATCACGGGGTTGGTATAAAAAAACCCTTGGAAGATGTCCCTTTAGTTGTTCCTTGATGTTTTACAAAAGTTGGAGCAGCTGGTCTCTCTCTGCATAGACGATCCTTGTCCATTAGTATACATGCTCTGGTACCCTCTCTTCCGATCACCACTCATTTGAGTGCCAATACACTTTTTAGCTTTTGTGATCGCCTGGTGTCCGTTGTCTGTCGTCCATCGGCCGTCGTCTGTCGTCCGTCGTTAACTTTTAGCTTCTAACAACTTCTCCTCTGAAACCACTGGGCCAATTTTGATATAATTTCACAGAAATGTTCCTTGGGTGACCCTCTACCAAGTTTGTTCAAGCCATTTTGATTCGTCAAAAAACATGGCGGCCAGGGGGTGGGGTTAGTTTACTATATAAGCTATAGTAAAAACTTAAAAAATCTTCTTGTCAGAAATAACTGGCTCGATTTAAAAATAATTTCACAGAAATGTTCCTTGGGTGACTGTCTACTAAGTTTGTTCAAGCCATCTTGATTCGTCAAAAAACATGGCCGCCAGGGGGCAGGGCAAGTTTGATTAGTAAAAACTTAATAAAAAAAAATTTGCAGAAATGTTCCTTTGGTGACCCTTTACCAGTTTGTTCAAGCCGTTGTGATTTTTTAAAAAACATGACCTCACAGTGAGGTGCTTATTTACTATATAGGCAGCTATAGTAAAAACTTCAAAAGCCTTTTTGTCAGAATCTACTGACCTGATTTCGCTGTAATTTCACTGACATTTACCATGAGTGAACTTCTACGCATCTGTTACATCCTCAAAACAAATCAAAATTCTAACTACTTGCCCATTTCGTTTTTCTGGAATTTTGAGTGTTCATGTATTATATAATCTACTTAAGTTGGGTGACTCAAGGTCAGTCAGGTGAGCAATATAGGGCCATCTTGGCCCTCTTGTTCTCATTAATGGATTTTAACTGTTTGTCCAAATCATTGCTAGACAATTGATCTGTAAGGGGGATATGAGGCGCATATAACCTCTTGTATTTCTTAGATACAGCTGGCTTAAGAAATTTTTGTCTCACATTTAATGAGTACATGCCAACAGTTGTAAAGATTGTGTGGCAAATTCAAAGATGTCTTCACCTTCTTCTCCATCATTTTTAGCTCTATTGGCCAAAGGCCAGAAGTGCTTATGTGATGGCGCGTTGTCTGTCGTCTGTCGTCTGGCGTCTGTCGTCTGTTAGCAGCACTTTCTCTGAAACCACTTGACCAATTAAACTGAAACTTCACATGGGTGTTTCTATTGCATAGGAAACTATACAGAAGATTTTTTTTTCAGTCTAAAATTGAAGATGGCCACCGTTACTAAAAATAGTCCAAAACTTAAAAAATCTTCTTCTCATGAACGGCCCAACAGATTGTCAAAATGTTTATGTAGTAATGATGACCAACTATAGTTTTGTTAGATTTGTTCAAATGGTGTCCCTAGGGTTAAATATGACCCCGCCCTGAGGGTTCAATTAGGGGACACAATGTCATTATACTGTATATTCCCTTATAAATGCCCCCACTCTAATAAATGCCCCCCCCCCCCCCCCCCCCCCCCCCCCTATTTTTCTGGAAAATTAAAATGCGATTTGAGTGCGTATTTGCCCATCTTTCCCTGATCGATTATTTTGTTACACAGTCAACAATTAGCAAAGTGTTTATTACCTTTGGACTCTTTAACCCATTGTTTATATCCTGGGTGACCACTAAACCACTTTTGGTTGAACAAATACTTCGCCATATTTGCTGTTTAATACTAGTAAAAATGCCGTCTTCCGATTAAAACATTCCAAAACGTCAGAAAATGCGGTTAGTCTGTGTACGCTGAAAGCTCATTGTTCCACGTTGATAAGAGCAAGCGTCCAAATGATTTAAAGTGAAGAGTACAATGACAATAAATTCGGATATTCCAGTACGCAGACTAGTAATTTCATACAGATTTTCAGCTTTTTTTCATCCTATGTCGATTATTTCATTCACTCTAAAATTATTCTGAACCACTTTTTCGGGGATTAAAACTGGATTTAAGGTTTTTTTCCATGGTTTTATTGGTTTTATTGTTTTTATAACTGTTGTTAAATTTGCTTTTTTTATCTTTTATAAACGCCCCCACCTTGTAAAATGTAACGCTTTAACACTTTCAGCTTACGCTGACAAAGCTACCTGTTGCTGCTGTAGCATTTGTTTTGTAGCCACGATCTCAATTTCAGCAGTTGAATGATAACAATTTGCAATATCTATCACTTTCCCCTGTGAAGGCATCCTCCTTTGTCACGTGACTTCCGCTGTCGTGCGGTTTACTAAGGCATGAAGATGACGCTGACGTCATCGCATCACCTCGAACAAAGGATAAATGTTGACCAGAGTTTGTGTCAATATATACCACATTATTTGGTGGTATATGGTTAGTCTCCGATGTCACAATGGTTTGATGGGCACCTACTGTGCTCTCATCACCATTTATTTGGCTTATCATAATGTTTTAATTCCCTACTGGAAAAGAAACATTGGCTTCTGTGTCCAAGAATTAGGCCATTTTATTTGTTTGTCTGTGACAACAAACAGAAAATGCACTAATTTCACTAATAAAGTCCGAAGTAAGAATCTCCTAAAAAATTAACTTTGTAAAATAAATCCAACACTCTTTTCCGTAATAATCAACAATTTAAAAATATATAATTTACGTAAAAAATACACTATAAACTTATTTGTAAACTCTGAAAAGTCTTGACCATGGTTCACATGGAAGGAAAAGTTTGGTTCTGAGGCTGTGGTCGATTAGTAGTCTAGTTGCACTAGAATGAATGGTATCTGGCACCAGGTATGAACAAATTCCCCTAACCCCTCACCCTTTTTATAAGATTAAAACATTTGGATGAAAATCTAGTAATTAATTTGTAATGGCCTTATTTATTGAAGCAAATGGGTAGAAAATACTGGTTATGCCACTCTAAGTGATTTGTACATGTATGACTCATTACACATGTTGAAATAAGTCAAACTTCCAAAGTACTGTTGGGTCGGCCCTTATCAGTCAAGTCAGCAAATTTCTATTTTGTTTGTATAAATGAAATGAATAAGACAGTTGGATGGAATGAATGTTACCCAGGGGCTGATATAAACTAACACAGCACTTTGCTAGAAACATAAATTACATTGATAGAGACAGATGCAAATTCAGGCTCCAGGAATCCTATTTTATACTGTTTTTCATATATCACATTAAGCACTTTGTAATTGTAATATGTTGGAAACAAGCTTAAATGTTATCATCTGAGATATATGCGGAGTATAACATATATCATCTGAGATATATATGCGGATTATAACATATATCATCTGAGATATATGCGGAATGTAACATATATAATCTGAGATATATATGTGGAATGTAACATATATCATCTAAGATATATGCGGAGTATAACATATATCATCTGAGATATATGCGGAATGTAACATATATAATCTGAGATATATATGTGGAATGTAACATGTATCACCTGAGATATATGCGGAGTATAACATATATCATCTGAGGTATTTGCAGAATGTAACATATATCTTCTGAGATATATGAGGTATGTAACATATATCATCTGAGATATATGAGGTATGTAACATATATCATCTGAGATATATGCAGAGTGTAACATATATCATCTGAGATATATGGGGAATGTAACCTATATCATCTGGGATATATGTGGAATGTAACATATATCATCTGAGATATATAAGGTATGTAACATATATCATCTGAGATATATGCGGAATGTAACAAATATCATCTGAGATATATGTGGAATGTAACATATATCATCTGAGATATATAAGGTATGTTACATATATCATCTGAGATATATGCAGAATGAAACATATATAATCTGAAATATATATGGGGAATGTAACATATATCATCTGAGATATATGCTGAATATAACATATCATCTGAGGTATATGCTGAATGTAACATATATCATCTGATATATATGAGGTATGTAACATATATCATTTGAGATATATGCAGAATGTAACATATATCATCTGAGATATATGAGGTATGTAACATATATCATCTGAGATATATGCGGAATGTAACATATATCTTCTGTGATATATGAGGTATGTAACATATTTCATTTGAGATATATGCAGAATGTAACAAATCATCTGAGATATATGAGGTATGTAAAATATATCATCTGAGATATATGAGGTATGTAACATATATCATCTGAGATATATGTAGAATGTAACATATATCATCTGAGATGTATGCAGAATGTAACATATATCATCTGAGATATATGCAGAATGTAACATATCTGAGATATATGTGGAGATATTATGCAGAATGTAACATATATCATCTGAAATATATGCGGAATGTAACATATATCATCTGAGATATATGAGGTATATGACATATATCATCTGCGATATGTGAGGGTATGTAACATATATCATCTGAGATATATATGAGGTATGTAACATATATCATCTGAGATAAATGCAGAATGTAACATAAATCATCTGAGATATATGAGGTTTGTAACATATATCATCTGAGATATATGTAGAATGTAACATATCATCTGATGTATATGCGGAATGTAACATATATCATCTAAGATATATGCAGAATGTAACATATATAATCTGAGATATATGCGGAATGTAACATATCTTCTGAGATATATGAGGTGTGTAACATATATCATCTGAGATATATGAGGTATGTAACATATCATCTGAGATATATGCAGAATGTAACATATATCATCGGAGACATATACAATAAGTTTTTGAACTGGCCTAATCGCATAAATAATGTCAGGATTATGGCCCTTGAAATATCAAAACTTGCATCACTTGATGTTGTGTGTATTTTTTACTTGATTCTCTTCAAACTTACACAGTAGTTGTATAACCATAATATCTCAGACAAGTTCTTAAACTGGCAATTGGATATTTAAATGTGGATGTATGGGTCTTAAAACATAAAAAAATTACACTGTTTGACTCTGTGTGCATTCTAGCACCTGCATTTTTAACTTGATTCTCTCCAAACTTGCCCAGTAGTTATTAAATCATTTTAAATATCTCAGACAATTTCTTGAACTGGCTTAATCTGATTATAAGTGTCGTAGTTATGCCCTTTGAATCATCAAAATTTGTTTATATTTTATTTTGTGTGCACTCTAGCACTGTCAGTTTTCATTCGATCTTATCAAACTTTTATACAGTAGTTATATATATAACCAAAATATCTTAAGTTTTTGAACTGTCTAAATCAGATAATTTTTGTCAAAAATATGGCCCTCAAAAAGTGAAACTATTTGATCTCATGTGCACTTTAACAGCTGCAGTTTTCATTTGGTCATCAGCAGACTTACACAATTGTTACATAATCATAATATCTTGGACAAGCTGTAAAAATTGGATAATTAATATTGGGGTTATGGCATGTGAACCTTCAAAAATGATGTTACACTTACACCAAGTTTTCATTTGAAAGTCACTAATCTTACGCAGTAACTGTTATATATCTCAAAGAATATCTCAAAGATCAAATTTAAATGCCAGAGGTTACTATACGGGCAGCTCTTACATTATTTAAAAAGTTTGTCCCCTCTGTCACAGGCGATTAATTAAGGGCCAATGTGGCCTGCTTGTTTTTAAGACAGCTATACAAGATTCTCTGTGCAATTCCTAAATTGCGTGAAAGAGGACAATGCAGAGATATATATTTAGATACACTATTGATCGTTTCGCGACTATAAACATTATAGTTATTTGCCACAGTCTATTTCGTAATGAAATCCATTTGAATGTAAATGAGTTTACAGTGCTGTAATTGGAAATCTCCGATGTTCTCCATTTGAATTTAAGTGAGCCATGGGCAGTGGAAGAGAACATTAAGTCATAAATTTCACTCTCATTAATATTCATTTATGCGGTAAAGTGTAACCATGCCCGCCAGACCAATATTTTGTCCATTCCCATACAGTCGACAATACAGATTATCATATTTTAGCTCACCTGGTCCAAAGTGCGATACTGCATTGCCTTCACTTTTGTTCCAGTCTGTAGTTATAAACTCTTTTATCAGTTTATAATCAGCTGACCTCATCATGTGTCTGGGCCCGATTAGCTCAGTGGATAACACGTCTGACTTTCAGTCCAAGAGTCAGTTCAAATCCCCATCCGGCAACAATCTCTGTGATGATTGATATACAATATTGTCTCGCCGCTGATTTAAGTGAGAAAGTTATCAGTTACTTGCGGAGATTGGGTGTGTTCTAGTTCTGATTAACCTTTCAGGATCCCAGGAAACAGTAGTTGGGTTAACTGATTGTCTGATAGGCCTTGATGGCATAAAAATGATGCTAAATATTTAATCAATCATGTGTCCACTGGCCATCCATCGATAATTTTGTTTGATGTTTTGCGCTCTAGCACTCACAGTTTTCATTGGATCTTTACCAAACTTATATATAAGTTTTATAACCATATTAATAATCTTGAACAAGGTCTCGAACTGACCAAATAAGACACTCGATGTTAGAGTTGCACAGTGTAAAATATTGCACTGTTTGACCTTGTATATACTCTAGAACACACATTTACCATTTGATTTCCTAACTTACACAGTGTTATATAACTAATATCTCTTGGAGGCTTGTATTCTGAAGATTATGGTACATAGTTATATAACTGTATTCTTAAGATTATGGTGCATAGTTATATAACTATTATCTCTTGGGGGCTTGTATTCTGAAGATTACGGTGCATAGTTATATAACTATTATCTCTTGGGGGCTTGTATTCTGAAGATTACGGTGCATAGTTATATAACTATTATCTCTTGGGGGCTTGTATTCTGAAGATTACGGTGCATAGTTATATAACTATTATACCTTGGGGGCTTGTATTCTGAAGATTATGGTACATAGTTATATAACTATTATACCTTGGGGGCTTGTATTCTGAAGATTACGGTGCATAGTTATATAACTATTATCTCTTGGGGGCTTGTATTCTGAAGATTACGGTGCATAGTTATATAACTATTATCTCTTGGGGGCTTGTATTCTGAAGATTACGGTGCATAGTTATATAACTATTATCTCTTGGGGGCTTGTATTCTGAAGATTACGGTGCATAGTTATATAACTATTATCTCTTGGGGGCTTGTATTCTGAAGATTACGGTGCATAGTTATATAACTATTATACCTTGGGGGCTTGTATTCTGAAGATTATGGTACATAGTTATATAACTATTATCTCTTGGGGGCTTGTATTCTGAAGGTTATGGTACATAGTTATATAACTTTTATCTCTTGGGGGCTTGTATTCGGAAGATTACGGTACATAGTTATATAACTATTATACCTTGGGGGCTTGTATTCTGAAGGTTACGGTACATAGTTATATAACTATTATCTCTTGGGGGCTTGTATTCTGAAGATTATGGTACATAGTTATATAACTATTATACCTTGGGGGCTTGTATTCGGAAGATTATGGTACATAGTTATATAACTATTATACCTTGGGGGCTTGTATTCTGAAGGTTACGGTACATAGTTATATAACTATTATCTCTTGGGGGCTTGTATTCTGAAGATTATGGTACATAGTTATATAACTATTATACCTTGGGGGCTTGTATTCTGAAGATTATGGTACATAGTTATATAACTATTATCTCTTGGGGGCTTGTATTCTGAAGGTTACGGTACATAGTTATATAACTATTATCTCTTGGGGGCTTGTATTCGGAAGATTACGGTACATAGTTATATAACTATTATACCTTGGGGGCTTGTATTCTGAAGGTTACGGTACATAGTTATATAACTATTATCTCTTGGGGGCTTGTATTCTGAAGATTATGGTGCATAGTTATATAACTATTATCTCTTGGGGGCTTGTATTCTGAAGATTACGGTGCATAGTTATATAACTATTATCTCTTGGGGGCTTGTATTCTGAAGATTACGGTACATAGTTATATGACTATTATCTCTTGGGGGCTTGTATTCTGAAGATTATGGTACATAGTTATATGACTATTATCTCTTGGGGTCTTGTATTCTGAAGATTACGGTACATAGTTATTTGACTATTATCTCTTGGGGGCTTGTATTCTGAATATTATGGTACATAGTTATATGACTATTATAGCTTGGAGGCTTGTATTCTGAATATTATGGTACATAGTTATATAACTATTATACCGTGGGGGCTTGTATTCTGAATATTATGGTACATAGTTATATGACTATTATAGCTTGGAGGCTTGTATTCTGAATATTATGGTACATAGTTATATAACTATTATACCTTGGGGGCTTGTATTCTGAAGATTATGGTACATAGTTATATGACTATTATCTCTTGGGGGCTTGTATTCCAAATATTATGGTACATAGTTATATAACTATTATCTCTTGGGGGCTTGTATTCGGAAGATTACGGTACAGAGTTATATAACTATTATATCTTGGGGGCTTGTATTCGGAAGATTATGGTACATAGTTAAATAACTATTATCTCTTGGGGGCTTGTATTCTGAAGATTACAATACATAGTTATATAACTATTATACCTTGGGGGCTTGTATTCTGAAGATTATGGTACATAGTTATATAACTATTATACCTTGGGGGCTTGTATTCTGAAGATTATGGTACATAGTTATATAACTATTATACCTTGGGGGCTTGTATTTGAAGATTAAAGTACAGTCAAACCTGTCTTAAGCAGCCAACCAAGGGAAAGGGCCAAATTGGCCGCTTAAGACGGTTGGCTGCCTACTACAGGGTCATCAATTTTCACCCAGATTAGCGAAGTATTTTTGTATATTGGCACAATTTCACAACCTCAACACGTTCATCCAAAGTCAAACACTTCCGTTTTGGTGGCATTGTTAACACGCTGACAATCAAAACATTTATGATTTAAGTCACAATAAATCATTTCCAAATTTTATATTTTTCCACAATTAGCGCTTTTTACAAGTGTGAAATTAATGAGTTAATTCCTTATCATTCGTTAAAAGCACGAACAAACTGCCATTCTAATTATCGTCTCAAAAACGTTAGCTTCTTTAATCTTTTTATATGGCGACTTTTTCACAGTAAACGTGTTTACACAAAACACTTTGATCTGTCTATTTTACTAATTACGCAGCTAAAATTAGAGATGTGAAAATTATCACGCACTACACTCGTGTTTGAGTCGGAAAAATTGCGATTATGTAGAACACAATAACAGCTTTGTTTGGTTTGTTTACGGCCAATAAAGAAAGTTTAAACTAAAAGACACTTATTTTAAATTAAAGATATATTATAATTATTTGATTCATTTGGTTTATAGTACTTTAATTAAATATTAATTCTGTGGCCGTAATGAAATTTTTATATGCCAAAATCGATATTTTACGATAAAATTTGTTCATTTGGTGGCCGTTTTAGGAGGTTTTTAATGCATTTGGGACCAAAAATGTTGGCCGCTGGCCACGTCGACCAGGTGACCGCCTATTGCAGTTAAATTATATAGTAAATTTCGACGGGAGGGTCTGAAACTGGCCGCTTAAGGCAGGTGGCTGCTTATAACAGGTGATGGTTAGTACAGGTTTGACTGTACATAGTTATATGAATATTATATCTTTGGGGCTTGTATTCGGAAGATTATGGTACATAGTTATATAACTATTATACCTTTGGGGCTTGTATTCTGATGATAATGGTACATAGTTATATGACTATTATCTCTTGGGGGCTTGTATTCGGAAGATTATGGTACATAGTTATATGACTATTATCTCTTGGGGGCTTGTATTCGGAAGATTATGGTACATAGTTATATGACTATTATCTCATGGGGGCTTGTATTCTGAAGATTATTGTACATAGTTATATGACTATTATCTCATGGGGGCTTGTATTCGGAAGATTATGGTACATAGTTATATGACTATTATCTCATGTGGGCTTGTATTCTGAAGATTATTGTACATAGTTATATAACTATTATCTCATAGGGGCTTGTATTCTGAAGATTATTGTACATAGTTATATGACTATTATCTCATGGGGTCTTGTGTTCTGAAGATTATGGTACATAGTTATATAACTATTATCTCATGGGGGCTTGTATTCTGAAGATTATGTTACATAGTTATATAACTATTATACCTTGGGGGCTTGTATTCTGAAGGTTACGGTACACAGTTATATAACTATTATATCTTGGAGGGGCTTGTATTCTGAAGATTACGGTACATAGTTATAAAACTATTATCTCTTGGGGGCTTGTATTCTGAAGATTACAGTACATAGTTATATCACTATTATACCTTGGGGGCTCGTATTCTGAAGATTATGGTATATAGTTATATAACTATTATATCTTCGAGGCTTGTTTTCTGAAAATTATGGTACATAGTTATATAACTATTATACCTTTGGGGCTTGTATTCTGAAGACTATGGTACGTAGTTATATAACTGTTATCTCCTGGGGGCTTGTATTTGGAAGGATATGGTATGTAGTTATATTACTATTATATCTTGGGGGTTTGTGTTCGGAAAATTACGGTACACATGATTTAATATTGGAGTTGAAATATACATGAGGTGTTGGTTGTTTATTTGACTCTAAATGGAAGCTCTGAAAACTGAAGAATTTGCTTTGAAAATACCTTGATTGTAATTTTTATTTTATTTTTAATTAAATTCTTCAAACCATGAACATTTTTCACAGTGATTTGCTTGTTGAAATAGCACACTATTTTATTGTTTTTATTTTAATCAAACTCCTTGTTATACTGGACTGAAAAGGTCATAAATTTAGAACTTGTAATTCCACACACATGCTTGTTAAAAATGAAATCCAATATGAGGTAATAATATACAGAGCTTAAAGGTCATAAACAAATTCAGTAGGAATACATCCTGATGTCAGACACTGGTCAAACAAATGACCAGTGGAATGTGTTTTTGATGAACAGCTTTTTCCTGTTGATGGTAGACCGATTGTCAACACCACATATTCCATAACAAACTCTGAAACCATTTTTCTAAGTCGGATGCAAATATGGGCTTGTCGCTGATGATGGTAGACTGATTGGCAACACCACATATTCGAGAACCAACTCAAGAAACGATTGTTCCACTGGACGCTAACTTGATCTTATTGTCTGTGGCTGTAGGCAATGATAGATATTTGTAATCTACTTATGCGACGCCACTGCAGTGTACGAAATGAGCAGACGGGCAGCTTGTAAATTACAGAACTACATAATCTGGGAATTAGAATGAATGTTCTCGATTAAGAACTGACAATAGCCAGGAGAGTGGATACTGACCAGTTATGCACTTTAATGTGCAAACTGCTTACATTAATTGATTGATTGATTGATAGAGTATTTAGCATCATTTATATGCCATCAAGGGCTTACAGACCATCATTTAACCTAACCGCTGTTTCCTGGGATCCTTGAAGGTTAATCAGTACTCGAGCACACCCCATTTCTGCAAGTAACTGATAACTTTCTCACTTGAATCAGCCATGAGAGACAAATGATAATGAGATGCAATTTCTTATATCAATGATCATGGAGACTGGCTGGGTGGGGATTCAAACTCACAACCCCTGGAATAAAAGTCAGACGCCCTTATAACTGAATGAGCTAATCAGGCCTTGGGCAACTGCCTAGAAATTATCATTCAAGGTTATTGTACAGTCCTCTGTGCACTGACTGAAAATGTAATGGCAGTTTGTTTGAATATTTAAAGATAATTTCATGCAATACTTCCAGCCAATCAGTTATCCTAATCACTGTTTCCTGGGATCCTGAAAGTACATCCAGTACTCAAGCACACCTCATCTCCTTAAGTAATGGATTACTTTCCCACTTGAATCAGCATGAGAAATAAACAACAGTGCCTTCTTGTTTCTTCTAGTTTTTGTAGCCAGATCTCGGGCTATAATTATTGAAATGGCTTTTTGTCAGAAAATTGCTGAAACTTGGGTCATGTCATGTTCTTTAGGTGGTGCACTTTTAATTCGGGTTTTAAATTGCCATCTATAATCACTTTTGGCGACTGTTACTAAAATCAGATAAAAATTGCAAGAAAATCAACATTGTCTCTGCAACTGCTTTAATTATTAAATGTTGACCCTATTTCATGTGCATATTAATCCATGGTTCAGCCTGACTCAGGGTTGTGTTTTGTTTTTGTTTTTCATTTTTTATTTCATTCATAAAATACTCTCTATGGCCGGCTCACTGGGTGCTTGTAGATATGTCATTTGTTGCAAATGCAATAATGGCTGCCATTGTTTGTAAACATTCAGTGTTTTTTTTACTTTTAGGGAAAAGGGGTCGGTGCCTTTAGAAGGGGGAAAAATAAGCGTTTGGGGGGATATAGTAGGTCATAAAACAAAATGAAAAAAAAACAACAAAAGAATCATAAGTATGTATATTTAAAACAGTAAACAGGTCGACATCCCTGTTCTCCCTGTTATTTTGAGGAGGAAATGGTGCCGAATTTCGCTGAATACTTGTTGTAAAAAAAAACCCACTGACATATAGTCATAAAATTATACTGATAGTCTGTGTATGGAATTAACATTGCCGCCTTGCTCATGATAAATGACATTCATCTTTCACAGGCTCTGATCATTCAACGAAGGTCATGGTCAGTTAAATATTATGAGATTTGATACAAATTTTTTTAGCTTAATTGCGAGAAAGCTCAAAGCTTATAGCTCTTGATTTGATTGCTTTCTGCATTACTCAGAAGCAGGCCCCATTTTCGCTTAACATCTCAACTTGAGATTTTCCTTATCTGAAAAGCTACAGCTTCATTAATATTGATAATTAAACGTGGCATCCTTTACCATTGAATAAAGATTTGTTCTGATTTCAATTATGTGTGGTCATTTAATAGATCATGAGCCCAAATAATATTGAGGAAAATCTCATTTTGAGATGTTTAGTGAAACCAGTTCTGTGTGTGTGTTTTTTTTTTTTTTAGAGGCATTCTAAGGTCAAGCTGGGGATTGAGCCCGCAACCTCTGGTGTGATCAACCAATCCACATATCCACTGATGCCCTGCTTAATGGGATGTAACAGTGGGGCCATTAGAATGCTTGTCTGTCATGGTCTGTGATAATTCTAGGAAGTTTAAAGCCAGTTGCCCATAGTAACAAAAAAAATGTAAATGAGTGAACAACTGAGATGTAATAGGCTAATTTTTATGACATCCTCAAAGAATCTTGGTCATCATGGACATATTGATATTCAAATCAGATTGTTTTTATTGTATATTCAAAAAATGAACATGGCACCCCTTCGGAGTAGGATCATCATGTCCTAGCCCTCTGCAGGAACAACAGTGATTCTATTCTTAGCTGGAACAGCCCAGGCTTTCAGTAAGGAGTATTGAAAGTGTATAAGAGGCAAAGAGGGGCCCCAAAAAGGGTTAACATTGAAAATAACAAAAACATTGAACATCCTTCCACAAGGAGGGTTGAAAATCGTTAATTTCAAAAGTCTTTCTTCTCAAGAACTGATCTGTCTAAAGTTGTTCATATATCATACAGGTTATCCTTACATCAGCAAGGAAGTGAAGATTCTGCACTTTAAGGGGCTATAAGCATTGACTGCTCATAGCTCATAGCAAGTCACTATGATTGATCCAGGGCATTCAATGTATAGGGCCATGTAAGGGGACACTTTGTATGTCGGTTTATATTTTTAGCTCTACTGGCCAAAGGCCAGAAGTGCTTATGCGATGGCGCGTTGTCTGTCGTCCGTCGTCTGTCGTCTGTTAGCAGCACTTTCTCTGAAACCACTAGGCCAATTAAACTGAAACTTCACATGGGTGTTTCTATTGCATAGAAGACTATATAGATTTTTTTTTTTTCGATCTGAAATATAAGATGGCTGCCGCTACTAAAAATAGTCCAAAACTTAAAAACTCTTCTTCTCATGAACGGCCCAACAGATTTTCAAAATGTTTATGTAGTAATGGTGACCAATTATAGTTTTGTTAGATTTGTTCAAATGGTGTCCCTAGGGTTGAATATAAAACCCCACCCTGAGGGTTCAATTAGGGGTCACATGTCATTATAATATTTTTTTATTTTTTTTTTTTTAAATGGAAATGATTTTGCCTATATTTTCACAGAAGCATTTTTTGGTGAAGGAGGTTCAGATTTGTAAAAATGAATAGGTTCCACTGTCTTAAGGGGTCAGGAGGGGCCTCAAAAGGGTAAAAATTGGGAATTACTTAATTCGTTTTCTTAAGAACCGGTATGTCAGATTTGTTCATATTTTGCATAAATTATCCCTATGTGTAAGGGTTTGATTGCAGATAAAAATTTAGGGGCTAAAATTTATAGGGGCCCTGTAAGGGGACTTAGAATTTTACATAGGGATACTATGGAAAAACAGAAAATTCTCTTTTTCTTTCATCTGTTCTGAAACTACTAGGTCAATTATACTAATACTTCACATGGGTGTTTCTATTGCATAGGAGACTATACAGAAGATTTTTTTTTTCGATCTGAAATTCAAGATGGCCGCCGTTACTAAAAATAGTCCAAAACTTAAAAAATCTTCTTCTCATGAATGGCCCAACAGATTTTAAAAATGTTTATGTAGTTATAATGACCAACTATTGTTTTGTTAGATTTGTTCAAATGGTGTCCTTAGGGTTAAAAATGACCCTACCCCAAGAGTTCAATTAGGGGGACACATGTCAATATAATATTTTTTTTATTTTTTTTTTTAAATGGAAATAATTTTGCCTATATCTTCACTAAAGCATTGTTAGGTAAAGGTGGTTTAGATTTGTAAAAATGACTGGGTTCCTATGTCTAAAGGGGTCAGGAGGGTCCCAAAAGGGTACAAATTGGGAATTAGTAAAATTGTTTTCTTAAGAACTGGTATGTCAGATTTGTACATATTTGATATAAATTATCGCTAAGTGTAGGGGTTTGATTGTAGATAAGAATTTAGGGGCTAAAATATATAGAGGCCCTGTAAGGGTACTTAGAATTTTACATAGGGATACTGTGGGAAAACAGAAAATTCTCTTTTTTTTTTCATTTATTCTGAAACCGCTAGGCTAGTTAAACTGAAACTTCACATGGATGTTTCTATTGCATAGGAGACTATATAAAAGATTTATTTTTTCTATCTAAAATTCAAGATGGCCCTGTTACTAAAAATAGTCCAAAACTTAAAAAATCTTCTTCTCATGAACGGTCCAACAGATTTTCAAAATGTTTATGTAATAATGATGACCAACTATAGTTTTGTTAGATTTGTTCAAATGGTGTCCCTAGAGTGTCCCCGCCCTGATGTTTCTATTGCATAGTAGAATTTCAAATAGTGCTATGGCCACTGTGAGTCAGTAGAGCGTCCTCAGGCCCTCTTGGGCCTCTTGTTGAAAAAAAAAAACCACAAAATTTCATGTCATGACCCTGGCGGCGTCGTTGTTGACATCGTCTTCCGGTTAAATATAATTATCTTTAGCTCATTTTTTTCTCTGTTTCTGAACAAACCAAAAATGTTATAGTGACTAAACACATTCATATTTTGTTATAAAAACAATGTACATAGCCAACTTAACTAGATTTTCACACTTTCGGCGCTAAAACCTTGGATTAAATTTTTTTGTTTAGCTCAGGGTTGATGTAATTTTTTTCTCCCAGTACTGTGTTGTTGTTTTTTTGTTTTACTTTAATCCATTTTATTTTTTCAGTAATAGCCATGATTTCGTAAACTAATCACCATCATGTTAAAAAAAATTTCATCACTGACTTTGACCTACTTAATTTTTGTTGTTCTGAATGAAGTTTAACCCCATGTTCAACACATTTCAGGTTATATATGGCATGTCCAGTTTCATTGGTGAAGGAAGACCTCACACTGAATCTGAGTAGAACCACCGTCCTTCCTCAAGTAACTTGCAAATTTTCTCACATGAAGTTTTGGACCGAGTGGGACTCAAACCTACGACCTAAGCGGTGAGATGTAAGTGATCATTAGACGACAGCACCTTAGACCACTCAGTCTTGGAGGACCTGACCGTTTGAATAGATTTGAAAATAAGACGAGCGTCTGCACTCGCTTGCCGTGCTCAGAAAATCCCATTTTTAAGCATTTCCGTTCCATAGTCATTGACTTTTTGTCCAATTGGAGAGAGGCATGGGCACTTTCTATAAGAGCCTTACAACTTCCCCTGAAAAGGGTGTTTATTGCGAAATTAAAGAAATATCCTTTGGACACTATAAACCAGAAGAGCGTTCTCAGGATCTCTTGGGCTGCTTGTTTGTAAATATGATCGATGAAATAATAAAGACTTTCTGAAAAGCGACAGATAACCTAGTTGTAGGAAGTCGTCAATGATATTATTATTAGTTTATTCAAGATTAGTTTGTGTCTGTTACGATATTATCTTATTATGATATCTGTCATTTGTTGGCATCAAAATTGCGAGTTTAATTCAATTTTGTAAATGAATTTTATGTTTTGCTGTAATGGCTTTTTATAGCTATGATAGAATCTATGTTATTACAGGCAATCTTATAAAAAGAGAAGTGTCTCGCGACATGCCACGGATTGAAAGTTCTTGGGATGTTAAAGTTTTATCATGCCATTTATAACTGACAGATTGAAAATGGAGTTTTAAATTCGTCCTTTATTCAATGATTATTAAATTTGCAGGATTTGCATATGAAAATTATTCAATAGTAAGAATGCAGCAATCGTGAATTAAATTTAAAATTCCGGGGGAATCCAATATAATTTAGTTAAATTGGCGATGCACTTGTAGAATAAAAGTGACACTTTCTGATTGGCATTGTAGAGAAGCTGCAGTTAAATGATGGTTAATTATGTTTAGTGATAAAAGTGATTTTCCTGGTGTAATGTTTGCTTTACTGATTGTTCCAGTGTTTTTATCTTGGTTGGAAGAGAATAGTCGGCAGTCAAGTCTTTAATAAATACAATGTTACATTACTGGCAGCTATTTATCTTTATAATGTGTTTTCCCCATCAGATCTAATGTGAATGCATCAGAGCTCAATTTCATGTAAATGCATCAGATCTCAGTTTCATGTGAATGCATCAGATCTCAGATTCAGTGAATGCCTCAGATTCATGTGAATGCATCAGATATCAGATTCATGTGAATGCCTCAGATCTCAATTTCATGTGATGCATCAGCCTCAGATCTCAGTTTCATGTGAATGCATCAGATCTCAGATTCATGTGAATGCGTCAGATCACAGATTCATGTAAATGCATCAGATAATAGTTACATGTAAATGCACCAGATTTCAGATTCATGTGAATGCGTCAGATCTCAATTTAATGTGCATGCATCAGATTCAGTTTCAAGTGAATGCATCAGATCTCAGTTTCATGTGAATGCATCAGATCTCAGCGCAACACAGCATAAGGTCATACAACACAGCAAAGCACAACATGGCATAAGGTCACACAACACAGCACAGCAAAGCACAACAGCATAATGTTACACAGCAAAGCACAACATAGCATAATGTTACACAGCACAGCTAAGCACAACTTAGCATAATGTTACACAGATCATCAAAGCACAACCTAGCATAATGTTACACAGCACAGCACAGCATGGCATGGTATAATGTTAAAAAGCACAGCAAAACACAACATAGCATAATGTTACGCAACACTGCACAGCAAATCATAACATAGCATAATGTTACACAGCACAGCACAGCATAGCATGGTATAATGTTAAAAAGCACAGCAAAGCACAACATATCATAATGTTACACAACACTGCACAGCAAATCATTACATAGCATAATGTTACACAGCATAGCGTAGTATAATGTTACACAGCACAGCAAGCACAACTTAGCATAATGTTACACAGCACAGCAAAGCACAACCTAGCATAATGTTACACAGCTTAGCAAAGCACAACCTAGCATAATGTTACACAGCTCAGCATAATAAAGTTTAATGTTACACAGCACAACATAGCATAATGTTACACAACACAGTACAGCAAAGCACAACATAGCATAAGGTCACACAACATAACACAGCAAAGCATAACATAGCATAAGGTTACACAACAAAGCACAGCAAAGCACAATATAGCATAAGGTCACACAACACAGCACAGCAAAGCACAACATAGCATAAGACCACACAACACAGCATTACACAGCAAAGCATAACATGGCATAACAGTACGAGGCACTACACAAAATAGCACTGTATAGCACTGTTCAGTTACTTTTGATAATAATTGTGCTTTCTTTACAATCTATCCCACAGTTTTGACATTCAATATATACTGATAAATGATTGGTCCCTGATGAATAATAGTTGATATGTTCAAGATTGGAGAAGTCATTATGTATTGATGACTTAACCTCATAGTCATATTTGATGAAATTGTGTTTTTGTTTGGTAAACAATTGTACAAATTCATGTAAATGGATCATTTCTCAACATAATGACATGTAATTTTTGCAGAAACATTTTATAACTTAACAGAACAAAGCTCAAGGTGTGCCATTCTGATGGACTTTCTAAATAAACTGTTGCTTTAAATGACTAATCCTGTCTGAAACCATTTGACACACTTTCACTTTAACTAAATACTTAAAAAATGGTAGTTAAAACTTCAAATGCGATATAGTTGCCATTGCATATGACATTATAGCGGTGGTGATGGTTATGTTTTGGCCATTACTGGTAACTCAATTTATTTGTCATCCTGATAGAATAGTGTTTCATGAATCAAATGATCATTAGCAGAAAAGGCTTTGAATACATAACTGAAGTAAGTAAGTCTTTGTGCTCAAGGCCGATCAAATTAGAAATTTTGCATTCTCGTATTTTGTATAAACCATTGTTTGATATCAAATAGAGATAACATAATAACGTTTTATTTGGGCCTATAGTAGCTAAACGTTGTATGTTGTGTACTGTGGTGTTTTGTGTCACTTTTTCAATTTTTCGGGCATATTCCGACAGTGTCTACTTAAGGACGGTGTATGCTGAGCACTGCCACAATGGAGTATCATGCCGCAGACATAATATGACCTACCAGAACTAGAAGGGAGGAAGCCCCCCCACCCCCTGACACACAAACACACACTTTTAAGAAGAAAAATTTGGAAGAGAATCTAGCAATTAATTAAAGTTTACACTATGTAAGGTCCCATCTCACGATCACTTACCTCTCACCACTAAGGTCGTAGGTTTGAGTCCCTCTCTCTCTCAAAATTTGGGAGAAAGTTTCCAGTTACTCACGGAAGGACGGTGGTTCTGCTTGGTCTGACTTAAAACTGGATATGCCATATATAACCTGAAATGTGTTGAAAATGGTGTTAAACCCATTCAAACACAACAAAAAGAAGAAGAAGAAAAAAACCTATAAATGAGTCATTAGAATTTACCACTGTTTTACCATTGTAAGAAGTTCACATGGGAATGATTAAGTTAAAAAAAAAGCGTAAACGTGAACATTTGACTCTGAGTGATTGCATTTTATTTTTTTTTGCAATCTCATTAATATAACACTGTCTGTTTTAATGCGAAACTCGTTGGTATGTAGGTTTTCTATTGCTCCCATGTTTAAAATATAGATTTTAATCAGATTTGTTAAATACCGCTTTTAATTTTATCTTAAAATCTAGTTGTTTAAGTCGTGATGTTTTTGCTAAGTCGTTTAATTTCGAACTTTGACAACATGTTTTGTGTGGCAATTACAGCTAAATAGTTCTTCCTGATATGTCTTTATGGTTATGTTTGCCATTGCTCTTCATTGATTTGCTAAAACAAATTCACGAATAGTGGTTCTCTGTTTCCAGGGTCTTCTGTTGCTGAGTGGTCTAAGGTGGCCTCTCATGATCACTTCCAAAAAAAAAAATTATGTGAAAAAGTTTGCTAGTAACTTGTGGAAGGACAGTGGTTCTGCTCAGATTCATTCAGAAGTCTTCCTCCACCTATAGAATTCTGAAATGTGTTGAAAATGTTCCATTCGCTGTTTGCCACACATTCACTCAAGTTATTATATCAGTAGGAAGTCATAAAAGCATGCATACAAAAAAATGGAAAAAGTTTTTAAGATTCTAAATGCTGGTTACAATGAAGACAAATATGTTTTTCTATTCATGAAAACCGCAGAGTGGTCTAGTGGTAGAGCGTCCGCCTCGCATGCGGAAGGTCGTGGGTTCGATCCCTGGCCGGGTCATACCAAAGACTTTAAAAATGGTACTAGAAGCTTTTAGAGTACAGTTCTAGGTCTGGTCTGCCCGGTGTCAGTATAATGTAACTGGGTGGGGTATCATACCATGTATTTGCGGCATGATTCTCCAGTGTGACAGCGCTCAAAATACTGTCTCAAGTAGACACCGTCGTGATATGACTGAAAAGTTGTTGAAAGCGGCGCTAAACACCATACAACAACAACAACTATTCATGAAAAAAGTATACAATACAAAATAAATAATGCTAAAATGTGAAACGCAATGTGTAACTACTTTCTTAAAGGGATTATATTGGCATAATATGTCAATTTCCTGTTCTAAATACACACGCCCAGCATGAAGATACACTTATAACTTAGAGATATACGCGTCTAAAGTGTTTAATTGCATAACCTCTTTATTACAAACATCGGGTTTCTGAAGCCATGTTTTTGTTTTTGTTTACATTCGCCATTTTCAGCGAACTGCTTTCGGTTTTCCGATCAATCCTCGGATAACAGCATGAAGACTCGTTCCCGATCTTGTTTTCGAGGCTTTGTTCGAGAAATTTATGGAGTTCAATGTAAACATTGCGCAATACTTTATTGCGGGAGGTATTAAAGTTTTGGCCAATATTCAATTACTGTTAATTTGATAACTTTTAAGTAAGTAAAGGTTATATGTCAATACATAAGCATTATATTGTGCACACTGCATACAGGAAAAGTCTGGATTAACAGCGTGTTTGTGTTACTTGCCAATATAATCCCTTTAATAGAAATATGGAAACTTTTTGAACAATGCATTCTACTATGAGGCTCTGAACAATACACACACACACACACACACACACACACACACACACACACACACACAAATGTGAGCTGTCAATCAAACAAGTAGATTATCCAATCAGCAGTTGATATTGTTTCCAAGGTTGCCATTTACCTTAGACAAGCGAATGATCTTAAAGTAAACACTACAATACATTTACCTTAGACAAGCGAATGATCTCAAAGTAAACACTATAATACATTTACCTTAGACAAGCGAATGATCGCAAAGTAAACACTACAATACATTTACCTTAGACAAACGAATGATCGCAAAGTAAACACTACAATACATTTACCTTAGACAAGCGAATGATCGCAAAGTAAACACTACAATACATTTACCTTAGACAAGCGAATGATCGCAAAGTAAACACTACAATACATTTACCTTAGACAAGCGAATGATCTCAAAGTAAACACTACAATACATTTACCTTAGACAAGCGAATGATCGCAAAGTAAACACTACAATACATTTACCTTAGACAAGCGAATGATCGCAAAGTAAACACTACAATACATTTACCTTAGACAAGCGAATGATCGCAAAGTAAACACTACAATACATTTACCTTAGACAAGCGAATGATCGCAAAGTAAACACTACAATACATTTACCTTAGACAAGCGAATGATCGCAAAGTAAACACTACAATACATTTACCTTAGACAAGCGAATGATCGCAAAGTAAACACTACAATACATTTACTTAGACAGGCGAATGATCTCTAAGTAAACACTACAATACAATTACTTAGACAGGCGAATGGTCTCTTAGTAAACACTACAATACATTTACTTAGACAGGCGAATGATCTCAAAGTAAACACTACAATACATTTACTTAGACAGGCAAATGATCTCAAAGTAAACACTACAATACATTTACTTAGACAGGCGAATGGTCTCAGAGTAAACACTACAATACATTTACTTAGACAGGCGAATGGTCTCAGAGTAAACACTACAATACATTTACTTAGACAGGCGAATGGTCTCAGAGTAAACACTACAATACATTTACTTAGACAGGCGAATGGTCTCAGAGTAAACACTACAATACATTTACTTAGATAGGCGAATGATCTCAAAGTAAACACTACAATACATTTACCTTAGACAAGCGAATGATCGCAAAGTAAACACTACAATACATTTACTTAGACAGGCGAATGATCTCAAAGTAAACACTACATTACATTTACTTAGACAGGCCAATGATCTCAAAGTAAACACTACAATACATTAACTTAGACAGGCGAATGGTCTTAAAGTAAACACTACAATACATTTACTTAGACAGGCAAATGATCTCAAAGTAAACACTACAATACATTTACTTAGATAGGCGAATGATCTCAAAGTAAACACTACAATATATTTACTTAGACAGGCGAATGGTCTCAAAGTAAACACTACAATACATTTACTTAGACAGGCGAATGGTCTCAATACAATTACTTAGACAGGCGAATGGTCTTTTATATATAAGTAAACACTACAATACATTTACTTAGACAGGCGAATGGTCTCAAAGTAAACACTACAATACATTTACTTAGACAGGCAAATGATCTCAAGGTAAACACTACTATACAATTACTTAGACAGGCGAATGGTCTCAAAGTAAACACTACAATACATTTACTTAGACAGGCGAATGGTCTCAAAGTAAACACTACAAAACATTTACTTAGACAGGCGAATGATCTCAAAGTAAACACTACAATACATTTACTTAGACAGGTGAATGATCGCAAAGTAAACACTACAATACATTTACTTAGACAGGCGAATGGTCTCTAAGAAAACACTACAATACATTTACTTAGGGGAATGATCGCAAAGTAAACACTACATTACATTTACTTAGACAGGCGAATGATCTCAAAGTAAACACTACAATACATTTACTTAGACAAACAACACTGTGTGAGTGGAACAATAGTCACTCTTGTATCAGGTCAATTTCATTGTATAAAATTAATATGAATAGAATTCTGAATATGTAAAATAGAGTTCTGAACCTTTTAAATTCATGTACAATAGAGTTTTAAATAGTTTGAACTCGTGTACAACAGAATGTATGTGTAATAGAATTCTGAGTTCATGTACAATAGAATTATGAATGTTCTGAATTCGATTATATTGTAATTCTGAATTCATGTACACTAGAATCATTTTTTATGTTCTGAATTCATGTACAATAGAACCATAAATGTTTTGAATTTATGTACAATAGAATCATAAATGTTTTGAATTCATCTACAACAGAACCATGAATGTTCTGACTTTATGTACAATAGAATCATGAATATTTTGAATTCTTGTACAATAGAATTCTGAATTCATCTACAATATCAACATAATTCATGTACGCTATTATTATGAATGTTCTGAATTCATGTACACTGGAATCATATATGTTCTAAATTCATGTACTGTAAACTCATGAATGTTCTGAGTTCATGTATAACATAGTTCTGAATGTTAAGAATTCATTTACAATAGTATTCTGAATAAATGTGCAATATAATTCTGAATGTTCTAAATTCATATTTAATAGAATTCTGGAGTCCTGTACAATAGAATTCTTGACTCATGTACAATAGAATGTTTAATGATCCAAGTTCAATTTTACTTCTGTATTTTCCTCAAAAGTTGAATAACCCCCTTCCAATGACTCCGCCTTCCAATGACTCCGCCCTCCAATCACTCTGTCTTCCAATGATTCAGCCCTCCAGTGACTCCACCCTCAAATGACACCACCTTCCAGTGACTGTCTTTGTAAACTATCATCTTTGCAAAGAAGAATTTATGCTTTTTTCTCTTCTCAAAATCACTGTTCGGCCAAATAAGATCTGCGAAGAGAAAATTTAATTTGCTATTTTATGGAAATGTAAAACAGCATTAGTTTAAAAGCAGACCTTTTATTGGTGTATAATTGTTATGGCTGCCTGCAGTTTTGTTGGAAAGGTTTATAGCACTTTTATGACTTTGGTTGAGGGACTTGATGACATTTATTGTGATACTTGTCAACCTTGGTTTGACATTGGTAGTGTATTTGTAGGACATAATGCTAAGTGTTATGTGACTTGATGACATGTGTTGGAAGTTCTTGGAAGATGACTTAATGACATGCATTGGGGGATCTTGTGATCTGACTTTATGACAGGTGTTGGTGAACCTTTTGACATGTGTTATGTGACATTATGACATGTCTTATGTGACTTTGTGACTTGATGACATTTGTTGGGGATTCTTGTGACATGACTTGATGACAGGTGTTGGAGAACCTTTTGACATGTGTTGTGTGACATGTCTAAATTGACTTTATGACATGTCATATATGACTTGATGACATGTGTTGGTGTTTCTTGTGACATGTGTAATATGACTTGATGGCATGCATTATGTGGCATTATGACATGTGTAATATTACTTGATGTCATATGTTATGTGACATGATGTGATATGACATGTGTAATATGACTTGATGACATATATTATGTGACATTATGACATGTTTTATGTGACATTATGACATGTTTTATGTGACATTATGACATTTGTAATATGACATTTTGACATGTGCAATTTGACTTGATGATAATGTGTTATATGACATGTGTAGTATGGCTTGATGATATGTGTTATGTTGTATTATGACATGTGTTATGTGGTATAATGACGTGTAATATGACTTGATGACATGTGTAATATGAATTGATAGCATGTGTTATGTGACATTATGGCATGTGTAATGTGACTTGATGAAATGTGTTATGTGACATTTTGACATGTGCAATTTGACATGATGATAATGTGTTATATGACATGTGTAGTATAGCTTGATAATATGTGTTATGTTGTATTATGACATGTGTTATGTGGTATAATGACATGTAATATGACTTGATGACATGTGTAATATGAATTGATAGCATGGGTTATGTGACATTGTGGCATGTGTAATATGACTTGATGAAATGTGTTCTGTGATATTATGACATGTGTTTTGTGACATTATAACTTGATGACATTTGTTTTGTGGCATTATGGCATGTGTTATGTGACATTATGACATGTGTAATATGCCTTGATGGCATGTGTTATGTGATATAATGCCATGTGTAACATGACTTGATGAGATATGTTATGTGACATTATGAGATGTGTCATGTGACATTATGACAAGTGTTATGTGACATTATGTGTCACATGTAGCATTATATAAAAATTATGCTATTACAGTTTCAGTTTCTTGTTAGTTAACTATAGATTGTAGTTTGATATAACGGAGAATGTTTTGCGCCTCAGTTCTGGTTTCATAGTAGAATCTGTGGTAACTAATGACTTCCAAACCTTACAGTTAACAAATGTGGCGATGAATACAAGTCTGTTGACTCCACACAGAGTGCGCCATTGACCAATCCGGCTAAAAAGCGTAATTATTGTGATCTGCTCTGCCAGCTATTGTTCATTTTCAGACAAACTAATGACCAAATATGTATGCTGACGTTCTGCAAATTGTGTTTCGATGTAATCGACACAGCTTCCTTAGCCTTTTATAAAGTTCATTAGTCACGTAAAGTTATCCATGTGCGAGTAAGGTTTACTGAAGCCGACAACAGATAAGCCCGCTGGAAAATTTTTTGTCATTGCAATATTGTTTGTTTAGGTTGTTACAGTAGTTAGAATTTCATTTAAGTTAGATTTTAAGTTAGACACTGAGAAGACATTTGATTTGATATTTGGCAGAATTTTGAATCAAGATCAATATTTAGCAAATTTGAAGAACGTTTTATATCAAGTTAAAATCTCAGTAACTGCTGGTCGTCATACATGAATGAAATTTCACAGATATTTTCACTGCCATTAAAGAGGCCTCCTGGACCTAAATTCATCAATTGTTTCAGTCTGAGAAACTCCCAACTAAAAGTATTGTACATTTGAAATCCAAATGACATCTTAGATATTAATTAAATAAGAAAATATATATTTACTGGATGAAATTAGAGGCAATTTTAACATGCTGCCATCAGTGCCCCAGATAAGAATTGGCTGAATACGGTGAAAGTGGATGAAAGGGGCAATATTAATATGGCCATCAGTGCCCAAAGTACGACTTGACTGAATACAGTGAAATTACTGGATGAAAGGGGCAATATTAACATGGCCATCAGTGCCCAACGTATGACTTGACTGAATACAGTGAAATTACTGGATGAAAGGGGCAATATTAACATGGCCATCAGTGCCCAACGTACGACTTGACTGAATACAGTGAAATTACTGGATGAAAGGGGCAATATTAACATGGCCATCAGTGCCCAACGTACGACTTGACTGAATACAGTGAAATTACTGGATGAAAGGGGCAATATTAACATGGCCATCAGTGCCCAACGTATGACTTGACTGAATACAGTGAAATTACTGGATGAAAGGGGCAATATTAACATGGCCATCTGTGAAAGGTGAAAATTCTTCCCAATTAAAATAATTGAGTTAAATCTTATAATCAGATTCAATTGGGTGATTTTCACTCAGTAAGTTTGCAATTATTGATTGAACATGGAGAATTGTATTAAGCAAGCAGTCAAGGGAGTGGGCAAAAGTGGCCTTTTAAGACAGGTTGTTGCTTAATACAGGTGAATTTGCAATAAAAGTATGAACATGGGATACAGCAAATAAGGCTGCTTAAGACAAGTGGCTGCTTCATAGAGGTGACCACTCACACAGGTTTGACTATTCTATATTGTTGTATCAAATGTGACTGAACAAACTAGTTAAGTTTCTTGTTGCACAAATACAGCTGCCTGAAATTCAGATTTTTATGTTTATGTGGTTGCTTGATAGAGGTGACCACTAACACAGGTTTGACTGTTATTTATTATATATACACTGTGTAGATATTTGCCCACACTTTTTTGTTATAAATTATGTTAGTGTAATTCAGGGAATTGCTCATATCTAATGTTGAAAGAACTTGTAGCCCAACCATTTTCCCACCCCAATTATCCTACTATATATTAGAGCTATGAGATTTTATCTGTTTATCATTATGTTGGTATATAAACAAGAAAATATAATTACAATATTTTATGCTCTCCCAAAAGGGGGAAGCATATAGTCGCCGCTTCGTCTATCCGTCTGTCCCCAAGTTCTTGTCCGGGCTATTTCTCTACAACCTCTAGTTGGAATTTTATAAAACTTGCTAATATGCATCATTACCAAGTGGAGAAAGGCATATTGTCTTTGTGTTCTGGTTCAATGATTTTTAGCTCTACTAGCCAAAGGCCAGAAGTGCTTATGCGATGTCGTGTCGTCTGATTGTCTGTCGTCTGTTAGCAGCACTTTCTCTGAAACCACTAGGCCAATTTAACTGAAACTTCACATGGGTGTTTCTATTGCATAGGAGACTATAAAGAAGATTTTTTTTTTTCGATCTGAAATTCAAGATGGCCACCATTACTAAAAATAGTCCAAAACTTACAAAATCTTCTTCTTATGAATGGCCCAACAGATTTTCAAAATGTTTATGCAGTAATGATGACCATCTCTAGTTTTGTTAGATTTGTTCAAATGGTGTCCCTAGTGTTAAATATGACCCCGCCCCGAGGGTTCAATTAGGGGACACGTCATTATAAATTTTTTTTTTTTTTTTTTTTAAAAAATGGAAATGATTTTACCTATATCTTCACAGAAGCATTGTTTGGTGAAGGAGGTTCAGATTTGTAAAAATGACTGGGTTCCACTGTCTTAAGGGGTCAGGAGGGGCCCCAAAAGGGTAAAAATTGGGATTTACTAAAATCGTTTTCTTAAGAACCGGCATGTCAAATTTGCACATATTTGGCATAAATTATCCCTATGTGTAGGGGTTTGATTGCAGATAAGAATTTAGGGGCTAAAATTTATAGGGGCCCTATAACGGGACTTAGAATTTTACATAGGGATACTATGGGAAAACAGAAAATTCTCTTTTTCTTTCATCTCTTCTGAAACCACTAGGCCGATTAAACTTAAACTTCACATGCATGTTTCTGTTGCATAGGAGACTATACAGAATTTTTTTTTTTTTCGATCTGAAATTCAAGATGGTCGCAGTTACTAAATATAGTTCAAAACTTAAAAAATCTTCTTCTCATGAACGGCCCAGCAGATTTTCAAAATGTTTATGCAGTAATGATGACCATCTATAGTTTTGTTAGATTTGTACAAATGGTGTCCCTAGTGTTAAATATGACCCTGCCCTGAGGGTTCAATTAGGGGACACATGTCAATATAATATTTTTTTTTATTCTTTTTATAAATGGAAATGATTTTGCCTATATCTTCACAGAAGCATTGTTAGGTAAAGGAGGTTCAGATTTGTAAAAATGACTGGGTTCCTATGTCTTAAGGGGTCTGGAGGGGCCCCAAAAGGGTAAAAATTGGGAATTACTAAATTGTTTTCTTAAGAACCGCTTTGTCAGATTTGTTCATATTTTGCATAAATTATCCCTATGTGTAGGGGTTTGATTGCAGATAAGAATTTAGGGGCTAAAATTTATAGAGGCCCTATAACGGGACTTAGAATTTTACATAGGGATACTATGGGAAAACAGAAAATTCTCTTTTTCTTTCATCTGTTCTTAAACCACTGGGCCAATTAAACTGAAACTTCACATGGGTGTTTCTATTGCATAGGAGCCTATATAGAAGATTTTTTTTTTTCGATCTGAAATTCAAGATGGCCGCCATTACTAAAAACAGTTCAAAACTTTCAAAATGTTTATGTAGTAATGATGACCAACTATAGTTTTGTTAGATTTGTTCAAATGGTGTCCGTAGGGTTAAAATTGACCCTACCCCAAGAGTTCAATTAGGGGACACATGTCAATATAATATTTTTTTTATTCTTTTTATAGGGGTCCTCCGTGGCCGAGTGGTCTAAGGCGCCGTCTCAAGATCATTTACCTCTCACCGCTATGGTTGTAGGTTCGAGTCCCGCTCGCTCCAAAAACTTTATGTGAGAAAGTTTCCAGTTACTTGCGGAAGGACGGTGGTTCTACTCAGTCTGACTCAGTCTGAGGTCTTCCTCCACCAGTAAAACTGGATATGCCATATATAACCTGAAATGTGTTGAAAATGGCGTTAAACCCCATTCAAAAAAAAAAAAAAAAAAAAATTCTTTTTATAAATGGAAATGATTTTGCCTATATCTTCACAGAAGCATTGTTAGGTAAAGGAGGTTAAGATTTGTAAAAATGACTGGGTTCCTATGTCTTAAGGGGTCTGGAGGGGCCCCAAAAGGGAACAATTAGGATTTAGTAAAATTGTTGCTTAAGAACCTGTATGTCAGATTTGTACATATTTGATATAAATAATCCCTAAGTGTAGGTGTTTAATTGCAGATAGGAATTTAGGGGCTGATATATATAGGGGCCCTGTAAGGGGACTTAGAATTTTACATAGGGATACTCTGGGAAAACAGAAAATTCTCTTCTTTTTTTTCATTTATTCTGAAACCATTGGGCCAATTAAACTGAAACTTCACATGGATGTTTCTATTGCATAGGAGACTATACAAAAGATTTATTTTTTCTATCTAAAATTCAAGATGGCCACCATTACTAAAAATAGTCCAAAACTTAAAAAATCTTCTTCTCATGAACGGTCCAACAGATTTTCAAATTATTTATGTAGTAATGATGACCAACTATAGTTTTGTTAGATTTGTTCAAATGGTGTCCCTAGAGTTAAAAATGACCCCGTCCCGATGTTTCTATTGCATAGCAGAATTTCAAAAAGTGCTATGGCCACTATGAGTCAGTAAAGCGTCCTCAGGCACTCTTTCACCTCTTGTTATGAAGTTATGAACCTTTAACCCTTTACTTCATAAAGACGCATTCTGACGACCCTACCCCCCATTCATAAAGACGCATTTGGACGCATGGTCTCATTCTCATAAAGACGCATTTCGACACTCTCTTTTTTCAATCACAAAAACACTTTTTAACTAATTTTTCAGAGATTGTAAGTTTATATTCATGTAGCGCAATATTTCACAATGTAAATTTACGGAAGACATAATATGGTTAACTATTTAAATTTTGTATAAAAAAACCGTCTATTTGTACATAGTATCATATCAGTGACCACGCGATATCATTGAATTGACCAGACTTACGTGGGAATAACACAAATATCACCAATTTGAATCGCAAAAGAAACACATTTCAATTTATTTTTCAAGGACCGGTGTTTATATTGGTGTAGCATTGCATTTCACACAGTTAAATTATGCATGACGTCAGAGGTTAGATCTCCAATCCTAAAAAGGGTCATATCAGCATTTAGCGAGGTCATTGAATTGTCCATGCTTATGCGGGAATAACAAAAATCTCCACATTTTCAATCACTAAAAAAATACATTTCAATTTATCAATGATCATACAAATTCATGGCATTGTCCAGACTTACGCGAGAATAACAAAAATCTCTCCATTTCCAATCGCAAAAACAATATGTTTGAATTTATTTTTCAATGACAGGTTGTTAATATTCGTGTAGCATTGCAGTTCGCGTAGTAAAATTATGCATGACACCATAGGTTACATTTAAAAATAGCCTCCAATCATAAATACCCATGCCAGCGATTACGCGAGGTCATGGAATTTTCCAGAAAGAAATAGGTCAACTCTGTTTTCCGAAAATGTACATAGTATATTTTGATTTTTTTGAAAAATCATGCGTGCTGACTGTGATAATTGACACGGTAATAAATCAATGTTTGTTTTGATTGCGATTACTGGGATAGAATCATGTAAGCTACCATGGCTTACCGTTATGGTTTCGAACGGTTAGAAGTTGGGGAGGGGGTGTCGTAAATTATGTCTGCTTGCAGTTCGGCAATTTACCAAAGCTGTGATATATGTCCTGGGGGTATATGGACTAATCAAATGCACACCCCAATATGCGACAATACTGATTTGTTTTCACAGCCGACACCCGTGAATGGAATTTTTATACCATCAAGGGGCAATAAAACTATAAGGCGTTCCAGATCAGCATGATGTCTGCTGGTCATTATAATAAGGTAATTATTTTTTTAATTATCTGTTCATCTGTGAAAGATCCCATTCTAATTAATTTATAAATATTATACGCATTACCAAGTTAGATTTATTTTGAATTGATGTCCGATTCTAACTTTGACTTTCTGATCTGATCTGATGACAAAAGCAATTTATTTACATACAAGTAGATCTACATGTAAAAATAATAGCATGGGGATTCTTTTTAAAAATGCACAAGAAGGAAAAATAATAAAACAATTTTTTTTCATGGGTAAAATTGTAGCATGGTAATAGAACACATAATAGAATAATAAGTCATTTCTATTTTACTACTATATTAACTGATAAATTGTTACTAGACCTACCATTATTATAATTACAAATTACCAAACCTTTCAGGGAGATTTGATATTTTTTAATTTAAATTTTGTTCTACTTTTACTTGAAATGGAAAATAAATGTACAAATTCTATCAAAAAGTAATGATTAAAAAAAAATATCTAACCATAACTGAAGGCTGCTGCATATTTTGTATATAAATAAGTGTAGTAACATTAAATTTATGATACTTTTGGTAAAATAGTAAAAAAATTATATATCTATTTAACCATTCCTATTTTAAATATTTTATTAAGTTTATTTGTTTGAATTATATTGCATATAAAAATATCATTGTAAAATATTGGTATGTATAAATCTGTGTCGAAATTGAATTGAAATGAAAAGTCTTCTTGTTTTATATCCGTGTATCTTTGTATTCCATTGTCATAGAATTTTTTATTTTTTTTTAATCATCACAAAGATAATTTAATATTCAACAAAGCTTACACTGACATAACAAGTGTAAAATCAATATATCTTGCAGAAATATTAACTTTATAAGCAAGATATATATAAACTAGTGTTGAATTTAAAGAAAAAATGAAATGAAACAAAATCTATTATTCAATTGCCAAAAAATAATAATTTTTAAATCACCAGAAAGAGAATTTTATTTGCAACAAATTTTAAATACACAAAAAAAGTATAAAATCAATATTTCTTACTGAAATAATGACTTTAATGAACTGGTTGTGCAGTTGGCATGTATTTTTAAATATCCTCTATGGGAATGGTGCAGAAATCTTATCAGCTGGGTATATCAGCTGGGTATTGGCTTATTGACATCTGTTTCCATTTACCTGTATCTGGTAGAATAGGCTATACAGTGGAACCTCGCTAATCCGTACTCCTCTCATCCGGAAATATCTCTAAACCGAACATTTTTGTCGGTCCCGAAATTTCTTATTCTATCTTTATTGTAAAAATACCTTGGCAATCCGAAACCTTTCTATTCCGAAAACTGTACTCGTTGGAAAGATTTCTTTCACTAAATTACTATATATTTTACCTTTCGGATCCGAACCTTTGTCTCTGCAGATCTTAGTCTCATCTAATTATTGATATTGACAATAAACGACCGCTAATCAGTTTAATCCCTGACACTTAAAAAGGTGTTGACAAACAAGAAGATGTTCGCCGCTTGTTTACCCGTTGCATGCGTTTGATCAGCACAAGTGTGAAAGTCGCAAAGAGTGTTTGAATAACTAATTAGGCATCAATTACCGGCTACGGTAAAACACATACATGTGATATCTCACGGTGTGAGACAAAAAACTCTTTTTTACCAATTCACATTCTCACGAGTCGTGATCAAAATCTCACGGTAAATCCATATTTCAAAAGAAGTAGAGAAATTGACCAATTTTTTCCGAGTTTTACGGTAACGTCCGCCTTTTAGCTGGTTTACATTTATTGGATTTGGGGAACAAATCAAAGTAAACCGTATGACGCGCACCTGGTAATTTGCAAAACAAAACGTGTCCTCAGCAGTATGCCTCGGGGGAGTAGGTGTTAATTGATTATGTAATTAAATGATTACAATTGAAAGATAATCTTTATAATTGAAGTGGATTTATGACTTAAAGAAAACACATTTGTTTCATTAAAACCGATTTTATTTCAAAAGCAGTAATAAAGCAGAAACATGAATGTGTTGAAAGTGTGAAATATATACTTTACATGATGATGTATTTATGTTGAATATACTTGTTGTGTTATTTTCTTATACATAATTATATGTTCATTATCATTCCAATAATATTCCAATATCAACATTTCAAAACATTATAAACTGGTTGCATTCAAAGTTAAAAAAATATTTAGCATGAAAATAAAGCATATATATGTTTAACAATGTTTTCCTTACTTCCTTTTCAGTAATCCACTTCAAATACTGATAAATACATGTACAATACATGCAAAACATATCTGTAAGTTTTGAGACATATTGATAAGTGTCTTAAAATAGAAACCTTTCTAATCCGAAAACCCTTCTAATCCGAACTTTTCTTCTGGTACGAGCAAGTTCGGATTAGAGAGGTTCCACTGTACTGCTATATCTCTATGAAGTAAAGAGTTAATCGAGTCTGACCAAATTCTTGTCCGCACTATTTCTCTACAACCTCTGGTTGGAATTATATGAAACTTGCTAGGATACATCATTACCAAGTGCAGATGCACATTTTATCTTCGTGTTCCATTCCGATGATTTTTCACGGAGTTATGGCCCTTTGATTCTGTATGACCAAATTCTTGTCCATGCTATTTCTCTACAACCCCATGTTGGAATTTTATGAAACTTGCTAGGATGCATCATTACTAAGTGGAGATGGGCATATTGTCTATGTGTTCTGGTTTGATGATTTTTCACAGAGTTATGGCCCTTTCAGTGAGTCTGACCAAATTCTTGTCCGTGCTATGTCTTGACAACCCAATGTTGGAATTTTATGAAACTTGCTAGGATGTGTCATTACCAAGTGCAGATGTGCATATTGTCTATGTGTTCCGGTTCAGTGTTTTTTTATGGAGTTGTGGCCCTTTCATTGAGACTCTGACCAAATTATTGTCCGCGCTATTTCTCTACAACCTCAGGTTGGAATTTTATGAAACTTGACATGTTTGTGTTCTGGTTCGATGATTTATCACGGAGTTATGGCCCTTTCATTCTGTCTGTGACCAAATTCTTCTCTCTATTTCTCTACAACCTCTGGTTGGAATTTTATGAAACTTGCTAGGATGCATTAGTGCCAAGTGGAGATGGGCATAGTGTCTTCATGAAGCTATTTCACTACAGCCTCTGGTTTTAATTTTGTAAAACTTACAAGTAATCTGAACTCTTCCTGCACTGTTTTCAAAGGCCTTCTGTGATTTGTGTGGGAAAACACGTATCTATGGAGTAAAGTGTTAAAACATTGTTTTCCTGGATAAGTAGTCTTTAAAATGTTTTTCAGTCTTGTATTTATACTTAACTGTGTACAAGTATCTTGTCTTACATAGCTTGCACTTGCTGGTCACCCAAACAACATGTACTCCTGACAACCTATTATTGATTGAAATAAAAAAGTGGTAAAAATAGACCAAATACTTGGAAGTGTGCAGGTTCCTGGCCACAATCTCATCAGCAAACAGTACTGCTAACTGATTGGGACGAGAACCATGCTACTTTGGGGGAAACGTAAGTTCTTGTGAGTCGACAAAAAAGGTGTAAACATTGGAACAAAAAATATTGTAAAAAATCTATGAAGCGTTCTCTGTTTTTGATTAATTCAATCTGTAAAAATTAAGAAGGAAGGCATTATTGCGGCAAATGTTGTGGTATGCAGATCATGAAACAGTATTATCAAATGGTCGATTGGGACAACAAAATTGATGGCTTTTATCCAACGGAATCATCCAAACATCAATATAAATTTGTCTTCAAAGTTGAAAATGAAATCCGCCTTTCTCGAAAACAAACAGCTTTGCATCAGATAATGACTTCATCTTTGAAATACAACCGACTGATATTACCAACAAAATAGTCGTATTGATTGTGAAGAATTTGTCACGTCAATTCAGATAATTATCAGTTGAGATCAGAGCTGCATTCAGTTCACTTAAACATTTAATTTGTTTGCAAGCGTTTGATAACAGAAATCAACTGAACGATGTGTTTGCTTTAAACGTTTTCTAATAGAGCAAATACCTCTGAGAGCTGTTAACTGGAGGGACAGCGCTGAGTAGACCGATTCCCGTTTACTTTCGTTCGTTTGGTCGCTGTTTGCATTTATAAACAGAGTAAACATGTTTGACCGTGCTGAATATAGCCCAGTATAACATTAAAACTATGCATGAATGACCCAGCACAAAGCTGATGAAGATGAACGCCCCCGTATTCAACACGAAATCTCGCAATATATTGTTTTCAATTATCTTGACTTCCATTCATCTCGGGAACACAAATCAAAATTCTTACATTGCAGAATGAAATTCTCATCAAAACAATACCATTCCAAACAATTTATGTTTAAAATTGTTGAAGTGAATCTGATTACAAAATTTGTATACTGCAGCTAAAATAACGACAATTTACGAGAAATTTTACTTTAAACCTCAATATCTTTAATTCAAGATCATTTTGCATGACCGAAACATGTTTAAACATCTAAGATTACATGCAACTTATAGTTTATGTTAAGAAATCAGTTGCCTGTGAGTTTTAAATGATTAATTTGCCAAATAATGAATCCTTCGTGTGCTGTTTTATCAACATTTAGTCAGAAGATACAAGCTTCCTATCCTTCTATACAAGTCCTTGTGTTAAGTCAAACAAAACAATTCATCAAAGTATTACAATTGTTTATTTGATCAAACTGCTGTTTATTATTTGATCCTTTCAGAATGTAGCAGGTAAATACAACCACAAATAAAAAGCTTTTGAATAACGCGACATACTGCATGCCTCTATATATATATAAGGAGCCTTTTTTAATATTTTTATTTGCGTCTCCCGAGACAGTTACAGGTTGGATATCCAAAAATATCTTAGTATTTATTTGAAACAATATTGAAATATACATAATGACAAAAATAATATACAGAAAAAAGTTTACAATATATTGCGATGCGACAGTGATATGCCATTGAATAATGCATATAATTATGACTATAATTAGCCGGGCCCCATTACTTCAGTCAGTTACGCGTCTGACTATCAATCCAGGGGTCGTGAGTTCCAATCTCCGCCTGGCAACAGTCTCCATGATGATTGATATACAAAAAATTTTCTCATTATAATTTTGTAATTTATAATTTAAGTGGGAGAGTTATCAGTTACTTGCAGAGATGAGGTGTGCTCGAGTACTAGTTAACCTTTCAGGATCCCAGGAAACAGTGGTTAGATAAACTTATCGTCTGTTAGCCCTCAATGGCATAAATATGATGCTTAATATTTAATCAATCAATTAATCAATAAACTATATACATATTCTACATTTCGACACATTCAAACATTACATCTCTCAAGTACCATTTGTGGTCTCCATACCGGGTTTGTGATTTCTTGCTTATGGAGCGAGGATTATTCCATGCATTGCAAATTTTTTTCTTTTTAATTGGGTTTAACATCCATTGCAATTTTTGAAGGGCCAGACTTTCTGGCATCTCTTTAGTATCATAGGTTGATTATCGATTGCTCATTTCATATTTACCAAAAAATGCTTCCTCGTGGTTTCAAACTACTCAAGAAAAAGTAGTTCTTGACTATTTATGTATCTGTCGGATGATAGTAACTTTTTTAATATTAAAAAAATTAAAACAGTGACGTTCAAATGTGTTTGAGTCATTACTTTTTGATGTCTGGGTCTGCACAAGATTGCTATTTAATGGAGCGTAGTGAAGGTTGAAATGCAGGTGTGTCCATACTTATTAGCATATTACAAAGCAACATTAAAAATAGTCCCTGAAGCAATTGTAACAGACTTTCTGCTTGAAAAGTTTACCTGTCATCAATTTTGATTTCAAGTTTCGATTTATAAATGTAAAACATTATCACAGAAAAGTTTTATAATAGGCCTTACGTCGTATAGATTCAGATTTTGATCATTTCATTTAAAAGTATATTAATTTTGTACATTATAAAGTCGCGGAAGATCGCCTCTTTGGTCAAACTAATTTTGATTGTAGCGTATTATCGAGAGCATTTTTATAAGTGAACAAAACAATGCAATCGTTAAGGATTTTCTCAGCATTTTATTTCAACAAAGATAGCATAAAATCACCTCTTGAAACAGTTTATTTTGTAAATAAATTGAAGACTATGGAAAAAATAGAAAACTACCAAGAGGTCGCTCACCGGATGTTGGCAAACTTGAGAAACCCGGTCTAAAAGTTAGATGCTTAAAGAACTTCATAGGTAACTGCAGTCCCCTTTATAAGCCATGTTTTAAGACTTAACTAAATTAATACCTACTTTCATAAAATTTATATTTATTTCGAAATAAACAAATACTTAATGAAAAGTCTTCATTACAGAATCAAACATCAAAAATACAAACTTATCTATTGTATTAACTTTACGAGTTGTCCATAAAAAAATCACTTGTTTACTTTATTTTGATGGCAACAATATTTAAATATAAAATAGAAACATATATTAATACCCGGGGGTATCCAACAATGCATTGGTGAACACAAAACTTTTAACTTTTTTCAGCACAGGATAGGATACCCATCCCTTACCAACCACATCTCATTTTTTGTTTCATATTTTTTTGTTATAATGGGATAAAGAACCTGGGTTTGTTGCATTACAGTTGTATATGTAAATGGGATAAAGAACCTTGGTTTGTTGCATTACAATTGTACATGTATAATGGGATAAATAACCTTGGTTTGTTGCATTACAGTTGTATATGTATAATGGGATAAAGAACCTTGGTTTTATTGCATTACAGTTGTATATGTATAGTGGGATAAAGAACCTGGGTGTGTTGCATTACAGTTGTACATGTTATAATGGGATAAAAAACCTGGGTTTGTTGCATTACAGTTGTATATGTATAATGGGATAAAGAACCTTGGTTTTATTGCATTACAGTTGTATATGTATAGTGGGATAAAGAACCTGGGTTTGTTGCATTACAGTTGTATATGTATAATGGGATAAAAAACCTGGGTTTGTTGCATTACAGTTGTATATGTAAAATGGGATAAAGAACCTTGGTTTGTTGTATTACAATTGTATATGTTAAATTGGATAAAAGACCTGGGTTTGTTGTATTACAGTTGTATATGTATAATGGGATAAAGAACCTGGGTTTGTTGCATTACAATTGTTTATGTGAAATGGGATAAAGAACCTTGGTTTGTTGCATTACAATTGTTTATGTTAAATCGGATAAAGGACCTGGGTTTGTTGTATTACAATTGTATATGTAAAATGGGATAAAGAATCTTGGTTTGTTGCATTACAGTTGTATATGTAAAATTGGATAAAGAACCTGGGTTTTTTGCATTACAGTTGTATAAGTTATAATGGGATAAAGAACCTTGGTTTGTTGCATTACAGTTGTATATGTTATAATGGGATAAAGAACCTTGGTTTGTTGCATTACAATTGTATATGTATAATGGGATCAAGAAACTTGGTTTGTTGCATTACAATTGTATATGCATAATGGGATAAAGAACCTGGGTTTGTTGCATTACAGTTGTATATGTATAATGGGATAAAGAACTCGGTTTGTTGCATTACAGTTGTATATGTATAATGGGATAAAGAACCTGGGTTTGTTGCAATACAGTTGTATATGTTATAATGGGATAAAGAACTTGGGTTTGTTGCATTACAGTTGTATATGCTATAATGGGATAAAGAACCTGGGTTTGTTTTATTACAATTGTATATGTATAATGGGATAAAGAACCTGTGTTTGTTGTATTACAAATGTATATGTATAATGGGATAAAGAACCTGGGTTTGTTGTATTACAGTTGTACATGTTATAATGGGATAAAGAACCTTGGTTTATTGTATTACAATTGTACATTTTATAATTGGATAAAGAACCTGGGGTTTTTGTATTACAATTGTACATGTTATAATGGGATAAAGAACCTGGGTTTGTTGTATTACAATTGTACATGTTATAAAGGGATAAAGGACCTGGGTTTGTTGCATTACAATTGTACATGTTATAATGGGATAAAGAACCTGGGTTAGTTGCATTACAGTTGTATATGTATAATGGGATAAAGAACCTGGGTTTGTTGCATTACAATTGTATATGTATAATAGGATAAAGAACCTTGGTTTGTTGCATTACAGTTGTATATGTTATAATGGGATAAAGAACCTGGATTTGTTGTATTACAATTGTACATGTTATAATGGGATAAAGAACCTTGGTTTGTTGCATTACAGTTGTATATGTTATAATGGGATAAATAACCTTGGTTTGTTGCATTACAATTGTACATGTTATAATGGGATAAAGAACCTGCGTTTGTTGCATTACAATTGTACATGTTATAATGGGATAAAGAACCTTGGTTTGTTGCATTACAGTTGTACATGTTATAATGGGATAAAGAACATGGGTTTGTTGCATTACAGTTGTATTTGTATAATGGGATAAAGGACCTGGGTTTGTTGCATTACAGTTGTATATGTATAATGGGATAAAGAACCTGGGTTTGTTGTATTACAGTTGTACATGTTATAATTGGATAAAGAACCTGGGTTTGTTGCATTACAGTTGTACATGTTATAATGGGATAAAGGAACTGGGTTTGTTGCATTACAATTGTACATGTTATAATGGGATAAAGAACCTGGGTTTGTTGCATTACAGTTGTATATGTTATAATGGGATAAAGAACCTGGGTTTATTGCATTACAGTTGTACATGTTATAATGGGATAAAGAACCTGGGTTTGTTGCATTACAATTGTATATGTATAATGGGATAAAGAACCTAGGTTTGTTGCATTACAGTTGTACATGTTATAATGGGATAAAGAACCTTGGTTTGTTGTATTACAGTTGTACATTTTATAATGGGATAAAGAACCTGGGGTTTTTGTATTACAATTGTTTATGTTATAATGAGATAAAGAACCTGGGTTTGTTGCATTACAATTGTACATGTTATAATGGGATAAAGAACCTGGGTTTGTTGCATTACAGTTGTACATGTTATAATGGGATAAAGAACCTGGGTTTGTTGCATTACAGTTGTACATGTTATAATGGGATAAAGAACCTTGGTTTGTTGTATTACAATTGTACATTTTATAATGGGATAAAGAACCTGGGGTTTTTGTATTACAATTGTTTATGTTATAATGGGATAAAGAACCTGGGTTTGTTGCATTTCAATTGTACATGTTATAATGGGATAAAGAACCTGGGTTTGTTGCATTACAGTTGTACATGTTATAATGGGATAACGAACCTTGGTTTGTTGTATTACAATTGTACATTTTATAATGGGATAAAGAACCTGGGGTTTTTGTATTACAATTGTTTATGTTATAATGGGATAAAGAACCTGGGTTTGTTGTATTACAATTGTACATGTATAATGGGATAAAGAACCTTGGTTTGTTGCATTACAGTTGTATATGTTAAATTGGATAAAAGACCTGGGTTTGTTGCATTACAGTTGTATATGTATAATGGGATGAAGAACCTGGGTTTGTTGCATTACAATTGTATATATATAATGGGATAAAGAACCTGGGTTTGTTGTATTACAGTTGTATATGTTATAATGGGAGAAAGAACCTTGGTTTGTTGAATTACAATTGTACATGTTATAATGGGATAAAGAATCTGGGTTTGTTGCATTACAGTTGTATATGTATAATGGGATAAAGAACCTGGTTTGTTGTATTACAATTGTATATGTTATAATAGGATAAAGAACCTTGGTTTGTTGCATTACAGTTGTATATGTTATAATGGGATAAAGAACCTTGGTTTGTTGAATTACAATTATACATGTTATAATGGGATAAAGAACCTTGGTTTGTTGCATTACAGTTGTATATGTTATAATGGGATAAAGGACCTGGGTTTGTTGCATTACAATTGTACATGTTATAATGGGATAAATAACCTGGGTTTGTTGCATTACAGTTGTATATGTATAATGGTATAAAGAACCTGGGTTTGTTGTATTACAGTTGTATATGTATAATGGGATAAAGGACATGGGTTTGTTGCATTACAGTTGTATATGTATAATGGGATAAAGAACATGGGTTTGTTGTATTACAGTTGTATATGTATAATGGTATAAAGGACATGGGTTTGTTGCATTACAGTTGTATATGTTATAATGGGATAAAGGACCTGGGTTTGTTGTATTACAGTTGTATATGTATAATGGGATAAAGGACATGGGTTTGTTGTATTACAGTTGTATATGTATAATGGGATAAAGAACATGGGTTTGTTGTATTACAGTTGTATATGTATAATGGTATAAAGGACATGGGTTTGTTGCATTACAGTTGTATATGTATAATGGGATAAAGGACCTGGGTTTGTTGTATTACAGTTGTATATGAATAATGGTATAAAGAATCTGGGTTTGTTGCATTACAGTTGTATCAGTTATAATTGGATAAAGAATGGTATACCATGCCATTTCTTAAGACCTAAATGTCTCCAAATATCAGATTTGCCACACTTATGGTGAACAATTTCCCCTTCGTTAGCCATTTTAGTTACACTTGATTAGTCAATGGTACCATGTGTTATGATTTTTTAGCTCACTGGGACGAATGTCCAAGGAGAGCTTTTGCCATGACCCTGGCGTCAGCGACCTCAGTATCTGTAGAAACCAAGGTTAAACTTTTGTGTTTAAGGTTTGTTTTTTGTCTCCAAGTCCTTAACTATCTTTCTGATTCTGTTCACATTTGCTTTCCTGCTTCATTACACATTGCTTTTCATGCTTTTGATATATATATAATTATATATATATATAAATATATTGACCCAGGTAAAGCAATCTACCATTGTACTTAGCCATACAAGCAGGTTAAACTTTTGCGTTTAGTTGTATTTAAGTTTTGTTTTTTGTCTCCAAGTCCCAAACTACCTTTCTGATTCTGTTCACGTTTGCTTTACTACTTTATTACACATTGCTTTTTATGCTTTTGATATATATATATTTATATACATGGGTGAAAGTGTTCCGGATTATGCCGGATTTCTGGATTTTCTGTCTTTAAAAGGGTCATTTTTGTGAAACGTGTAAATTCGTTGAGATATTTTTAGGGGGGGGGGGGGGGGGTACCATTTGAAATACTGACGTGAGACTCATAATTTAATCCTATTAATAAATAAAAAGACCGCGAATTCTGTCCTCGTTTCCAATCCCGCTATAATGAATATCGCCGAGGTATTCCGAAATTCGTAATTTTTCGGTCTGAATCTATTTACCCCGCCAATGTTTACATTTTTAACTGTGATGAAGCTGAGTAGTGATGAGGTTTTTAGACAGAAATTCAGACATTAAACTGTTGGAAACGGGTGTGAAAAACAAATGGAGATGGGAATGGGTAGAAGAGAGAGATACGCATGGTCAGAAATTTGGAGAGTGGTTGAAGAAAATAGATGTAGCTGGAATGGCGTTTTGGTGACGTCTGCGGAAAGACAATCAATTATCCAGTGGGAAAAAAGCTTTTCGTGTGCATGCTGAGGATTCAAATCATAAAGCAAAGCTTAGGATTATAAAATCAAACTAGGTAAAGAGTGTTTTTTATCTATCTAGCTGGGAAAAGGTGGTATTATGAACACTGACAATTGTCACGAATGTCAATTTGTAATGACCATTATGAGTCGTAATACCGCACCAAACTTTTTTCCATTCTGTCTTTTCCAACTCTTTTAAAAGGTCTGTGATAGGTTATAATTTAAAATGAGCTCGCCCTAGGGGAAGTGTTGCCCAATTTTTTTTGTAAATGTGTGGACTTAGTTTATTTTTGGCATTTTTTTGGCCAGTTTTTTCCCAACTATATTGAATATTTCCTTTGTTTTGATAACACCAGTCATTTAAAAACTTGAAGAGATCGAGCTATAGATAGTTGTTTTTAAAAACACAAAATTTATTATGATTCCAGGTACTACCAGGGTCTTCCAAAGCTAAACCAGAGACGGAGTCTATGCAGAGTAGAGTCTCAAAACAGAGAGCAATTACAGCTGCTTTTATTAGTGAACATTGTCTCCCATTCACCCTAGCAGAGAACTTGTTTTTGCAATGATTTGTGTCAAGTAATAACTTGTGTATAAACATATTTCAGAAGCTTCCAAAGGTCTTCAATTTGTTCATTTTCTCTCAGCTTCATGACCCCCCACCAGGGCTTTGCCCTGGACCTAACCAGGCCCCCAGCTCTTTTTTTTTCAGGATTTCAATATTTTTATACTTTCACCCATGTATATATATTGACCCAGTTAAGGCAATTTACCATTGGACTTACAAGCAGTTAAAAGTTTTGTGAGTTTTATTCCATCGAGGAGCTTTGTTATCTTCTGACAGCTCTTGTTAACAATAGCAACATAAAAACCAAGTAAAACTGGTCTGATAGTGCGTAACTTTTACAATAAAGATAACTAAAAACTTTAAAAAGCCCAAAAACGTTACTTTCTTGTGTAAATAGACACAAAAATATGAAACATTTTCACTTTGGTAATTTCATTTGTTACATAAATACCAAGTAAAACTGGTCTGATATTGAGTGACTTTTACAGTTAAGACAACTAAAAACTTTAAAAAAGCCTAAAATTGCCTTAAAAACGGTATTCCATAATAGTGCCATGGTATGTAACTGGCGCAGCTGAAATTTTAATGTGATTATACTGGTTTTACTGCCCAGCTCTCATATATATATGTGGATGATATAAGTAATTGTTAGATTGCATGAAGATGTTTATGTACAGTTGGTAAATGAGCAAGTTAATTTGTGTAACACTTCTCTGCACTACAATGAGATCGCCATATCGAAAATACAAAAACAATGAATAATGTATTATTCCTGAATTAAAATTATTCATCTCCAAACATTTCATTATTTTGTGAACTTAGTTTTCGTAGCATTATTCCAACTTTCGTTCAGTATTTCTGATATGTAGAAGAACCAAAAATCCATCTTGAATATTCTCAAAATTATCTTTATACAAACACAATGTAGCTACTGTTCAGTCAAAATTTGTTCGGGGAGATTTATTGGTTCTACCAAAACCCTTATTTATTTTATTACAGAAATGGTCAATATATAACATTTGAAATCTTCTAATCAATAAGTTTGTTTTAGTTGTTCATCTGAATCCCCTGATATCTATATGATTAATAGTCTTCTTTGTTTTGTGTTGCTAATTGCTGGCTTTCAGCTATTATTGAAAGTTATTTTTTTGTAAATTAATGGTCATTCAATTGATCTGTCTTTGCTGCAAAGAAGCTGTCATTTTAATAAGTGATTTGAATTATTGCAGTAGACTCAAACCAATTCAATTGATGAAATTAGCCATACTGCAAAATTAATCTGGTATATAAATAAGTACTCCAAGACCTTTTGGACGATTAATTGATTGATTGATTGATTGATTGAATGTTTAGGGTCATTTTTATGGCATCGAGGGATAACAGATGATCAGTTGGTATTGGACATAGTTAATTTATCATTTAAGTACGGGATACAGTTAATTAATCATTTAAGTTTGGGACACATTTATTAACAACTTATGTATGGGACACAGTAATTAATCTTTTAATTATGGGACACAGTTAATAAACTACCTAAGTATGGGCACAGTTAATTAAGTATGGGACACAATTAATTACTTAAGTATGGGACACAACTAGTTAATCATTTAAGTATGGGACATATTTGTTAACTACTTAAGTATGTGAAACAGTTAATTAATCATTTTAGTATGAGGCACAGTTAATAAACTACCTAAGTATGGGATACAGTTAATAAATTACTTAATTATGGGACACAGTTAATTAATCACTTAAATATAGGAAACGGTTAATTAATCACTTGAAGAAGAAGGTGACGAGTTATGTTCTTTTATCAAATAGAAACAACTTGAAATTATTTCACCAAACTATTGACATTGGTCATCAATGTAAAATCTAAATAAAGTACATTGAGGTATTGAACATGTTCATCAATGTAAAATCCTATATAGAGTACATTTATGTATTGACCATGGTCATCTATTTAAGTCCTATATAGAGTACATTGAGATATTGGTCATCGATGTAAAATCATATATAGAGTACAATGAGTTATTTACCATAGTCATCAATGTAAACTCCTATATATATTACATTGAAGTATTGACCATGGTCATCATTGTAAAGTCCTATATAAATTCATTGAGGTATTGACTATTGTCATCTATGTAAATCCATTATAGAGTACATTGAATTATTGGCCATGGTCATCAATGTAAAGTCCTTTGTAGAGTACATTGAGGTATTGACCATGGTCACGATGAAAAATCATGCATAGAGTACATAAAGTTATTGACCATGGTCATCAATGTAAAATCATGTATAGAGTTCATTGAGTTATTGACCATGGCCATACATGTGAAATCCTATGTAGAGTACATTGAGGTATTGACCTCAGTCATCTATGTAAATCTTATATAGAGTACATTGAGATATTGGTCATCAATGTAAAATCATATATAGAGTACATTGAGTTATTTACCATGGTCATCAATGTAAACTCCTATAAATAGTACGTTGAAGTATCGACAATGGTCATCATATGTTAAATCCTATATAGAGTACATTGAGTTATTGACCATGACCATCAATATAAAATCCTATATAGAATACATTGAGTTATTGACCATGGTCATCTATGTAAAACTTATAGAGTACATTGAGATATTTGTCATCAATGTAAAATCATATATAGAGTACATTGAAGTATTGACCATGGTCATCAATGTAAAATCATATATATATAGAGTACATTGAGATATTGACCATGGCCATCAATATAAAATCCTATATAGAGTACATTGAGTTATTGACCATGGTCATCAATATAAAATCCTATATAAAATACATTGAGTTATTGACCATGGCCATCAATGTAAAATGCTATATAGAGTACATTGATATATTGACCATGGCCATCAGTATAAAATCCTATATAAAGTACATTGAAGTATTGACCATGGTCATCAATGTAAAATCCTATATAGTGAACATTGATATATTGACCATGGCCATAAATGTAAAATCCTATATAAAGTATATTGAGATATTGACCATGGCTATCTATGTAAAATCCTATAAAGAGTACATTGAGTTATTGACCATGGCCATCAATGTAAAATCCTTTATAAAATACATTGAGTTATTGACCATGGCCATCAATGTAAAATCCTTTATAAAATACATTGAGTTATTGACCATGGCCATCAATGTAAAAATCCTATATAAAATACATTGAGTTATTGACCATGGCCATCAATGTAAAATCCTATATAAAATACATTGAGTTATTGACCATGGCCATCAATGTAAAATCGTATATAGAGTACATAAGAGTTATTGACCATGGTCATCAATATAAAATCCTATATACAGTACATAAGAGTTATTGAACATGGTCATCAATGTAAAATTCTATATAGAGTTCATTGAATTATTGACCATGGCCATAAATGTAAAATGCTATATAGAGTACATTGAGTTATTGATGACCATGCATCAATGTAAAATCCTATATAAATTACATTGAGATATTGACCATAGTCATCAATGTAAAATCCTATATAGAATACATTGAGGTATTGGTCATCAATGTAAAATCATATATAGAGTACATTGAGTTATTTACCATGGTCATCAATGTAAAATCCTATATAAAATACATTGAGTTATTGACCATGGTCATCAATGTAAAATCCTATATAGAATACATTGAGGTATTGACCATGGCCATCAATGTAAAATCCTATATAAAATACATTGAGTTATTGACCATGGTCATCAATGTAAAATCCTATATAGAATACATTGAATTATTGATCATGTCCATCAATGTAAAATCCTATAAAGAGTACATTGAGGTATTGACCATGGCCATCAATGTAAAATCCTATATAGAATACATTGAATTATTGACCATGTCCATCAATGTAAAATCTTATATAGAGTACATTGAGGTATTGACCATGTCCATCAATATAAAATCCTATATAGAGTACATTGAGGTATTGACCATGGTCATCAATATAAAATCCTATATAGAGTACATAGAGTTATTGATCATGGTCATCAATGTAAAATTCTATATAGAGTTCATTGAATTATTGACCATGGCCATCAATGTAAAATCTATATAGAGTACATTGTGTTATTGACCATGGCCATCAATGTAAAATCTATATAGAGTACATTGTGTTATTGACCATGGCCATCAATGTAAAATCCTATATAGAGTACATTGAGGTTTTTTCTATTAAGTGTTCTCTAGAAATTGCTTTGTTTTGTGTAGTTATCCTAGAGATCTCTAGAAATTGCTTTGTTTTTGGGTGGTTCGCCCTGTGTTCCCAGTAAAGTTGGCTAAATATTCCTCATGTTTCCTGAGCATAGCACAATGTAAAAAAGTAATATAAGTAAATTCGGTCATCAATCATGTACAAAAACACATACAGAATATGCAAATTCTTTGTTGCAAGAAAAAACTAGAGACATAGCTAAAAGGTATCTCAGACAACGGTATGCATAATTGTAGGAAGATATCATGCTCTAGAAACGGATTTGAGTCATATAATACATCTTGAAGGAAATAAATTGGAATTTTTCAAAAATTTAATATTAGCTAATAATATTGCTTTAAAATTATTATATCATGTCTATATATTATTTAATTATGTACTCAGTGACTCCGCATTGTTGAAGGATATCTATATAAAAATTTCAAAATGATATATTGAAAAGGGATATCCTAACTTGGGCTACGCGTCTGTGTAATTTTTAAATACTTTTTCTGCTTAGAATTGCGACTTATTTTGTGATGTATTAAATAAGTTGTGTGATTTTATTTTATTAAATTTTGATTGATATACACAGGGCTCGATTAGCTCAGTCGGGTACGCGTCTGACTATCAATGCAGGGATAGTGTGTTTGAATCCCCGCCAGGCAACAGTCTCTGTGATGATTGATATACGACATTGTGTCTCATTATCATTCGTCTCTCACTGCTGATTCAAGCGGGGAAGTTTTCAGTTACTTGCGGAGATGGGGTGTGCTCGAGTACTAGTTAACCTTTCAGGAGCCCAGGAAACAGTGGTTAGGTTAAATGATTGTCTGTTAGCCCTTGATGGCATAAAATAACAATAAATATTCAAACAATCAATCAATCATTGATTCGTTATACAAGTGTACAGGTACTAAACATTGTTTTATCTTAGAAAGCATTCATATGATGATGTGAAGGTCATCAAGCAGAATTTAAGTGCTGTCTATTTTTAGAATGGGGATTAAATTGTTTCAAGTTTACCATTGCAATTTAGATATTGACTTGGTCACATTTGGGTGGATTTGATACACCAAACCATTCAGATTTTATTTATAAATGACAATGAGATGCTTTGTATCCGTTTTATAACTAATTTTACTTTTTAAGACATTGATAGCATTTTTTCCCCCTGATATTCTCTCTTAAATTACCAGTTAATAATGAAATTAACTTTTATCTTAATGTCTTTGATCGATTGATTAAATATTAAGCGTCATTTTTATGCCTTTGAGGGCTAACAGACAATCAGTTAACCTAACCACTGGTTCCTGGGATGCTGAAAGGTTAACGTTAACTCGAGCACATCCCATCTCCGCAGGTAACTGATGACTTTCCTACTTGAATCAATCAGCGGTGAAAGACATGATAATAGGACGCAATGTCGTATATCAATCATCATGGAGACTGTAGTCGGGTGGGGAATCAAACTCTAGACCTCTGGATTCATAGTCTGACCTGATGCGCTACCGACTGAGCTAATTGGGCCCAGTTCGTCTTTGAAATTAAAGTGACTGTACATGAAAACTTTAATTGACATGGTATGGTCAAGTATGGTTACTATGGTCAAGTATGGTTAATATGGTCAAGTATGGTTACTATGGTTAAGAATGGTTAATATGGTCAAGTATGGTTACTATGGTTAAGTATGGTTAATATGGTCAAATATGGTTACTATGGTCAATTTTAGTATGGTTAATTTGGTCAAGTATGGTTACTATGGTCAAGTATAGTTACTATGTTTTAAGAATTGTGTCATTTCATTACTTCTATCTTTTAAGGCATCATATCCGTGCCATGACCTCCTCCTAACCTTTCATTCAGTTTTGAGAAACTTGATTATGAGGTGTCACTATAGATTTTTTAAAATACAAATTTTGTCATGCACAACTACTCGTAATATTGAAGAAATGTCACTGCAGTTTAGCTGTGCATGTCACTACAAATATGCTCTGATGGATTTTACCTTTTAAACTTCAAGAAAACTCTTCTTATAGCAGCTATTTTGTCTAAAATTCTTTAAATGACATCTATAGACCATTCTGAATATTATCTCACGAATATGCATATCTACACCAGAACGAGGTTAAGAGCACGTCCTATCTTACAGCAACACTAGCGTACATAGAGATTACATGGCTATCTCAGATAATAATTAAGATATAAGTCCGTCTACATCATTCTGTTAATTTAAATTTGTTAACAGTTTAATAAATGTAAAGGTCAAAATACAATATTTAATTATTGATTTAAGCAGTTCATAATTTTATCTTCTTATTACGGTGCTGGATTTATTCATACAGTCCATTCCCACCCTATAATGAAAGATACAAATATTATTCAATATTCTAAAATATTGACAATAAATTGTTATATATAATACCATGTTCACATGTCTAAGAAATTATGTTTATAAGGCGTAATACGGTAACACAAAATGTTTCACTTCTCTTTATTTATATAACATAATGTGTGCTTACATGCTGCGGTTAATGCATATATTAAAGAAAAAATAGATGTTTTTAAAGTTTGTATTTATTTCAAATAAAAAACAAACAATAATAAGATATTTAAAATTCATAACAATAATAGATAGATATGTAAACATGATGACTTACATTGCAATGTAGTCCTCCATCTCGCCTTATTGTGCTTTAAACAATTTGTTTATTACACAGGTCCCTTAATAATGTTATGAAAATCAAGGGAAGACTGATAACCAAAATGGAACAAAACAATTTTGTCCAGGTCTCAAAATATCACCCCAAGTTGATAAGGGTGTAGCCATTTTCCTATGTAGTTATAGTCATCTGCTAATCAGCTGGTAGTGTGATGAGCTCCTAACCTCGCTTGGATAATGGAATGTCTGGCATGCATATAATTTGAGAGAGGCATATGAAATGAAACTATTTGACAGATTTTTTTGAAACTTTACAAAGACTTTTGTTGGTGGTACCTTCTCAGATTTGATGGTTTTGTCACCGCAAATAATCCAAGATGGCCATTGTTACTAAGAATAGACTGAAAAAAAGAAAAATTCCAAATGAGATTGCACCAATAATGGTGAAAGTTCATATACATTACCTTTGAGTCAGACAATCTCAGGAATGTTTTTTTGCACCTTAAAATATTTAAAACGGCTAAATCAGGGATGTAAAGTTTGCATTGAGTTCTATAGAGAAATGCATAAAGATGACCGGTACTTTAAACAGCTTAACTCGTGCTAATATATTTTTATTGTCTGTCTGTTTGAGTTATCGTCGATGCATGACAGCACTGGTTGTGTGCATAATAACAACTGAATTTTTCATCAGATCATCACCAAACTATCACCAAAGCTACATAACCACATTATCTTGGACAAGTTTCTCGAACCAACAAAATCAAATAAATCATGTTGGAATAATTATGGTCCTTGAGTTGTCTAAAATTGCACTATTTCAACTCTAGCATCAACAAAATCACCGGATCTTCATCTTGAGTACACAGTGGTTAATTAGCAATAAGATCTCGTAAAAGCTCCTTTACTGCCTAAATGGGATATTATTTTCAGTTATTGCAATTTCATTATCATTTAAATGCTCTATTTCTATTTGACATGGTAAATGGTTTCGCACCAGCGTGCAATTTGGATCCTAGCCAAAATACACAGTATTAATTGTTCCGCTATTATCTCAGATAATTATTTAAAGAGGCCACATTTGATTACAGAATTATCAGAAATTATTTTGTTTGGCATTGTGTGGGTCCACTGAGGCCGAATGGTCTAAGGTGTCGTCTCAAGATCACTTATCTCTCTCCGCTTCAAGGTAAAATGTTTGAGTCCCACTCGCTCCAAAAACTTTATCAGAGACAGTTTACCAGTTACTTGCGGAAAGATGGTGGTTCTATTTGGATTCATTATGAGGTTTTCCTTCACCAGTAAAACTGGATATGCCATTATATAACCTGAAGTGTGGTGAAAATGGCATATAACCTCAATAAAAAAAAATGGCATCTTCTTTTTCCCTCATTCTTGCGCAATATCCCTCTCTTGGGCATCGTCGTACAACACTGTGAGTTATCCAGGAATATCAGGGGTCCATTTCCATAATGTTCTTCTTTGTGTAAAATTTGAAGTTACGAAAAAGAATGGGGGGTTCATTTCATGTTTCACTTGCATCATTTATGAATTTTCCTAAACCATGTAGATAGTATTCTTTCTAAAATTTACAAAACTACTGCACAAATGAAGCGTTCCTGCTTGTCGCAAGTTATTTGAACAAAAATCGTTGAGACTAAGAAGGTTAATGAAATGGGTCCCAGATTGGTTATAAAGTGATTGTATATAATGTTGCTGTTTATTTCTGATTTCTCAACCCCTTGTTTTTCTTTATTATTAAAGATTCTTTAACACTGTTCCCAGCTGTTATAGAAAAGTTTACAACATATCGACATAAATCAAACAAATTTTCATTTCCCTACCGAACCTTGATGCAGATAAGATAATGCAGGTGGTGAAAATGGCTGCAGGTGTTTTATAGAATCAAGAAGAGCAACACAAATAGAAGATCTAAGAGATGTTAATTTTTATCTTGTATATTGCAACATCATAACTTTTTCTGCTTTCCTACAAAATCAAAAAGAAAAAACCCACATATAGTGAAAATTGGCAGCAGTGGACATAATGGGCACATCTCTCTCCCAAATAACTGATAATTTCCGACTTGAATCAGGTGGTGAGAAAGGCATGGCAATGAGAAGCAATATTGTTTATCAGTTATCATGGAAACTGTTAAATCACCAAGACATAATAAAACAATTGCTGGATTTTCATCCCCTACCCACCCCTACCTTACAAAATTATCATAAAGTCAAATTTCTGTCATGATTCTGTGTTAAACATAGGCTCTTATATTTTTGTATTAAACATGGTCTCATATTCTTTTGAATTAAAAGTGGTCTATTATATTTTTGTTTTAAACCTGGTCTCTTATATTTTTGTTTTAAACATAGTCTCTTGTATTTTTGTATTAAACATTAATGATCTCACAAATTTTTTAATTAAACGGTCTCATATGTTTTTCCATTAAACATGGCCTCTTACGTTTTTCCAGTAAACCAATCTCGTATGTTTTTCCAGTAAACACGGTCTCTTATGTTTTTCCATTAAACACAGTCTCATATGTTTTTCCATTAAACACAGTCTCCTATGTTTTTCCAGTAAACACGGTCTCGTATGTTTTTCCATTAAACACAGTCTCTTATGTTTTGCATTGAACATGGTCTCTTATATATTTTTTTGTTAAACATGATCTCTTTCATTTTTGCATTAAATAGTTATGATATCTTTATGTGTTTGCATTTGATATTTTCTGTTATGGAGAAGGTGAGCGATTTTGGATCAGGTAGTCCCCTTGCTTCTATCAAGTTCATAGCCAATTCAAAAAGAACATAGCCAGACTAATGTGTTATGTTTATGTATAGTTATTGGACATTCACATGATAGTGATATTTTAAACTTGCCTCATTAAGTTTTATACCACAGACAAATGGCTTGACACTAAACCAGTCATAGTACCATGTTAACATGTTGTGTTCGTTCATTTAAGCACCTTTCAGAATGTATATTACATGGCATTCAGGTCTCACTGCACAGTTGAATTTTGTTCTTTGTTCTATATAAAATATGGTCAAAGGTTTCCACAGTAAAAAATAAATTCCACATAGAAGTTATTTTTTAGCTCACCTGAGCCAAAGGCTCACAGGTGAGCTTTTGTGATCGCCTGGTGTCTGTCATCTGTAGTTAACTTTTAGCTTCTAACAACTCCTTTGAAACCACTGGGCTAATTTTGATGTAACTTCACAGAAATGTTCCTTGGGTGACCCTCTACCAAGTTTGTTCAAGCCATCTTGATTTGTCAAAAAACATGGCCTGTAGGGGACGGGGCAAGTTTAATTAGTAGAAACTTAAAAAATCTTCTTGTCAGAAACTACGGGCTCAATTTTAAAATAATTTCACAGAAATGTTACTTGGAGGACCCTTCACCAAGTTTATTCAAACCCTAGTGAGTAAGTTTAATTAGTAAAAACATAAAAAATCTTCTTGTCAGAAACTACTGGCTCGATTTCAAAATAATTTCCCAGAAATGTTCCTTGGAGGACCCTTCACGAAGTTTGTTCAAATTGTAGTGCTTCGTCAAAAAACATGGCGGCCAGGGGATGGGGTTAGTTTACTATATAAGCTAAAGTAAAAACTTAAAAAGTCTTCTTGTCAGAAACCACTGGGCAAATTTTGATATAACTTCACAGAAATGTTCCTTTGGTGACCCTCTCCCAAGTTTGTTCAAGCCATCTTGATTCATCAAAAAAACATGGCTGCCAGAGGATGGGGCAAGTTAAATCATAAAAAACTTGAAAAATCTTCTTGTCAGAAACTACTTGTTCGATTTTAAAATAATTTCACATCAGTGTTCCTTGGAGGACCTTTCACCAAGTTTGTTCAAACTGTAGTGATTTGTCAAAAAACATAGCGGCCAGGGGGTGGGGTTAGTTTACTATATAAGCTATAGTAAAAACTTAAAAAGTCTTCTTGTCAGAAACCACTGGGCAAATTTTGATATAACTTTAAAGAAATATTCATTGAATAACCCTCTACCAAGTTTGTTCAAGCCATCTTTATTCGTCAAAAAACATGGCCGCAAGGGAGCGAGGCAAGTTTAATTAGTAAAAACTTAAAAAATCTTCTATTCAGAAACTACTGGCTCGATTTTAAAATAATTTCACAGAAATTTTCTTTTGGTGACCCTCTACAAAGTTTGATAAAGCCATCTTGATTCGTCAAAAAACATGGTCGCCAGTGGGCGGGGCAAGTTTAGTTAGTAAAAACTTAAAAAATTTTCTTGTCAGAAACTACTGGCTCGATTTTAAAACAATTTCACAGAAATGATCCTTGGAGTACCCTTCATTAATTTGTTCAAACCGTAGTGATCAGTAAAAAAACATGGCCACCAGGGGGCGGGGTTAGTCTACTATATAAGCTATAGTAAAAACTTAAAAAATCTTGTCAGAAACCACTGGGCAAATTTTGATATAACTTCACAGAAATGTTCCTTTGGTGACCCTCTCCCAAGTTTGTTCAAGCCATCTTGATTCATCAAAAAAACATGGCTGCCAGGGCATGGGGCAAGTTAAATCATAAAAACTTAAAAAATCTTCTTGTCAGAAACTACTTGTTCGATTTTAAAATAATTTCACATCAGTGTTCCTTGGATGACCTTTCACCAAGTTTGTTCAAACTGTAGTGATATGTCAAAAAACATAGCGGCCAGGGGGTGGGGTTAGTTTACTATATAAGCTATAGTAAAAACTTAAAAAATCTTCTTGTCAGAAACCACTGGGCAAATTTTGATATAACTTCAAAGAAATATTCATTGAATAACCGTCTACCAAGTTTGTTCAAGCCATCATTATTCGTCAAAAAACATGGCCGCAAGGAAGCAAGGCAAGTTTAATTAGTAAAAACTTAAAAAATCTTCTATTCAGAAACTACTGGCTCGATTTTAAAATAATTTCACAGAAATTTTCTTTTGGTGACCCTCTACAAAGTTTGATAAAGCCATCTTGATTCGTCAAAAAACATGGTCGTCAGTGGGCGGGGCAAGTTTAATTAGTAAAAACTTAAAAAATCTTCTTGTCAGAAACTACTGGCTCAATTTTAAAATTATGCCACAGAAATGTTGCTTGAAGGATCCTCCACCAAGTTTGTTCAAACTGTAGTGATTCGTCAAAAATCATTGCGACCAGGGGGTGGGGTTAGTTTACTATATAAGCTATTGTAAAAACTTAAAAAATCTTCTTGTCAGAATCCACTGGATCAATTTTGAAACAGTTTTGCAGAAATGTTCCTTGGGTGACCGTTTACCAAGTTTGTTCAAGCCATTGTGATTTTTAGCTCTACTAGCCAAAGGCCAGAAGTGCTTATGCGATGACGCATTGTCTGTCGATTGTCGTCTGTCGTCTGTTAGCAGCACTTTCTCTGAAACCACTAGGCCAATTAAACTGAAACTTCACATGGGTGTTTCTATTGCATATGAGACTATACAGAAGATTTTTTTTTTTTCGATCTGAAATTCAAGATGGCCACCATTACTAAAAATAGTCCAAAACTTAAAAAATCTTCTTCTCATGAACGGCCCAACAGATTTTCAAAATGTTTATATAGTGATGAAGACCAACTATAGTTTTGTTAGATTTGTTCAAATGGTGTCCCTAGGGTTAAATATGACCCTGCCCCAAGGGTTCAATTAGGGGACACATGTCATTATAATATTTTTTTATTTTTAAAATGGAAATGATTTTGCTGATATCTTTACAGAAGCATTGTTAGGTGAAGGAGGTTCAGGTTTGTAAAAATGACTGGGTTCCTATGTTTTAATGGCTCAGGAGGGGCCCCAAAAGGGTACAAATTGGGAATTAGTAAAATTGTTTTCTTGAGAACCGGTATGTCAGATTTGTACATATTTTATATAAATTATCCCTAAGTGTAGAGGTTTGATTGCAGATAGGAATTTAGGGGATAAAATATATAGAGGCCCTTTAAGGGGACTTAGAATTTTACATAGGGATACTGTGGGAAAACAGAAAATTCTCTTTTTTTTCCATTTATTCTGAAACCACTAGGCCAATTAAACTGAAACTTCACATGCATGTTTCTGTTGCATAGGAAACTATACAAAAGATTTATTTTTATAGCCCTGACAAACGAAGTTTTGAGGGGGTGTACTGGAGTCACCCTGAGGTCGGTCTGTCGGTCTGTCCTTTGCAATTTTCCTTGTCCGGAGCATCACTTGAAAAGTACTGGATGGAATTTCATCAAACGTCATACAATGATATAATGAGAGGAAGTGCAGTGTACAGGAAACATAACTCTATTCTTGCTAATTACAGAGTTATTGCCCTTTGATATTTTTTCTTGTCCGGAGCATAACTTGAAAAGTACCTGATGGAATTTCATCAAGCTTCATACAATGGTAGAATATAATGAGAGGAAGTGCAGTGTACAGGAAACATAACTCTATTCTTGCTAATTACAGAGTTATTGCCCTTTGATATATTTCCCTTGTCCGGAGCATTACTTTTAAAGTACTGGATGGAATTTCATCAAACTTCATACAATGGTAGAATATAATGACAGGAAGTGCAGTGTACAGGAAACATAACTCTATTCTTGCTAATTACAGAGTTATTGCCCTTTGATATATTTCCCTTGTCCGGAGCATTACTTTTAAAGTACTGGATGGAATTTCATCAAACTTCATACAATGGTAGAATATAATGACAGGAAGTGCAGTGTACAAGAAACATAACTCTATTCTTGCTAATTACAGAGTTATTGCCCTTTGATATATTTCCCTTGTCTGGAGCATTACTTTTAAAGTACTTTTAAAGCCATCAGTGATAACAGTTTAATAAAGTTCATGAAAGAACCAAGTTGATGAATACATGGAGTTCGAGCAAAGCAGGTTCGATATTGTATTCCTAGTGCCCTTGTTTGTTTCTTATCCATAAAATTGTTGTCCCTCAACATAACTCGAAAAAGTATAACATTTATTGATTGCCATGAAAGCTTGTACACTGCACAATAATTAAAAAGACCGTTTTTAATTTTAACAGAACCATAACAAAATTAACAATACAAACAACTCAATCCATAACATTCTCTTTTATTAAGAATTTTTTTTGTCTGGAGCATAACTTTAAAACTATTGGATATAATTTAATAAAACTTCATACAATGGTTAACCATTTTCTGTCATGGCGGCGTTCGGGGGTATTCATCACTACAGTGATAGGTCTAGTTTCTATCTAAAATTCAAGATGGCCACCAATACTAAAAATAGTCCAAAACTTAAAAAGTCTTCTTCTCATGAACGGTCCAACAGATTTTCAAAATGTTTATGTAGTAATAATGACCAACTATAGTTTTGTTAAATTTGTTCAAATGGTGTCCCTAGAGTTAAAAATGACCCCGCCCCGATGTTTCTATTGCATAGTAGAATTTCAAAAAGTGCTATGGCCACTACGAGTCAGTAGAGCGTCCTCAGGCCCTCTTTGGCCTCTTGTTTTTAAGAGAGTGCAACATGTCCCCAAATTCTCACAAATGCATGTACATGTTGAAATCCTATAAAAGTCAGTTTTTAACACCAGTGATGTCTTATTGCAGTATATGCTATGCTAACATTTACTCTTCTCATCTGCAGCAAACAATCACAACTACTATGAATCATTTTGAAAATATTTCAAAACCAAATTACAGCAGGAGACTCACAGGTGAGCTTTTGTGATCACGTGGTGTCCATTGTCTGTCGTCCATCATCCGTCGTTAACTTTTAGCTTCTAACAACTTCTCTGAAACCACTGGGCCTATTTCAATATAACTTCAAAGAAATGTTCCTTAGGTGACCCTCTACCAAATTTGTTCAAGCCATCTTGATTTGTCAAAAAACATGGCCGCAAGGTGGCGGGGTAAGTTTAATTAGTAAAAACTTTAAAAATCTTCTGATCAAAAACTACTGGCTTGATTTTAAAATAGTTTTATAGAAAATGTTCCTTGGAGGACCCTCTACCAAATTTGTTCAAGCCATCTTGATTCGTTAAAAAACATGGCCACCAGGGATAGGGGTAAATTTAATTAGTAAAAACTTAAAAATCTTCTTGTTAGAAACTACTGGCTCTATTGTAAAATAATTTCACAGCAATGTTCCTTGGAGGACCCTTCACCAAGTTTGTTCAAACCGTAGTGCTTCGTCAAAAAACATGGCCGCCAGGAGATGGGGTTAGTTCACTATATAAGCTAAAGTAAAAACTTAAAAAAATCTTCTTGTCAGAAATAACCAGATCGATTTTGAAACAATTTCACAGAAATGTTGTTTGGGTGACCCTTTACCAAGTTTGTTCAAGCCATTGTGATTTGTTAAAAAACATGACCACCACAGTAAGATGCTAGTTTACTATATAGGCAACTATAGTTCAAACTTCAAAAGCCTTCTTGTCAGAATCTACTGACCTAATTTTAATGTAATTTCACTGACATATACCAAGTTTGTTCCAGCCATCGGATTCGTCGAAAAACATAGTCGCCAGGAGGGGAGGCTGGTTTTCTTTATATGTATATAAAGTGAAAACTTTCTTTCGATATCTGATATCAAGATATCCTGATATCTACACAAGGATACTATTGTTATCACACAACTTTTCTGTAACATCTTCAAAAAAAAAATCAAAATTTGAACTACTCACCAATCTTGTTTTTCTGAAATTTTGAATGTACATGTATTATATAATCTACTTAAGTTGGGTGACTCGAGGTCACTCAGGTGAGTGATAATTAGGGCCACCTTGGCCCTCTTGTTTGAAGTGTAAGAATTTTACTACCATTTGAGAAAGGGGTGTAACTGTGTAGTGAGACAGACTTTCAGGGTTTTCAGCTGGACTATTTGAAAAATAAGGGAGGGTTATAATCTAATCACGCGGGCGTCGGTGTCACCTCTGTTAAAGTTTTGAATGCAAGTCGCTATCTCAGTAAACATTGCATGTATTGGATTGAAACTTTGCACAAGCCTTCCAAGTTATCAATCCTTCTACAATCGCTAAGTTGGATAACTCTTGCATGACTAATGCAAATGACTGCCCTTGTTTAACTGAGAAAATCTGGTTAAAGTCCCTATCTCATTAAACATTGCATGTATTGGATCGAAACTTTACACAAGCCTTCCCAGTTATCAACCCTTCTACAATAGTTAAGTTGGATAACTCTTGCATGACTGTAATGCAAATGATTGCCCTAGTTTAACTTAGAAAATCTGGTTAATGTTTTGCGTGAAAGTACCAGCAGGTCCATATCTCACCAACGAGGCAATGGAGGACCTTTTAAAACAGTCATCTGGATGCTGAGAAACAAGCAAAAGAGTTAAATAGCAGCCTGGGTCACTTCCTAAATGAAACCGTTCTCTTTCTCTAAAAATAGAAATATCACTGGGTTGTTTAAAATGACAAAGGGATACAAGGATACCATCACTTTCAACAATATTTAGTTGATACTAATTTCTTATACAGTTGTTACTCACCAACTCGAACTCTTTTATTTCGAAATTCCGGTTATCTCAAATTTGAAATTCGGTCCCGTTTTTTCTCCTTCTATTTCTATATTAATTAACTCCGGTTATATCAAATTCCAGTAATTCGAATTATTCGCTATTTCGAATCCGTTCTTCGGTCCCTCCATGTTAAAATCTATTGATTTCTCACTTGTTATTTCAATTTTTTATCACCGCATAAAGATGAAAAGCAAACTGCCAAATGTGATAATTGCTGATCCCATACCTGTAATTTTTTGCTTCATGTATCTGTGCTGGCAGGTAAGCTAATTGGGTTATCAAATTGTTATGATACAAACACAAGTGAGACACACGCTAATTAGGCAAAGAACGCTGTTGCTTGTTTGGGTTACACGCTAATTAGGCAAACAACGCTGTTGCTTGTTTGGGTTAAAGCGATAACACAGATAATTGAGTGAACGAAATGAAACACTAATTGACATTTAGCATATTTGAGTAAATATTGACAGTCGTCTGATATGAATATAAACTTAAGATCGTCAAACAAGAATCATTATTCACAAAAGTAATCTCATGAAAAACATTTTGTTTTTTTATTATATCACACTTTGATACAATGTTCACGCACTGGGCAAATAGACAATTACACACGGATAACAACGTACAACATACGTTTGCGTAGAAGAAAAGGATGCATATAAACAGTAGAGTTTACCACGATTTAAGATCAATCCACAGTACACATTAATATAAACAAAGGTTATAACATGTGTAAATATAACAACAACGTGTTATATTGAGTAAAAAACAAAAAATATAGGTATTTACATGTACACATATATTTTCAATGATTTATGAAGTGGGTGGGGTAACGGTGAAAAGATGCACAAAGGTAGACTCCTGATAAATCGAAGTCCGGATATTTCGAATTATTTTTACGGTCCCACGGAATTCGAAATAACGAGTTTCGACTGTAGCTTGATTGCAATGAAAGCTCAGAGCTAAAGAACCACTCTCAAGTCCGCTTCTTCGGTAGAACCAGTACTGAGTGTTGTTTTATGAGAGGCAGTGTGTCGAACTGGAGATTGAACCTGCAACATCTGGCGTGAGCAGCCAACGCTCTCTATCCATGAGACTACCGCCTCGCTTTTCAGTCATATATTTCAGTCATATTGCGACACTATCTATTGTTGTTGTTGTATGATGTTTAACATCGCTTTCAACAATTTTTCAGTCTATGTTGCGACGGCGTCTACTTGAAACAGTATACTGAACACTGCTACACTTTAGTATCATGCTGCAGACATGGTATGATACCCCACCCAGTCACATTATACTGACACGAGGCTGACCAGACCTAGAACTATCCTCAAAATGCTAAACCCCAAGCGAGGTAGCATATACCATTTTTCAAGCCTTTAGTAGGACCCAGGTGGGGGAACAAACCCACAAACTTCCACATGCGAGGTGGACACTCTACCACCAGACCACCACTGCGGTTGTATATTGATAGAGATTGCTGTGATAGTTACAACATCAATGACAAGTGATAACTCTCTCTGGCTATCGGCTGACGTAACACAAATTGTGCAATGCAGCCAATAAATCAGTCATAAAGAGGGTCTGTATGATTGATATATTTGTCTACTTTTGAAATAATACTGAGTGGTTATTTCAGCTCGAAAACTTATAGCTGCTATCATTGTAAGTGAAGCCCTTGGAGATGGGGATCGTGGTAATTGTCGACGTGGAAATCATGAAATTGTATTACTATTCGTATAATACTGGTTTATTGCATTATCTGTTTAAATTACTCTGGCATATTGGTCGGAGTAGAGTGGTGAATGAACATTTTTTTCTCCAGACAATAAGAAGGACATGAAAATTATTACATCTTTACAAATTGGTGTCTAGTCTGCTGTTTAGGTGGTTTATTGTTGGCAGTTTTATTGTATGGGCTTAATTTTCATTTCAAGACTTTGTAGGTTAAATGTTAAAACTAATGCGATTATCAGAGAGTGATTGATTGAATATTAAGCGTAATTATGGCTTTTTTTTACTTTTTATTTCGTTACAAACATGATTTCAGGTGATTAACTTCTGAAAGAGTCTGTGTATTTAATTGATGTTTGGTGAGTAGCTGTATGGCAAGTAGCTGTATATTTAATTGATGTTTGGCGAGTAGCTGTGTATTTAATTGAATTATGTTTGGCGAGTAGCTGTATATTTAATTGATGTTTGGTGAGTAGATGTATATTAAATTGATGTTTGGCGAGTAGCTGTATATTTAATTGATGTTTGGTGAGTAGATGTATATTAAATTGATGTTTGGCGAGTAGCTGTATATTTAATTGATGGTTGGCAAGTAGCTGTATATTTAATTGAAGGTTGGAGTGAAGCTGTATATTTAATTGATGTTTGGTGAGCAACTGTATATTAAATTGATGTTTGGAGTGTAGTTGTATATTTAATTGATGGTTTGAGTGTAGCTGTATATTTAATAGATGTTTGGTGAGAAGATGTATATTTAATTGAATTATGTTTGGTGAGTAGCTGTATATATGTAATAGATGTTTGGTTAGAAGCTGTATATTTAATAGATGTTAGGTGAGAAGCTGTATATTTAAAACATGTTTGGTGAGTAGCTGTATATTTAATTGAATTGTTTGGTGAGTAGCTGTATATTTAATAGATGTTTGGCGAGTAGCTGTATATTTAATTGAATTATGTTTGGCAAGTAGCTGTATATTTAATCGATGTTTGGCAAGTAGCAGCTGCTGTAATTTTTAAAATACTTGAAAATTACAATTGTTGTCCACTTCTGCAGATGTTGAAAAATGGTTGTACAGTGTGTGATTCAACCCTCATACAAATCTGAAAATATTTGGTCATTTTTATGCCATAGAGGGCTAACAGATGGTCAGTAAACCGAATCTCTCTTTCCTTTGATGGTAACTGATGACTTTCCCACTTGGATCAGTGGTTAGAGACGAATGACTATGAGACACAGTGTTGTATATCAGTCATCACAGATGTTGCCAGGCAGGGATTCAAACTCACACCCCCAGAATGATAGTCAGATTACGTTACCAACTGAGCTAGCCAGGCCTGGCTAAAAACTGTAGTTTGTAACTATTATTTGCACTGCTTCTCCATGTGTTGACTGACGTCCTTCAATGTTTCACACCATTTACACAAGGGTTATTTGTTTTGTCAATTATGTAACTGCCTACAGCAATTTTGATACTGTTGATATTGCATATAAATTGTCTGTTAAAGATGATTCTAGGAAAGTTATAATAGATTCTAATGGAACTGCACTTTATTATTGAGTGCAAGTGTTTTCAACTAGTTTATACCCTCTTACTTTTCCTGATGAAGAAAAGATAACAAAGGCTGTAATAAAGAATTAAAATAAGGCCATAATAGATTGAGTCCTAGGTAGTCTTTCCAATTCATTTTTTAAATAGGGGCGGGGATGCATTAATTTTTTTTTTTTTTCAGATATTAAGATGGAAGTATCGTATTAATTAAGCATTTAAAGACCAAAAAGGTTGAAAATACAAATTTACAGTTCCCATTGTCAGCATAAAATAAAAAGGTGACAATAAGGCCATAATAAATTAAATGCTAGATTATCATCCCCGTCCACCCCCTAATATTCAGGCCACCCTGACCCTTTTTATTTTCATAAAAAATCTAAAAAAAAATCCTCCCACCCTCCCCATTTTTAAGAAAAAGTTGGTTGATAATCTAGCAATTAATTAATAATGGCCTAAAAATAGGTTGAGGAGTGGGGGTGGGTGACAGGCAGGCAAAATGATATTCTAGGAATAAGATGAAGAAGTCTATGAAAAAAGATGCCAAAAGAACCAAATAATGGTTTTGAGATACACAAAACCAAAAACTTGCATAAAAATATTCATACACAATCCAAATTTGAGCGTATTTGAAGAAGCTAAATAAATTTGATCCTAAGACCATAATGAATTAATTGCTAGATTATCATCCCCACCTGCCCCCTAATTTTCATGCTGCCCTACCCTTTTTATTTCATAAAAAAAATAAAAAAACATCAAAAAACAATAAAAAAAACAAAAAACATCAATATTTAAATCTAAAAATAAAAAATAAAATCCTCCCACCCTCCCACCCTCCCCATTTTTAAGAAAAATTTTGACGATAATCTAGCAATTAAGTTATAAAAGCCTAAGTCTTCTAGAAAGAAGTCTTTGTTTAGCATCAAGCATCATGTACTAATAGATAAATAGAAGAGTGCTCATTTCTTACTGAATTTGTTAAGCAATTATATATAAAGTTGATAAAAAATAGATCGTGTGAGGTTGAAAATCGGATAATTGATCAGCATGAAATTGTACGATTCTTTTTATCGTGCAGAAAAATTCTCATTTACTGTTTTCCATTTATTTTCCATCTTGTCAGATTATGTATAATAAGGAAAATTGGTTTTGCAAGATGCTTTAAATAACACTACAAAATGTTAGTTTACCAGACATCAAAATGATGTCAAAGTCGCAAGGTAATATTTCAATAATTAATCAACATCATGTAGATGCTCGGACATGTTAGAAATTGTGAATTGTGGCTCGGTGTTTTAGGTATGAGAGCAATGCAATGTGGAGATTTGTTTCTTTGAACAAATGTTTAAGTGTCATTTTTAAGCCATAGAGGACTAACAGACAATCTTTACTGGGATCCTGGAAGGTTAACCAGTACTTGAGCACACCCATCTCCGCAAGTAACTGATAGTTTTTCAACTTGAATCAACAGTGAGAGATGAGTTACAATGAAACACAATGTTGTAGATTAATCATCAATGAGACTGCCCGGGTGGAGTTTAGAACTCACAATCCCTGGATTGAAAATCAGACGTGCTACTGGATGTGCTCCAACCGGGCCTCACTGCTTTGTGGAGAATATCAAGTAACGAATCAGTAATCCAGAGTAATATAAAACATGTCATAGGTTTGTTATAGTTTGGAGAACGGACCCAGCTCTCCAAAATAGCAGTCTTGGGAAAACCACATTTGAGCACGTTGTTGGTCATTTGCTTCAGGGAATGTTTGAAAGATGTCACAGGTAAGCATTCAATTACTATGAATTATGGGCCAGGCATAGACTTTCCTGCTTTTTAATTGTAAGTTAATTAGACCTCATTGGGGAGATATCACGTTCTGCGATAGACTATGTTTTATTCATAAACCACAAACTATAGAACAGATATTATTTCACAGCAAGTTGTCGTGGTGTGTGGCATAAAGATCGCTTTTCTAAAAGGATCTAACAAAGGTCGTAGGAAGATCAGGATATCAACATTTCTTTATATAATCTCTGATAAAGGTCAAATTCTCCACATCTTAGAAAATAGGAGAAAGTGAACATCAATGCATGCATTCATCATTAATATGTTAGGTAACGTGCACAGCATTGCATGCAAATGTCATTAATATGTCTGTGTTCATACTACAATAGCTTTTTCGTAAATACAAAATCAGAGTAATGATGTCAGTCAGCAATGCACTCATGTTTGATGTTCACTCGCCTTCTCTTTGGTAACAGAATTCAAGAAAAAACACACATGCATTGTTTAAGCGTGTGCGTACATGCATTGTTTAAGCATGTGCGTACATGCATTGTTTAAGCGTGTGCATACATGCATTGTTTAAGCATGACTCCTGCAGGGAGGTAATGCTCTTGGATATGAAATGGAATCAGATAGAATAAAATTAAAATTTGATAGCAAAGTGTTAAAATCTTAATTGTGCATAGCGATAGTCATTAAAATGTATTAATAGGTTATCTCAGATAGATTGTATTTAGTTATTCAGTCTAAACTCCTATTTCGATAAATTACAGGTATGGGATCAGCAATTATCACCTTCGGTGGTTTGCCTTTCATCTTCACGCTGTGATAAAATTCAAAATAACGAGCGAGAAATCAATAGGACGGAGGGACTGAAGAACAGATTCCAAATAGTGAATAATTTAAATTACTGGAATTTGATATATCAGGAGTTCATTAATATAGAAATAGAAGGGGAAAAAAAAAACGAACTTCAAATTTGAGATAACAGGATTTTCGAAATATAAGAGTTTGAGTTAGCGAGTATCAATAGTACTGTTATAACAATCTCTATCAATCTAGAACTGCAGCGGTGGCTTATTAATGGTACAGTGTTGGGATTGCATGCAGAAGGTCATGGGTTCGATCCCTGACTGTGTTGTATTAAAGATATGAAAAATGGTGCTAAAAGTTTACTTGGCACTCAGCGTTTAGAGGATAGTTCTAGGTCTGGTCAACCATTAGTGTCAGTATGATCTAAGGATTGGGTGGGGTATTATACCAGGTGTACTCTGCGGCATGATACTACAGTGTGGCAGCGTTTATAATACCGTCTCAAGTAGACAGCGTTGTGGTATAACTTAAATTGTTTAAAGCAATGCAAAAAAAAATTGGAATGTGGTGGTGGGGTGGAGGGGGATGGGGAGGGGGAGGGGGAAGTAATTTAGTGCAAAATTGTTTAAAAATATTCTTCGTGTTGGGTGCCTGTAAAAATTGCTCATATTTTTTATTGGGAGTAAATTTTACACAGAAAAACAGTGGTTGAATACTTTAATAGTTGTAGGAATTGACAAATGTCATCACGTTTATTTTATCTCCACTGAAACATGGCTCAAATATTGTGATAATTAATAGTCTTAGTTCACAGGGGGAAACGCAGTTACAAACTTATCTTCCATGAGCAAAGATAGACCTATCTGATTGGATAAAAACAAAACTGGATGATGATCGCTATGACGCATAAATTTATTTTTTTTTTTGTTATTTAAAAAAAGAAATAAAATGTAAAAATTAGTTGCAGTAATCAAAATGTGGCGATGTATATCACATAATATGGAAAACGTAATTCTGTCGTCCAAATTCTGGAGACAGGAAAATTTGTTGCAGACATTGGTTCTCTTTAATACAACAGCAAAATATATATCAGGGAATTGATTTTATATAGGCCTTCCTAGAATATATAGACAGCCCTTATTGATAACCACGTAAAATACACTGAATGGAACAGCTAAACTGCCACTTATATTTCGCCAAAATATCGAGTAGCGATATTAAAATTTGTATACGACCAAACACCTGTGTAGATTTTACATTACTAAGACTGATGGCAAAGTTCTATACAATTACCCGTGCGCAGCTGTACGACTCGAAATGCTTATTCAACACATGCTTTGATACTTTTTGAGATGATACATAAAATATCATGTGACGGGTTTGCTCTTCCTTTCAGCATAGTAACGGGGATTTGGGAATAAAGATGATTCAACTGTTTCAAATTCGGTTAATAACTTTCTCGATTTGACAAAAGTCTTTTGGCATTTATTAATGACTTCTTGTTTTGTGAATGTTTGTCATTCAGTTTGTGTTAATTTTTTGGATAGAATGTGATAATGCCATCTTTATTGAATACGAACATATGCTCCAAGTGCAAAGCAGGTTTTTGTAAAAGTCGTTTCTTTTCCTACCAGATGTATATGATTCGGAACAAAAGATTGAGGACGAGTTAGTCTGATAAACCGCAGTTTAATTACAAGCTTCGCTAAGTTGCTATGAACTGCTGTTGTGTACAGTATGTTATTGCCGTAAAGGGATAGAAATATAATATAATTATGAGCTATCAAAATTATCAGGTTGGAAACTCATTAAGTCACAAATATGTTGTATTGTGATTGTCATCTTTTATATTTTTTATATAAAATAAATGTCGTGATTAATTCTGATTTTGTTGTGCACCATTGAATTTCAGATAAAAGGTTATCATTTTAGATTTTAGTAAGCTGGGTCCAGTTAGCTCAGTCGTTAGCATGTCTGACTTTCAATCAAGTGGTCATAAGTTAAAATCCCTGATCAACCACAGTTTACATGATGATTGTACGACATTGCATCTAATTATTTTTTCTCACCGCTGGTTCAAGTGGAGAAGTTATCATTTACTTGCAGATATGTGTGTGCTCGAGTACTGGTTAACCTTCCAGGATCCCAGGAATATGATAAATATTCAATCAATCAATCAGTTTTAGTTGCTTTTTTCTAAGCTCTACTGGTATGCCTGCAGGATTTATGTAATAATAATAATTATGTTTATCATTCATTCAGAACTTTTTTCTTTTTGTTAATACAACAAATTTGTATTATCGGTCTGATTTTGATAAAACTTGGATAAGTTTGATATCACCATTTATAATCCACAAAGAAGTTGTGGCACAAAATACACCTGTCCAATCTAGCTACCCTAAGCTGAGTTAACTCCCTTGGAATCATCAAAAATACCTTTTTTCATCTTGTTTGTCAGATTACAGCTTCTATCTTTAATTGGAATTTAATTAAGCTTAAGATACCATGCACCTTGAAAAGATCTCCGCTGGTGATGCATTTTACAAATGGGGAATATTTATATTTTGGGCCCAAGAGGTCAAAATGTAGATTTTGTATAGAGTGTGTGTAAATACCATGTTGCATATTTTCATTATTTTCATTTCCTTAAAAAATGGGTGAGGCATTTATTTATACATCATTTTGATATAAAGCTATATGACTTGGGAAGAGTTTGAAAACAAGCTGTTGGTTTCAAAGTGGGAGTTATTTGCCCTTGAATCTTGAAAAACAACAACACTTCATTTCCATCAATAACTCCAAATAAAATTATGATGGCTTATCACGTTGTCCCTCTCATAACATGCACCTATGTTAGTATGGCCCATCTGTGTCTGTGACATATGTCTTTCTCGTGATGCAGCTGTGTCTGAGTGATACAGCTTTCTCAGTGTGATACAGCTGTCTGTGAAGTATGTGTGTCTGATACAGTTGTCTCTGTGTGATATAGCTGTCTGTGTGAAGTAGGTGTGTCTGATACAGTTGTCTCTGTGTGATATAGCTGTCTGTGAGAAGTAGGTGTGTCTTATACAGTTGTCTCTGTGTGATATAGCTGTCTGTGTGAAGTAGGTGTGTCTGATACAGTTGTCTCTGTGTGATATAGCTGTCTCTGTGAAGTAGGTGTGTCTTATACAATTGTCTCTGTGTGTTATAGCTGTCGGTGTGAAGTAGGTATGTCTTATACAATTTTCTCTGTGTGATATAGCTGTCTGTGTGAAGTAGGTGTGTCTTATACCGTTGTCTCTGTGTGATATAGCTGTCTCTGTGAAGTAGGTTTGTCTTATACAGTTGTCTCTGTGTGATATAGCTGTCTCTGTGAAGTAGGTGTGTCTTATAAAGTTGTCTCTGTGTGATATAGCTGTCTGTGTGAAGTAGGTGTGTCTTATACAGTTGTCTCTGTGTGATATAGCTGTCTGTGAGAAGTAGGTGTGTCTTATACAGTTGTCTCTGTGGGATACAGCTGTGTCTGAATGATACAGCTTTCTCTGTGATACAGCTGTCTGTGAAGTAGGTGTGTCTGATACAGTTGTGACTCTGTAATATAGCTGTCTGTGAGAATAGGTGTGTCTTATACAGTTGTCTCTGTGGAATACAGCTGTGTCTGAGTGATACAGCTTTCTCAGTGTGATACAACTGTCTGTGAAGTAGGTGTGTCTGATACAGTTGTGACTATGTGATATAGCTGTCTGTGTGAAGTAGGTATGTCTTATACAGTTGTCTCTGTGGGATACAGCTGTGTCTGAGTGATTCAACATCGTTTTGATGCATTGTGTCTGTGATACAGTAGCACCTTTTGTGATGCAGGGCTGTGTCTATGTGATACAGAAGCACCTTTGGTGATGCAGCTGTCTATGTGATACAGTAACACCTTTTGGGATGTAGCTGTGTCTATGTGATACATAAGCACCTTTTGTGATGCAGCTGTGTCTATGTGATACAGAAGTGTATTTTGTGATGCAGCTGTGTCTATGTGATATATAGTATATTTGTGATGCAGCTGTGTCTATGTGATATATAGTATATTTGTGATGCAGCTGTGTCTATGTGATAAAGTAGCACCTTTTGTGATACAGTTGTGTCTCTGTGATGCAGCTGTGTCTATGTGATGCAGCTGTGTCTATATTATTAAGCTGCATCTATGTGATACAGCAATGTCATTTGTGATGCAGCTGTGTCTATGTGATACAGTTGTGTCTGTGATGCATCTGTGTCTCTGTGATACAGCTGTATCTATATGATGCAGCTGCGTATGTGTGATACAGTAATGTCATTAGTTCACCTGAGCCAAAGGCTCACAGGTGAGCTTTTGTGATCCTGGTGTCCGTCATCTGTCGTCCGTCGTCCGTCGTTAACTTTTAAACAACTTCTCCTCTGAAACCACTGGGCCAATTTTGATAACATTCACAGAAATATTCCTTGGGTGACCCTCTACCAAGTTTGTTCAAGCCATCTTAATTCGTCAAAAAACATGGCAACCAGGGGATGGGGTAATTTACTATATAAGCTATAGTAAAAACTTAAAAAAATCCCCCCCCCCCTGTTTTATAGCATAAATGTCTGTATATAGCAATTATTATAAGAAGAGGTAATAAACACTTTAAATAAACTTTTTTTTTGCTATTATTATACAATATTATACCAGATAAAAGTTTTAAAAGATAATTCATCATAAAAAGATGAATGATACAATTATAATCAATGATTGAAATATTATTCAAATTATTCAAATGTCATGAACCAGTTAATGACATGACGTTAATCTGAATATAAAAGTCAGAGTTTTTCTGGTTCAGACAGGGATGATTTACTACTTCATAATAAAGCAATACCATATTTATATATTGGAGTCACCCTGCTGTCGGTCTGTCGGTCGGTCTGTCCGCAATTTTCCTTGTCCGGAGCATCACTTGAAAAGTACTGGATGGAATTTCATTAAACGTCTTACAATGGTAGAATATAATGACAGGAAGTGCAGTGTACAAGAAACATAACTCTATTCTTGCTAATTACAGAGTTATTGCCCTTTGATATTTTTTCTTGTCCGGAGCATAACTTGAAAAGTACAGGATGGAATTTCATCAAGCTTCATACAATGGTAGAATATAATGAGAGGAAGTGCAGTGTACAAGAAACATAACTCTATTCTTGCTAATTACAGAGTTATTGCCCTTTGATATATTTCCCTTGTCCAGAGCATTACTTTTAAAGTACTGGATGAAATTTCATCAAACTTCATACAATGGTAGAATATAATGACAGGAAGTGCAGTGTACAGGAAGCATAACTCTTTTCTTGCTAATTACAGAGTTATTGCCCTTTGATATATTTCCCTTGTCCGGAGCATTACTTTTAAAGTACTGGATGGAATTTCATCAAACTTCATACAATGGTAGAATATAATAACAGGAAGTGCAGTGTACAGGAAACATAACATTTATTGATTGCCATGAAAGCTTGTACCTGCACAATAATTAAAAAGACCGTTTTTAATTTTAACAAAACCATAAAAAAAATTAACAATACAAAAAACTCAGTCCATAACATTCTCTTTTATTAAGTATTTTTTTTGTCTGGAGCATAACTTTAAAACTATTGGATATAATTTAATAAAACTTCATACAATGATAAACCATTTTCTGTCATGGCGGCGTTTGGGGGTATTCATCACCTTCAGTGATAGCTCTAGTTCTAGCTAGTTTCATCACAACAAGAAGTCTGCTGCTTGAGCTTTTCAGTGTCAAAGTGTACTTGAAATCTTGGAGGAGGAGCTTAATTGTTTTTGGGGGAGAGTACACTGCGACAAAGATTCTTTCAAGTGATATACTTTGGGAAGGCTTGTGTATGAAACTCATAGGAATATTAATTATGCTGGAACTGTGGATTGTTTCATGCACAATAGTTTAGTCTACTGCTTCAGTTTGAAACCGTTCTCAAACATAACAGGTTAGTTTTGTGCTGGAACTGGATTTTTATCTTAGTTCGAAGACTAAGCATCTATAGTAAAAACTTCAAAAGCCTTCTTGTCAGAATCTACTGACCTGATTTTGTTGTAATTTCACTGACATTTACCATAGGTGAACCTCTACCAAGTTAACACTCTTCTACGCATCTGTTACATCTTCAAAACAAATCAAAATTCTAACTACTTGCCCATCTCGTCTTTCTGGAATTTTGAGCGTACATGTATTATATAATCTACTTATTTTTGGTGACTCAAGGTCAGTCAGGTGAGCGATAAAGGGCCATCTTGGCCCTCTTGTTTGTGATGCAGCTGTGTCTATGTGATACATTACATCATTTGTGATGAAACTGTGTCTTTGTGATACAGTACTATCATTTGTGATGCAGCTGTGTTTGTGTTACAGTAGTGTCTATATGATGCAGCTGTGTCTATGTGCTACAGTAGTGTCTATATGATGCAGCTGTGTCTGTGTGATACATTACTGTCATTTGTGATGCAGCTGTGTCTATGTGCTACAGTAGTGTCTATATGATGCAGCTGTGTCTGTGATACATTACTGTCATTTGTGATGCAGCTGTGTTTATGTGCTACAGTAGTGTCTATATGATGCAGCTGTGTCTGTGTGATACATTACTGTCATTTGTGATGCAGCTGTGTCTTTGTGCTACAGTAGTGTCTATATGATGCAGCTCTGTCTATGTGCTACAGTAGGGTCTATATGATGCAGCTGTATCTGTGTGATGCATTACTGTCATTTGTGATGCAGCTGTGTCTATGTGCTACAGTAGTGTCTATAAGATGCAGCTGTATCTGTGTGATGCATTACTGTCATTTGTGATGCAGCTGAGTCTATGTGCTACAGTAGTGTCTATATGATGCAGCTGTGTCTGTGATACATTACTGTCATTTGTGATGCAGTTGTGTGTATGTGCTACAGTAGTGTCTATATGATGCAGCTGTGTCTATGTGCTACAGTAGTGTCTATATGATGCAGCTGTATATGTGTGATGCATTACTGTCATTTGTGATGCAGCTGTGTCTATGTGCTACAGTAGTGTCTATATGATGCAGCTGTGTCTGTGTGATACATTACTGTCATTTGTGATGCAGCTGTGTCTATGTGCTACAGTAGTGTCTATATGATGCAGCTGTATCTGTGTGATGCATTACTGTTATTTGTGATGCAGCTGTGTCTATGTGCTACAGTAGTGTCTATATGATGCAGCTGTATCTGTGTGATGCATTACTGTCATTTGTGATGCAGCTGTGTCTATGTGCTACAGTAGTGTCTATATGATGCAGCTGTGTCTGTGTGATACATTACTGTCATTTGTGATGCAGCTGTGTGTATGTGCTACAGTAGTGTCTATATGATGCAGCTGTGTCTATGTGCTACAGTAGTGTCTATATGATGCAGCTGTATCTGTGTGATGCATTACTGTTATTTGTGATGCAGCTGTGTCTATGCGCTACAGTAGTGTCTATATGATGCAGCTGTGTCTGTGTGATACATTACTCTCATTTGTGCTACAGTAGTGTCTATATGATGCAGCTGTATCTGTGTGATGCATTACTGTCATTTGTGATGCAGCTGTGTCTATGTGCTACAGTAGTGCCATATGATGCAGCCGTATCTGTGTGATGCAGTACTGTCATTTGTGATGCAACTGTGTCTTTGTGCTACAGTAGTGTCTATATGATGCAGCTGTATCTGTGTGATGCATTACTGTCATTTGTGATGCAGCTGTGTCTGTGCTACAGTAGTGTCTATATGATGCAGCTGTATCTGTGAGATACATTACTGTCATTTGTGATGCAGCTGTGTCTTTGTGCTACAGTAGTGTCTATATGATGCAGCTGTATCTGTGTTATGCATTACTGTCATTTGTGATGCAGCTGAGTCTATGTGCTACAGTAGTGTCTATATGATGCAGCTGTGTCTGTGATACATTACTGTCATTTGTGATGCAGTTGTGTGTATGTGCTACAGTAGTGTCTATATGATGCAGCTGTGTCTATGTGCTACAGTAGTGTCTATATGATGCAGCTGTATCTGTGTGATGCATTACTGTCATTTGTGATGCAGCTGTGTCTATGTGCTACAGTAGTGTCTATATGATGCAGCTGTGTCTGTGTGATACATTACTGTCATTTGTGATGCAGCTGTGTCTATGTGCTACAGTAGTGTCTATATGATGCAGCTGTATCTGTGTGATGCATTACTGTCATTTGTGATGCAGCTGTGTCTATGTGCTACAGTAGTGTCTATATGATGCAGCTGTATCTGTGTGATGCATTACTGTCATTTGTGATGCAGCTGTGTCTATGTGCTACAGTAGTGTCTATATGATGCAGCTGTGTCTGTGTGATACATTACTGTCATTTGTGATGCAGCTGTGTCTATGTGCTACAGTAGTGTCTATATGATGCAGCTGTATCTGTGTGATGCATTACTGTTATTTGTGATGCAGCTGTGTCTATGCGCTACAGTAGTGTCTATATGATACAGCTGTGTCTGTGTGATACATTACTGTCATTTGTGATGCAGCTGTGTCTATGTGCTACAGTAGTGTCTATATGATGCAGCTGTATATGTGTGATGCATTACTGTCATTTGTGATGCAGCTGTGTCTATGTGCTAAAGTAGTGTCTATATGATGCAGCCGTATCTGTGTGATGCAGTACTGTCATTTGTGATGCAACTGTGTCTTTGTGCTACAGTAGTGTCTATATGATGCAGCTGTATCTGTGTGATGCATTATTGTCATTTGTGATGCAGCTGTGTCTGTGCTACAGTAGTAGTGTCTATATGATGCAGCTGTTTCTGTGAGATACATTACTGTCATTTGTGATGCAGCTGTGTCTTTGTGCTACGGTAGTGTCTATATGATGCAGCTGTATCTGTGTGATGCATTACTGTCATTTGTGATGCAGCTGTGTCTATGTGCTACAGTAGTGTCTATATGATGCAGCTGTGTCTGTGATACATTACTGTCATTTGTGATGCAGTTGTGTGTATGTGCTACAGTAGTGTCTATATGATGCAGCTGTTTCTATGTGCTACAGTAGTGTCTATATGATGCAGCTGTATCTGTGTGATGCATTACTGTCATTTGTGATGCAGCTGTGTCTATGTGCTACAGTAGTGTCTATATGATGCAGCTGTGTCTGTGTGATACATTACTGTCATTTGTGATGCAGCTTTATCTATGTGCTACAGTAGTGTCTATATGATGCAGCTGTATCTGTGTGATGCATTACTGTCATTTGTGATGCAGCTGTGTCTATGTGCTACAGTAGTGTCTATATGATGCAGCTGTATCTGTGTGATGCATTACTGTCATTTGTGATACAGCTGTGTCTATGTGCTACAGTAGTGTCTATATGATGCAGCTGTGTGTATGTGCTACAGTAGTGTCTATGATGCAGCTGTATCTGTGTAATGCATTACTGTCATTTGTGATGCAGCTGTGTCTGTGCTACAGTAGTGTCTATATGATGCAGCTGTGTCTGTGATACATTACTGTCATTTGTGATGCAGTTGTGTGTATGTGCTACAGTAGTGTCTATATGATGCAGCTGTGTCTGTGTGATACAGCTATGCCAGAAGACTATTTAATGTTGCATGCAATACTATGTTATTTCTTAACTCCACAGAGCAATACAATAATAATGTCACACAAATCCAATATATTATTACAGAAGAAAGTTACAATACCTCTTAATTTGATGTCAAAAGGAAGGATCTGTTTGTTTTTAAGTATTTTCCCAGGAGTTGTTATTCTATGGCTACTCTCTCTTTTATAACTTATATTTATTCTGTTTGTAAATCTATTTTTACTGTCTGTGATTTATTGTCTGCTGTACAGAAAGTTCATCTGTAAGACTAGGTATTTTTAGCTCTACTGGCCAAAGGCCAGATTAGTGCTTATGCGATGGCGCATTGTCTCATCAGTCGTCTGTCGTCTGACGTCTGTCGTCTGTTAGCAGCACTTTCTCTGAAACCACTGGGCCAATTAAACTGAAACTTCACATGGGTGGTTCTATTGCATAGGAGACTATACAGAAGATTTTTTTTTTATCTGAAATTCAAGATGGCCGCCATTACTAAAAATAGTCCAAAACTTAAAAAATCTTCTTCTCATGAACGGCCCAACAGATTTTCAAGATGTTAATGTAGTAATGATGACCAACTATAGTTTTGTTAGATTTGTTCAAATGGTGTCCCTAGGGTTAATTAAATATGACCCCGCCCCCAAGGGTTCAATTAGGTGACACATGTCATTATAATATTTTTTATTATTTTTTTGTTAAAATGGAAATGATTTTGCCTATATCTTCACAGAAGCATTGTTTAGTGAAGGAGGTTCAGATTTGTAAAAATGAATGGGTTCCACTGACTTAAGAGGTCAGCATGGGCCCCAAAAGGGTAAAAATTGGGAATTACTAAAATCGTTTTCTTGAGAACCGGTATGTCAGATTTGTTCATATTTGGCATAAATTATCCCTATGTGTAGGGGTTTGATTGCAGATAAGAATTAAGGGGCTAAAATTTATAGGGGCCCTGTAAGGGGACTTAGAATTTTACAAAGGGGTTACTATGGGAAAACAGAAAACTCTCTTTTTCTTTCATCCTTTCTCAAACCACTAGGCCAATTAAACTGAAACTTCACATGCATGTTTCTGTTGCATAGGAGACAATACAGAAGATTTTTTTTTCGATCTGAAATTCAAGATGGCCACCGTTACTAAAAATAGTCCCAAACTTAAAATCTTCTTCTCATGAACGGCCCAATATATTATCAAAATGTTTATGTAGTAATGATGACCAACTATAGTATTGTTAGATTTGTTCAAATGGTGTCCCTAGGGTTAAAAATGAACTTGCCCCGAGGGTTCATGAATCAGTAGAGCGTCCTCAGGCCCTCTTGGGCCTCTTGTTTGTTGATCTGCTGCTAAAGGCAATCCTTTCTTGGGTCACCCTAAAAGCATAGAACCAGTGATGTTTTAAACTCCATTAAAACCTGTCTTAAGCAGCAAGTTGACGGAAAGAGCAAAGGTGGCCTTTTCAGACGGTTGTTGTTTAATACAGGTTTATTTACTCTGAAAGCTTAGGAATGGGAAATAGAAAATATGGTTGCTTAAGAAAGGTGGCTGCTTAATAGAGGTGACCACTTTCACAGGTTTTATTGTATATGTCTCCACCAATCAATAATGTAGAGACATCCGTGGTTGACCCACTTAAAAGACGAGCGGAGTTGCATACATCCTTCCATCTCGGCAGTCACTTGTAGAGTACACTTATATATTTAAATCATGACTACCTTTCAATGTGTCAACCTCAACATGACAATGTCATGTCTTTTTTATGCTCCCCCCCAAAGGGGGGAAACATATAGTCGCCGCTTCGTCTGTGCGTGCATGTGTGTGTGCGTCCGTCTGTGTGTCACCAATTCTTGTCCGGGCTATTTCTCTACAAATTTTGGTTGGAATTTTATGAAACTTGCTAGGATGCATCATTACCATGTGCATACTGTGTTTGTGTTCTGGTTTGATGATTTTTCACGGAGTTATGGCCTTTTTATTCTATTTGTGACCAAATTCTTGTCTGGGCTATTTCTCTACAATCCTATGTTGGAATTTTATGAAACTTGCTAGGATGCATCATTACCAAATGTAGTTGCGCATATTGTCTATGTGTTCTGCTTCAGTGATTTTTAGCTCTACTGGCCAAAGGCCAGAAGTGCTTATGCGATGGCGCGTTGTCTGTCGTCCGTCGTCTATCGTCTGTTAGCAGCACTTTCTCTGAAACCACTAGGCAAATTAAACTGAAACTTCACTTGCATGTTTCTGTTGCATAGGAGACTATACAGAATTTTTTTTTTTTTCAATCTGAAATTCAAGATGGCCGCCATTACTAAAAATAGTCCAAAACTTAAAAAATCTTCTTCTCATGAACGGCCCAACAGATTTTCAAAATGTTTATGTAGTAATGATGACAAACTAAAGTATTGTTAGATTTGTTCAAATGGTGTCCATAGGGTTAAATATGACCCCGCCCCGAGAGTTCAATTAGGGGACACAATCATGTCATTATAATATTTTTTTTTTTTTTTTTTTTTTTTTAAATTAAAATGATTTTGCCTATATCTTCACAGAAGCATTGTTTGGTGAAGGAGGTTCAGATTTGTAAAAATGAATGGGTTCCACTGACTTAAGGTGTCATGAGGGACCCCAAAAGGGTAAAAATTCAGAATTACTAAAATCGTTTTCTTGAGAACCGGTATGTCAGATTTGTTCATATTTGGCATAAAATATCCCTATGTGTAGGGGTTTCATTGCAGATAAGAATTTAGGGGCTAAAATTTATAGGGGCCCTGTAAAGGGACTTAGAATTTTACATAGGGATACTATGGGAAAACAGAAAACTCTCTTTTTCTTTCATCCTTTCTCAAACCACAAGGCCAATTAAACTGAAACTTCACATGCATATTTCTGTTGCATAGGAGACTATACAGAAGATTTTTTTTTTTTCGATATGAAATTCAAGATGGCCGCCGTTACTAAAAAGAGTCCAAAACTTAAAAATTCTTCTTCTCATGAACAGCTCAACAGATTTTCAAAATGTTTATGTAGTAATGATGACCAACTATAGTATTGTTAGATTTGTTCAAATGGTGTCCCTAGGATTAAAAATGACCCCGCCCCAAGGGTTCAATTAGGGGACACATGTCATAATATATATATTTTTTTTTAAAAAATGGAAATGATTTTGCCTAGATCTTCACAGAAGCATTGTTTGGTGAAGGAGGTTCAGATTTTGTAAAGATGAATGGGTTCCACTGTCTTAAGGGGTCAGGAGGGGCCCCAAAAGGGTACAAATTGGGATTTACTAAAATCGTTTTCTTAAGAACCGGCATGTCAAATTTGCACATATTTGGCATAAATTATCCCTATGTGTAGGGGTTTGATTGCAGATAAGAATTAAGGGTCTAAATCTTATAGAAGCCCTGTCAGGGGACTTAGAATTTTACATAGGGATACTATGGGAAAACAGAAAATTCTCTTTTTCTTTCATCTCTTCTGAAACCACTAGGCCGATTAAACTGAAACTTCACATACATGTTTCTGTTGCATAGGAGACTATACAGAATTTTTTTTTTTTTTCGATCTGAAATTCAAGATGGTCGCAGTTACTAAATATAGTTCAAAACTTAAAAGATCTTCTTCTCATGAACGGCCCAGCATATTTTCAAAATGTTTATGTAGTAATGATGACCAACTACAGTTTTGTTAGATTTGTTCCTAGGGTTAAAAATGACCCCGCCCCCGATATTTCTATTGCATAGGAGAATTTCAAAAAGTGCTATGGCCACTATGAGTCAGTAGAGCGTCCTCACAGAGTTCACAGAGTTATGGCCCTTTGATTTAGTCTGTGACCAAATTCTTTTACCCTCTATTTCTCTACAACATGTGGTTGGAATTTTATGAAACTTGCTAGGATGCATCATTACCAAGTGGAGATGTGCATATTGTTGTCATGATGCTATTTACCTACAACCTCTGGTTTTAATTTTGTAAAACTAGCTAGGATCTGCGCATATTGTAATATTGTTCCGGTTAAAAGATTTGCGAATTAGTTCTGCGAAGTACAGAGCCACATATTGTTCCTGCTTTACAGATTGGTATTCTTCAACCAAGTAGCCTGTACAGAGGCAAACACTCACTTGGGGAGCATCCATCGGTTCCATCGTTATTTTCTTGTATTAGAGTTGATTTAATGAACGACTAGGTTCAAACAACTGGAAGTAGTTGTATTTGCCAAGTTCCAGTTAATACTGGCTTTGTTTTTTGTATCCAGGCCCTGTTAATTTCGTATTAGCAGAGTTCACATCATAATTGTTCTCAATAACAAGGCCAATACAATGAAGTTAATTAATAATTAGCGGCTTTGTTTAGTTAATTCTAATCTTATTTTTTGGCCCTGCTGATCAGAGAAGCAGAACAGATGCTGAGATGCGTTGCCTACCTTCTGTTGGAAAAATGACAGAAATGTTGACGTTGATGTGTATTGGATTCCCATTCAAAGATTGCCAACATGGCTTATAAACAGTTCTAGATAAATTTGTAATTAAACTTCTCTGATCTATGACCTACTAATTACTTTGTCATTTACATTTTACAATCAATGACTGACACATTATTTTTTTTGTTATTTATGTTTTGCAATCCATGACTGACACATTACTTTTTCAGTTAGGTTTTACAATCCATGACTGACATCTTCCTTTGTCATTTAGGTTTTACAATCAATGACTGACACATTACTTTGTCATTTAGGTTTTACAATCCATGACTGACACATTGTCATTTAAATTATATAATCCATGACTGACACATTACTTTGTCGTTTAGGTTTTACAATCCATGACTGAAACAAAACTGTCATTTAGGTTTTACAATCCATGGCTGACATCTTACTTTGTCATTTAGGTTAAACAATCCATGACTTGACACATTATTTTTTCATTTGCATTTTTACAATTCATGACTGACACATTACTTTGTCATTTAGGTTTTACAATCCATGACTGAAACATTACTTTGTCATTTAGGTTTTACATTCCATGACTGACACATTATTTTGTCATTTAAGTTTTACAATCCATTATTGACACATTACTTTGTCATTTAGGTTTTACAATCCATGACAGAAACATAACTTTGTCATTTATGTTTTATAATCTGTGACTGACACATTACTTTTTCAATTACGTTTTTCAATCCATGACCGGACACATTACTTTGTGAGTTAGGTCTTAAAATCCATGACTGACACATCATTTTGTCTTTTAAGTTTTACAGTCCATGACTGACACATGACTTTGTCATTTAGGTTTTACAATCCATGACTGACATATTACTTTGTCATTTATGTTTTACAATCCATGACTGACACAATACTTTGTCAGTTAGGTTTTACAATCCATGACTGATACATTACTTTGTCATTTAGGTTTTACAATCCATGACTGACACATTGTCATTTAAATTTTATAATCCATGACTGACACATTACTTTGTCATTTAGGTTTTACAATCCATGGCTGACATCTTACTTTGTCATTTAGGTTAAACAATCCATGACTTGACACATTATTTTTTCATTTGCATTTTTACAATTCATGACTGACACATTACTTTGTCATTTGCATTTTACAATCAATGACTGACAAATAACTTTGTCATTTAGGTTTTACAATCCATGACTGAAACATTACTTTGTCATTTAGGTTTTACATTCCATGACTGACACATTATTTTGTCATTTAAGTTTTACAATCCATTATTGACACATTACTTTGTCATTTAGGTTTTACAATCCATGACAGAAACATAACTTTGTCATTTATGTTTTATAATCTGTGACTGACCCATTACTTTTTCAATTAGGTTTTCAATCAATGACCCGACACATTACTTTGTGAGTTAGGTCTTAAAATCCGTGACTGATACATTATTTTGTCTTTTAAGTTTTACAGTCCATGACTGACACATGACTTTGTCATTTAGGTTTTACAATCCATGACTGACATATTACTTTGTCATTTATGTTTTACAATCCATGACTGACACAATACTTTGTCAGTTAGGTTTTACAGTCCATGACTGGCACATTACTTTGTCATTTAGGTTTTACATTCCATGACTGACACATTATTTTGTCATTTAAGTTTTACAATCCATTATTGACACATTACTTTGTCATTTAGGTTTTACAATCCATGACAGAAACATAACTTTGTCATTTATGTTTTATAATCTGTGACTGACACATTACTTTTTCAATTAGGTTTTCAATCAATGACCCGACACATTACTTTGTGAGTTAGGTCTTAAAATCCATGACTGACACATCATTTTGTCATAAGTTTTACAGTCCATGACTTTGTCATTTAGGTTTTACAATCCATGACTGAAATATTACTTTGTCATTTAAGTTTTACAATCCGTGACTGACACAATACTATGTCAGTTAGGTTTTACAGTCCATGACTAGCACATTACTTTGTCATTTAGGTTTTACAATCCATTACTGACACATTACTTTGTGGGCAAAATTTTGTTACATCAGTCATGCAGAGCATTTATCTGTACCTAAAATGCAGACGTACCTTTCTTGGCTAGATCTGAATGCGTCGCGATAGTTTCAATTAAGTGTGCACATTTTGTTATTAGATCTATTGAAAGAAATTTATATTTTATATTGTTAATGTAGTGCATTGATTACAATAAAATATGGTAACTGTAGAAATATACCATCCGTTTCATGACATAAAAAATGCGTGTCATTGTCATAGGTGTATTTGCTTGCTTGTATTTCATTTTATATATACAGTCAAACCTGTTGTATGCAGCTAGTCAAGGGAAGGAGAAGAAGCGGCCTTTTACGACAGATTGTTGCTTAAGACAATTGGTTGCTTAATAGAGGTGACCACTTACACAGGTTTGACTGTATAACACATTAAATGTAACCTGCCATATTAACTGTCAAAAATACATAAGAAGATTTGAGTTGCCTCTTTTGTTGGTAATTAAAGATGACTGATTCTCTGACGTGCTCTTGGGAGTTTGTTCATTGTCAGTTACTTACAAAAAGTCCTTTTATGGTTTCGAATCAGATTCATTCTTAAGTCTTCCTGCAACAATAAAACAAGGTGCCATATTAAAATTGTAAAACCAGGTTCTGTGATATGTTGAAAATGAAGATAAACCTTAAAATAAAAAAAAATGACAAAAAGAATACTAATCTTTTTTTGTTGGAAATCTATTGCGTGCAACTGAATGCTAGATCATTGCTGAATGACAGCAGTTTCTCCAACTGCAACATTAACCACTGTTTTTTACATATCCCGACAAATTCTGATACAGAGTTATGGCCTAATTTGCATGATTCCGTCTTACATTTTGCAGTAACGAATTCATTCTTTCGCTGTTGTATGCTAAGTTTCTCAGAAATGATAAATGAAGATAAAATTTGTGTCACCCTCTTAATTCAGTCGAACAATACTTTGTAATATACTGTATTCCCACTAATAAGCACACGCATGCACATACACATATGAAAATTTTGGGTCCGAATTTTATTTTTAATTATTTCTTTTAATCAAAACCAGTTCCTCGTCAGTAGTTATTCCACTACCAATACCTACCAATCTATTTCTTTTAAAGTGCAATCAATAAAATGAAACCTAATTGTAATGTGTATTTTTATGAAAATTGAAAATCCATCGTCCTTTTGGGGATTGAGGCATTTTATTCATTAGATTACGTAACTGTTCAATTATTAATAGGCCCTGATTTTCACAAATACTTTTGAGTTATTTTACTTAATTCTATAGTGTGCTGCTCATTATACTAAATTTGTGCACACTATTTGAGTTAATGTAAAACGACAGACTTAATTATTTTTGTGAAACCTGGCTTTATCATGTAAAATGTATGTAATTTGTCCCATTAGAGCAATAAGGCACTGAGCGTCTAATATGAAATAAGAAGGCACTTGGTACCTTTTCGCATCAATGGGGCGATACATATTAGGCCATTATAAATTTATTGCTAGATTATCCGCCAAATTTTTCTTAAAAAGGGGGAGATGGGGTTGGGAGGATTTTATTTATTTATACGAGGACGATAATCTAGCAATTAATTTGTTTTATTATGTCTTTACAGTTGAACAAACAAAATTAAAAAGCAGTTTAAGATTATAATGACCAAATTCTAGCTATGATTTATATACAAAGAAACAAAGGCGTAAACTGTTACTTTATTTTTATAAACACTGTCTTAATGTAGTCATATTTAAAGGGAAAAAACATTAGAAATCATCACAGATTCAACCTTAGACACAGACAACTGGCATAAAAGACAAACCTCAATTGGTATCAGTTATAATTAGAAATAAATCTGTGTTTAGAATTTTGTATGAATGTCAATAAAGCTTTATGTATACAGTGTCCAGTATTTGTTGACGTTTAATGTGTAATGTTTATGCCGGTAGGCCATAATGAATAAATTGCTAGATTTTCATCCCTGCCTGTCCCAGGTGTACTATTTTTCCTGCCTTAACATTAGATTTTGTACCTTAAACAATTTTTCTATTTTAAACCCTGAAAAATAAAATATATTAGATAGAATTGCACCACCTGCCAAATATCGCTATTGTTGTGCCCTGACTCTTTGTCAACATTTTTTTACTCGGGTTTATATATATTCCATCAAAATTTATTATCCCTCCCCATTTTTCGGAGAAAATATTGAAATGGCATCCCATTGTCAGTCCGTCACGTTTTAGACCATTAATCTTTCAAACATTACTCTGCATACAGCTTTAACCTGTGGTTAAGGAAATATGACAAAAAATGCATGGATTATACCTTTGATAAATAAGAAAAACAATTTTTTGTAAAATATTTCTACAATATTTGGCATGAGCATTGAGGAGATTATACATATCAGTCATGTGATAAAAATTTGCCAGAGTTATTGATTAACGCCACACACAGTTTCATTTCTTATCTAATAAGTAAGGCCCTTAAACTAAGATTTTTGTTTCCTGCTTTTTGCAATACACTAATTTGGGTCCATCCGTCAGTCTGTGTCTGTCTGTCTGTTCTAGAGTTATGCCACTTTAATATTCGAAATATCATACTTGGGGGGGGGGGGGGGGGGGGGGGGGAGTTCTGTGCATTAACTTAAAAATGCCCCAATCAGATCTTTTTGAAATTTTAATACAATGTTTATAATGACAAACCACAGGCTAAGTTCCATTTTGAGGGTTGCGGCATTTGTCATTCTACAGTTATGCCCCTTTAATTAGTAAAACAATCATTATGTTTTTTTTATGCAATACCTTAAGAATGACTGAATCAAGTCTTTTGAAAAAAGGGGGACATAAATTCACAGAATTTGCTTGTTTTTTTTAAAAATTATGGTTGAAATTATTTTTATGATTCAGTGGTTAACATATTTTGCTTTGCAATACTACACCATAGTGTCGCAAATCAGAGCTAAAATAATTTAATCGATTAATCAGACATTTCATACAATCAATTAACGATTAAAATCTCGTTTAGTTTATAACAGGTTTTTCATTAATAAAAATAACCCAAAATGGTCTGAGGAGTTTTGATCTTTTTATTTTTTCCTGGAAAAGAAGTCACAGCCTTTCGTCTTTTTTTTTGTTATTTATTTTGGTAATTTTGTCTAGGCAAGTGACCTAATTTTCGTGCAGCTGGTTTACAAAATTCTGTCATCAATGATTGTGCTTTTGGTCAAAATTTGGTGATTAATTGATGAATCTGAACAACATAAAAATGCCCCAATCAGATCTTTTTGAAATTTTAATACAATGTTTATAATGACAAACCACAGGCTAAGTTCCATTTTGAGGGTTGCGGCATTTGTCATTCTACAGTTATGCCCCTTTAATTAGTAAAACAATCATTATGTTTTTTTTATGCAATACCTTAAGAATGACTGAATCAAGTCTTTTGAAAAAAGGGGGACATAAATTCACAGAATTTGCTTGTTTTTTTTAAAAATTATGGTTGAAATTATTTTTATGATTCAGTGGTTAACATATTTTGCTTTGCAATACTACACCATAGTGTCGCAAATCAGAGCTAAAATAATTTAATCGATTAATCAGACATTTCATACAATCAATTAACGATTAAAATCGCGTTTAGTTTATAACAGGTTTTTCATTAATAAAAATAACCCAAAATGGTCTGAGGAGTTTTGATCTTTTTATTTTTTCCTGGAAAAGAAGTCACAGCCATTCGTCTTTTTTTTTGTTATTTATTTTGGTAATTTTGTCTAGGCAAGTGACCTAATTTTCGTGCAGCTGGTTTACAAAATTCTGTCATCAATGATTGTGCTTTTGGTCAAAATTTGGTGATTAATTGATGAATCTGAACAACAGCACTACACTGTCTTGATTATTGATGATACTTATTGAGGTTTGTATGTCAACAATCTGCCGTCGATAGCAGACGGCATTAAAGAATTATATGCACATTGCGTTTTCTGTACAAATACTTAACTAATATAAATATATAAACAGAATAAGTAACAAATAAACAGTTATAAAATGTTCTTTTAACCATAAATTTCATACAATTTGTTCACTTATGGATTAAAAGCCCCATTTTTAGGTTCCATTGGGTGAATTAAAACATTAGACCAGACCGAGACCAGGGCTTCTCAGCAACATTAAATTATTCTTATGTTTTTCATCACTTGATGAAAACTCTAAAATTGGCTTTTAGCCCTCATATTTACATGAAACTTTTTAACTATTTTAGATAAAACTATTACGGTTTTATTTTACGATTTTGATGTTTGAAATGCAAATTATTCGTATAATAAACCACAAAGCTAATGCCTTGAATGTAACAGCAATGTTGTCAACATACTGAATAAGTGCACGCATTTGTATAGACTTACCGCAAACATGATGTTAACCTACTGGCAATGTCAAAACAAAATAGTGCAACCAATGAAATGCAAACTGGTCCTTTTTAGCTCCGCCCAGCTGCAAAAATGTTTTTCATTGGGATATGAAATGCATTTAAGCTATAAAGTTCATTTAGGCCGATTGCAGTAAAAATGTAAATATTATGATGCCACCACAATACCAGTTTCTGTTATAACGAGGCCCTAGTAGCTGTTATAACAGGGTCCTGTTTTAATGCAGTCCTGCTACAACATGGACCTGTTATAATTGTGGTCCTGTTATAATGCGGTCCCTGGGGTACAAAAAGCTTTAAATACAGAATCACATTATAAACGTTGTGTAATTGGGGGAAATAAAACAAATGTCAATTAGTGATGCCTTCTATGACAACTCATGCTAATGTCTTTTTGTTTCAATATATTATGTAATTTATCGTGAATTTATTGTATATTTTATTCCTTATAATGTACCGGTGTCATATATTATTTTGACCCCCCTGTAGAATGACCCGGGGGTCATTTTACTATATAGTTAAGTGACCCGGGGGTCATTTTACCGCTATAGTAAAATGACCCCCCCCATTGTAAAATGACCCCCCCTTAAAATTTTCATCGGAATCCTTTTTTATTGTTTTGTTTTCAATTATAACAGCATAACAGATGATATAAAAAAAAAAAATTAGTCTTACCAATGAATTATGATCAAATATAAAAAAGATGATTGAGGGTGTCAAGGCGGGTCACATTACCATGGGCATTGTAAAATGACTCCCCTATTTTTTTAATTTAATACCCTGTCATTGTACTATTCATAATGAAAGTCAATAATAAACTGTATTAATTTAAAATTGATTCTAATCATAAAAATATGTTATACTAAAAAAAAGGAAGTGGGGGGAGTCACTTTACCGTTGCAATTACCATGGCCATAGTAAAATGATCCCAATACTTTTTTTCATCTTCTACAATTTCATTGTATTTTTTTATACATGTATTTACTAAGTATATAATAAACTGTATTGATTTAAAATTCAGTCTTGTAGGTGAATAATAATAATTACAAAAAAAAGAAAATTGGGATAGGGTGGGGGGTCACTTTACCATGGCCAAAGTAAAATGACCCCCCTATTTTTTTTATCTTATACAATTTCATTGTATTTTTTAAATTTACTAAGAAAAACAATAAACTGTATTAATTTAAAATTCAGTCTTATCTATGATTAATAATAATAATAATAAAAAAAGAAAATTTTGAAGTGGGGGGTCACTTTACCATGGCCATAGTAACATGACCCCCCTATTTTTTTTTCATCTTAAATAAGTTCATTATATTTTTTATATTAACTAAGTAAATAATAAGTTTTATTAATTTAAAATTCAGTCTTATCGGTGAATAATTATAATAAAAAAAAAAAATTGGGAGGGGGTAGGGGGTCACTTTACCATGGCCATAGTAACATGACCCCCACTATTTTTTTTTATCTTAAATAAGTTCATTATATTTTTTATATTAACTAAGTAAATAATAAGTTTTATTAATTTAAAATTCAGTCTTATCGGTGAATAATTATAATAAAAAAAAGAAAATTGGGAGGGGGTAGGGGGTCACTTTACCATGGCCATAGTAAATTCATTTAATACAAGTTCATTATATTTTTTATATTTACTAAGTAAATAATAAACTGTATTGATTCAAAATGCATTCTTATCAGTGATTAATAATAATAATAATAATAATAATAATAATAAAGAAAATTGGGAGGGATGGGGGGTCATTTTACCATGGCCATTGTAAAATGACCCCCCTCCCTATTGTTTTCATCTTATAAAATTTTAATGCATTTTTTATATTTATTAAGTAAATAATAAATTGGGAGGGGTGGGGGTCACTTTACCATGGCCATAGTAAAATGACCCCCTATTTTTTTCATTTTATACAAGTTCATTGTATTTTTTTATATTTACTAAGTACATAATAACCTGTATTGATTTAAACTTTAATCCTATCAATGATTATTAATAATAATAATAAAAAAAATTGGGAGGGGTGGGGGGTCATTTTACCATGGCCATAGTAAAATGACCCCCCTATTTTTTTTTCATCTGATACAATTTCATTGTATTTTTTATATTTACTAAGTAAATAATAAACTGTATTGATTTACAATTCAGTCCTTTACGTGAATAATAATAATGATAATGAAGAAAATTTTGAGAGAAGGGGGGGTCACTTTACCATGGCCATAGTAAAATGACCCCCCTTATTTTTTTCTTTTCATACATGTTCATTGTATTTTTTTTATATAACTAAGTCAATAATAAACTGTTTTGATTTAAAATTTAGTCTTTTCAGTGAATAATAATAATAATAATGAAGAAAATTGGGAGGGGTGGGGGGTCATTTTACCATGGCCATAGTAAAATGACTCCCCTATTTTTTTTTATCTGATACAATTTCATTGTATTTTTATATTTACTAAGTAAATAATAAACTGTATTGATTTACAATTCAGTCCTTTGCGTGAATAATAATAATGATAATGAAGAAAATTGGGAGAAGAGGGGGTCACTTTACCATGGCCATAGTAAAATGACCCCCCTATATTTTTCATTTAATACAAGTTCATATTATTTTTTTATATTTACTAAGTAAATAATAAACTGTATTGATTCAAAATTCAATCTTATCAGTGATTAATAATAATAATAATGAAGAAAATTGGGAGGCGTGGGGGGTCATTTTACCATGGCCATAGTAAAATTACCCCCATCCCTATTGTTTTCATCTTATACAATTTTATTGTATTTTTTATATTTACTAAGTAAATAATAAACTGTATTGATTTACAATTCAGTCCTTTACGTGAATAATAATAATGATAATGAAGAAAATTTTGAGAGAAGGGGGGGTCACTTTACCATGGCCATAGTAAAATGACCCCCCTTATTTTTTTCTTTTCATACATGTTCATTGTATTTTTTTTATATAACTAAGTCAATAATAAACTGTTTTGATTTAAAATTTAGTCTTTTCAGTGAATAATAATAATAATAATGAAGAAAATTGGGAGGGGTGGGGGTCATTTTACCATGGCCATAGTAAAATGACTCCCCTATTTTTTTTTATCTGATACAATTTCATTGTATTTTTATATTTACTAAGTAAATAATAAACTGTATTGATTTACAATTCAGTCCTTTGCGTGAATAATAATAATGATAATGAAGAAAATTGGGAGAAGAGGGGGTCACTTTACCATGGCCATAGTAAAATGACCCCCCTATATTTTTCATTTAATACAAGTTCATATTATTTTTTTATATTTACTAAGTAAATAATAAACTGTATTGATTCAAAATTCAATCTTATCAGTGATTAATAATAATAATAATGAAGAAAATTGGGAGGCGTGGGGGGTCATTTTACCATGGCCATAGTAAAATTACCCCCATCCCTATTGTTTTCATCTTATACAATTTTATTGTATTTTTTATATTTACTAAGTAAATAATAAACTGTATTGATTTACAATTCAGTCCTTTACGTGAATAATAATAATGATAATGAAGAAAATTTTGAGAGAAGGGGGGGTCACTTTACCATGGCCATAGTAAAATGACCCCCCTTATTTTTTTCTTTTCATACATGTTCATTGTATTTTTTTTATATAACTAAGTCAATAATAAACTGTTTTGATTTAAAATTTAGTCTTTTCAGTGAATAATAATAATAATAATGAAGAAAATTGGGAGGGGTGGGGGGTCATTTTACCATGGCCATAGTAAAATGACTCCCCTATTTTTTTTTATCTGATACAATTTCATTGTATTTTTATATTTACTAAGTAAATAATAAACTGTATTGATTTACAATTCAGTCCTTTGCGTGAATAATAATAATGATAATGAAGAAAATTGGGAGAAGAGGGGGTCACTTTACCATGGCCATAGTAAAATGACCCCCCTATATTTTTCATTTAATACAAGTTCATATTATTTTTTTATATTTACTAAGTAAATAATAAACTGTATTGATTCAAAATTCAATCTTATCAGTGATTAATAATAATAATAATGAAGAAAATTGGGAGGCGTGGGGGGTCATTTTACCATGGCCATAGTAAAATTACCCCCATCCCTATTGTTTTCATCTTATACAATTTTATTGTATTTTTTATATTTACTTAGTAAATAATAAACTGTATTGATTTAAAATTCAGTCTTATCAGTGTTTAATAATAAAAATAAAAAAGAAAATTGGGAGGGGTGGGGGTCATTTTACCATGGCCATAGTAAAATGACCCCCCTTATTTTTTTCATTTCATACAAGTTCATTGTATTTTTTTATATTACTAAGTCAATAATGAACTGTATTGATTTAAAATCCAGTCTTATCAGTGATTTATAATAAAAATAAGAAAGAAAATTGGGAGGGGTGGAGGGGGGTCACTTTACCATGGCCATAGTAAAATGACCCCCCTATTTTTTTTCATCTGATACAATTTCATTGTATTTTTTATATTTACTAAATAAATAATAAACTGTATTGATTTACAGTTCAGTCCTATACGTGAATAATTAATAATGATAATGAAGAAAATTTTGAGAGAGGAGGGGGTCACTTTACCATGGCCTTAGTAAAATGGCCCCCCTATTTATTTCATTTCATACATGTTCATGGATTATTTTTTTTTATATTCACTAAGTAAATAATAAACTGTACTGTTTTAAAATTTAGTCTTATCAGTGAATAATAATAAAAATAAGAAAGAAAATTGGGAGGTGGTAGGGGGTCACTTTACCATTGCCATAGTAAAATGACCCCCCTATTTTTTATCATCTTAAATAAGTTCATTCTTTTTTTTTATATATACGAAGTAAATAATAAACTTTGTTGAATTAATATTCAGTCTTATAGGTGAATTATAATAATAATAATAATGAAGAAAATTTTGAGAGAGGAGGGGGTCACTTTAACATGGCCATAGTAAAATGACCCCCCTTATTTTTTTCATTTTATACAAGTTCATTGCAAGTACACACACACTGGTATGCGCATGGGCACCTTCAAACTGTCTCTCTCTCTCTACTTATAAAAAATATAATTATAAAAAGTGCAATGAAATTGTGTAAGATGAACTAAATAGGAGAGTCATTTTACTATGGCCATGGTAATGTGACCCCCCTCCCAATTTCTTTTTCCTTTAAATTATTATTATTATTATTCACTGATAAGACTGATTTTAAATCAATACTGTTTATTATTTATTGAATAAATATAAAAAATACAATGAAATTGTATAAGATGAAAAAATTAAGGGGGGGGGGGGGGGGGGGTGTCATTTTACTATGGCCATGGTAAAGTGACCCCCCACACCTCCCAATTTTCTTTCTTATTTTTATAATTAATCACTGATAAGACTGAATTGTAAATCAATACAGTTTATTATTTACTTGGTAAATATAAAAAATACAATGAAATTGTGAGATGAAAACAATAGGGAGGGGGGTCATTTTACTATGGCCATGGTAAAGTGACCCCCTACCACCTCCCAATTTTCTTTCTTCTTATTATTATTAATCACTGATAAGACTGAATTTTAAATCAATACAGTTTATTATTTACTTAGTAAATGGCCATGGTAAAGGGACCCCCTCCTCTCTCAAAATTTTCTTCATTATTATTATTATTTTTCACTTATAGGACTAAATTGTAAATCAATACAGTTTATTATTTACTTAGTAAATATAAAAAATACAATGAAATTGTATCAGATGAAAAAATAGGGGGGTCATTTTACTATGGCCATGGTAAAGTGACCCCCTCCTACCCCTCCCAATTTTCTTTTATTATTATTATTATTCACTGATAAGACTGATTTTAAATCAATACAGTTTATTATTTACTGAGTAATTATAAAAAATACAATGAAATTGTATAAGATGAAAAAAAAGATGAAAAAATAGAGGGGTCATTTTACTATGGCCATGGTAAAGTGACCCCCCATCCCCTCCCAATTTTCTTTTTTATTATTATTATTATTATTATTCACAGATAAGACTGAATTGTAAATCAATACAGTTAATTAGTCACTTAGTAAGTATAAAAAATACATTAAAATTGTAGAAGATGAAAACAATAGGGAGGGGGGTCATTTTACTATGGCCATGGTAAAATGACCCCCATCCCTCCCAAATTTCTTTTAATAATTATTTTTATTCACTGACAAGACTGAATTTTAAATCAATACAGTTTATTATTTACTAAGTAAATACATGTATAAAAATATACAACAAAATTGTGTCAAATGAAAAAAATAGGAGGGGGGGGGGGAGGGGGTCATTTTACTATGGCCATGGTAAAGTGACCCCCCTGTCAATTTTCTTTTTTTTTTATTAATATTATTCACCGATTAGACTAAATTTTAAATCAATACAGATTATTATTGACTTGATGATTATAAAAAGTACAATGAATGTGTATAAGATGAAATAAATAGGGGGGTCATTTTACTATAGCCATGGTAAAGTGACCCCCTCCCCCGCCCCAACACACACACATACTAAATTGTTGAAGTTCATCATAATTAACTGGTCACACTATATTCTGTTTCCAAACAGTTTATTGTGCACTGAATTATTGTATAAGATGAAAGAAATAGGGGGGGTCATTTTACTATGGGGCGGGTCATTTTACAATAGCGGTAAAATGACCCGCGGGTCATTTTACCGCGGGGGTCATAATACTATACGACACCGGTATTGTTACTTTGAAGAAATTGACGTTCATTTCCCGCCATCTTTCCATATGCTTTACATCATGTGATTGACACCTAATTCATAACTTTTTAAAAATCTGTGTAATATATTGCTTCATTAAAGTGTAAACAAATTGCTTCTCACGAAAATATGACAATCATTTGAGTTAGATTTATGTAAGAAAAACAGAGTAAAGGAATGTTGCCTGAGCGTAAATCAGTCAAAAGCCAGCTGTATATTAATATAAGAAGATATGGTGGTATGTAATAATATAGGTGTAACTGACACACAAAGCCAGCTGTATATTGATATAAGTACATATGGTGGTATGTAATAATATAGGTGTAACTGACACACAAAGCCAGTTGTATATTGATATAAGTAGATATGGTGGTATGTAATAATATAGGTGTAACTGACACACAAAGCCAGCTGTATATTGTTATAAGTACATATGGTGGTATGTAATAATATAGGTGTAACTGACACACAAAGCCAGCTGTATATTGATATAAGTACATATGGTGGTATGTAATAATATAGGTGTAACTGACACACAAAGCCAGCTGTATATTAATATAAGTAGATATGGTGGTATGTAATAATATAGGTGTAACTGACACACAAAGCCAGCTGTATATTAATATAAGTAGATATGGTGGTATGTAATAATATAGGTGTAACTGACACACAAAGCCAGCTGTATATTAATATAAGTAGATATGGTGGTATGTAATAATATAGGTGTAACTGACACACAAAGCCAGCTGTATATTAATATAAGTAGATATGGTGGTATGTAATAATATAGGTGTAACTGACACACAAAGACTTTAGTTTTCTTTATTTAGAGATAAATAATAACAATAAAAAACATGCTTTACAAATTAGCGACAGGTTTTAATATGAACACATGTTTTATAACAGATAGGGACAGTTTAGTTCTCTAAGAATTTAAGGCCATTATAAGTTAATTGCTAGATTATCATCATATTTTTTCTTAAAAACTAGGAGGGCATGAGGATTTTATTTTTTATTTCATATTATTATTTTTAAAATTTTTGATGTTTTTTTTTTATATATATTTTTTTTTTATTGAAAATAAAAAGTGTCGGGGGCGGTATGAAAATTAGGGGGCGGGCGTGGATGATAATCTAGCAATTAATTTATTATGGCCTAATATATAATAATCATGATCTTCTGCAATGTTTGCTTTTCATCTTAGACCAGGAATAAAATGTAATGGTAACCTAATAAAGTTTTTGATTGGTTGATTCAAACAATTGGACTACTTCGGAGTATTTTAAAAGATTATCATTTAGATATATCTATATATTTAGTTATATAGTTTATTTCTATATTTATTTACTTATTATAAGATATTTTCTATCTGACAAGCATCTTGTTCAAGATAACTGCAGTAACTTTGGTGGGAATAAATATTCGTAAATTTTATTAAAACATACCCACTGCAGGTTTGTTGATTTTACTTCCGAGTTTTAAATGTTTCTTTTGCACAACTTGTCAAGATGTTTGTCTTTTAGAAAAGCAAGCTTCTGATATAATCAAGACAAGTAAAATAAGAACAAAAAAATGTTAAAATTGAAAAATAATTAGAATATAAAATTGTTACGCTATGACCAAACAACGAGAGAACAATGTGTAGATATTTATAAGTGGGTTAGTAAACAAAATGATCTGGCTTCTCTTTCGCCAACATGTACTTGGAAACTTAAATCTAAGAAAACCAGTCAGGGTAATTTTAGACTGGTTCTAAGTCAAACTCCACATGGTTTCATTGGTACTGATTATGATTATAATAGATAAAAAACAGTCAAAAGTATTTAAGTAAAATGTTGATGAAACAGAAGTCAGAAAGGTGTTGATAAGTAGAATATCAACCTAAAGATATATTGACCTTAATCACAGAATGTTCACCACAATACAAGCAAATATTCCCAGAATGCATCACATGCTTCCTGTCCATACTATCACATTCATTAAGATTCTGACTCGGAGAAATCAACTCGATGGCAGTAGGCTTTCTCTATTGACTGCAATTGGAATCCTCGTCGTCCATGGCGACAGAAACAACAAAAAATGGCAGCCAGGCTAGTCCGAAATGACTTGTTTACAGCACAATACAAAATAAAGTTGACAGAGAAGTTCACGGCCTGCATGAGGTTTGTGATATTTTTAATGTTTTTATTTTGACCAGAATATATGAATTTTAATATTTCTGATGGCGATACTAGAATCAGAAAAAGTACAACCACCGCCACTAATGTAGCTGTCACACTGTTCAAGGCATGGTCTGTTTGTCGTCTACGTGCCTTCATTTGCTTCTTCTGTGGAGTTACATGTCTTGATAATGTCTCAGGCGGACTGGACCTCGATCTTGAACTCAAAAGGCTTTGTCTGTTATGACGATTAAATGACACTTGTTTAGATTGGTTTTGGTTTGAATTATTTGAAAAAGAGTTGTTTGAGTTGTTGTACGAAAAAAGTTCTCTGGGATACTTCGTCAGTAAAACTTCTTTTTTCTGAGCAGGCACCATAGCTTTTCGAAGTTTTTTAGCGTGGTGAATTTTATAAATTAAGCAGGTATTAAAATAAAGTAGGGCTATACACGGAATAAAGTCAAACAATATTGCCCAGGCTATGCGTCGCATCTTTTTAATCGACCCTACGAAAGCCGGATGATCTTCTATAGAGTAGACGATTGCGCCATTGCAGAGTTTGCTTGTGACGATTTTTTGGAATATTAGCGGAATGGTGAAGCTCAGACATATTGCATAAATCATGACTATAATTATTCGGGTTCGTTTTAAGGAAATCACTTTTCTTGCTTTGAAAGGGTGGCAGACGGCCAGATATCTCTCACCTGCCATTACCACAGTGAGCCACGTGCTAGTTACTATAAACCATGTGATCATGGGCCCACCCAGCCATTGATAATACAGTACTAGGTTCAACTCCTTGTACTTAGTTTGAAACGGCATTTGCGTGAAAAGGAATGCAAGAAGGCAGAACATGAAGTCGGAAAAGGCGAGGCCTATTAATCCAATGTGAGCAGACTTCTCCATCTTTGTCAGTGAATGGCTGATTTTTTCACGTGTTAGCACCATGAAATTGAGCACGTTCCCCAGCATTCCAAACGCACATACAAATGGAACGCCGACATCCATTGTATAGAAGTGAATCAGATTTTCCAATGCACTGTTAGGTGGCATTGTGCTGGCAGAGTAGTTCACCAGTGAAATGTTCACATTGGTCAGGTTGATGCAGTCTGCCATCTCAAACTGGAAATAAAAAAACAGTAATTGAAAGTTGATGTAGTCTGCCAGTAATTGTAAAGATGGTGCAGTCTACCATCTCAAACTGGAAACAAAAAAATGCAAAGCTGGTGCAGTCTGCCAGTAATTGTAAAGATAGTGCAGTCTGCCATTTCAAACTGGAAATGAAATATAAAAACAGTTATTGTAAAGTTGGTGCAGTATGTCGTCTCATACTGGAAATAAAAAAAAAGTAATTGCAAAGATGGTGCAGTCTACAATCTCAAACTGGAAATAAAAACACAGTAATTGAATAGTTGGTGCAGTCTGCCATCTCAAACTGGAAATGAAATATAAAAACAGTTATTGTAAAGTTGGTGCAGTATGCCATCTCATACTAGAAATAAAAAAAAAGTAATTGCAAAGATGGTGCAGTCTACCATTTCATACTGGAAATAATTTTTTTTTGTAAAGTTGGTGCAGTCTGCCATCTCATACAGGAAATAAAATTTTTTTGTAAAATTGGTGTAGTCTGCCATCTCATACTGGAAATAAAAAAAAAAGTAATTGTAAAGTTTGTGCAGTCTACCATTTCATACTGGAAATAATTTTTTTTTGTAATGTTGGTGGAGTCTGCCATCTCATACTGGAAATAAAAAAACAGTAATTGCAAAGTTGGTGCAGTCTGCCATCTCAAACTGGAAATAAAAAAACAGTAATTGCAAAGTTGGTGCAGTCTGCCATCTCAAACTGGAAATAAAAAAACAATAATTGCAAAGTTGGTGCAGTCTGCCATCTCAAACTGGAAATAAAAAAACAGTAATTGCAAAGTTGGTGCAGTCTACCATCTCAAACTGGAAATAAAAAAACAGTAATTGTAAAGTTGGTGCAGTCTGCCATCTCATACTGGAAATAAAAAAACAGTAATTGCAAAGTTGGTGCAGTCTGCCATCTCATACTGGAAATAAAAAAACAGTAATTGTAAAGTTGGTGCAGTCTGCCATCTCAAACTGGAAATAAAAAAAACAGTCATTGTAAAGTTGGTGCAGTCTGCCATCTCAAACTGGAAATAAAAAAAACAGTAATTGTAAAGTTGGTGCAGTCTGCCATCTCATACTGGAAATAAAAAAACAGTAATTGTAAAGTTGGTGCAGTCTGCCATCTCAAACTGGAAATAAAAAAACAGTAATTGCAAAGTTGGTGCAGTCTGCCATCTCAAACTGGAAATAAAAAAACAGTAATTGCAAAGTTGGTGCAGTCTGCCATCTCAAACTGGAAATAAAAAAAACAGTAATTGCAAAGTTGGTGCAGTCTGCCATCTCAAACTGGAAAAAAAAACAGTAATTGCAAAGTTGGTGCAGTCTGCCATCTCAAACTGGAAATAAAAAAACAGTAATTGCAAAGTTGGTGCAATCTGCCATCTCAAACTGGAAATAAAAAAAAACAGTAATTGCAAAGTTGGTGCAGTCTGCCATCTCAAACTGGAAATAAAAAAACAGTAATTGCAAAGTTGGTGCAATCTGCCATCTCAAACTGGAAATAAAAAAAAACAGTAATTGCAAAGTTGGTGCAGTCTGCCATCTCAAACTGGAAATAAAAAAAAACAGCAATTGCAAAGTTGGTGCAGTCTGCCATCTCAAACTGGAAATAAAAAAAACAGTAATTGCAAAGTTGGTGCAGTCTGCCATCTCAAACTGGAAAAAAAAAACAGTAATTGCAAAGTGGGTGCAGTCTGCCATCTCAAACTGGAAATAAAAAAAACAGTAATTGCAAAGTTGGTGCAGTCTACCATCTCAAACTGGAAATAAAAAAACAGTAATTGTAAAGTTGGTGCAGTCTGCCATCTCAAACTGGAAATAAAAAAAACAGTAATTGCAAAGTTGGTGCAGTCAGCCATCTTAAAGGTGTTAAAGTTAAAGTACTTCTGATTACAAACTTTCTTTGTTCTGCAGCTATATGATAACACTTTATGAGAAATTTTACTTCAAACCTCAATATGTTTATTCAAGCTCATTTTTCGTGATCAAAACATTTTAAAACATCTAAGATTACATTCATCTGTCATTTTATGTGCAAGAAATCACTTGCCTGTGAATTTTGAATGATTAATTTGCCAAATTAAATAAATCCTTTGTGTGCTATTTAAATTATTAATATTTAAAATGCGGAGCGTTTCCTATCCTTCTATATAAGTTCTAATAATTAACAAGTATTTTACTAGAAGTTCAACTAAGCAGTTATTAACAAGCTTGTGAAAACAACTTAATGTTTAACTTCATGGTAATAAACAAGTCTTCCTCGGTTTGTTTATGGCCATTAAATTAAGGATTGATAACTTACAAGTGTTTGGCCATTATTTCTACCAAATAAAAGAAAAATGCATAAAATCCAATTAAGTCGAATATCTTGGGGAAATCTATTATGCCATGGCTTGATTATATGTTGTTGGGGTTTAACAAAATTGACAACTAGTGAAGCCATAGAATTTTATTTACTTGGTGGCCATTGATTCTTTTTCTTTTGTCATTATTTTTGCCCTAATGGTGTCCACATCATTATGACAGTGGCAGTTGTCAGGCATCTAAGCCTATTCTCCGTCAGTATCTTTAAACATTCATCGTCGGATATCCATGTGTGATCCATTCCGATACTCTCCATTTATCACCCGTGGGATACGACACAAGTTTTGCGTTGTTTCTACCAAGCCACGACGCAACAGTATGATTGGTTCCTTCACGATTTCATGAAGGGAAGGCTAGTTTCATGTAAATGCTGTTTGATAAGACTTTTATGTGAGGTGTATTTTGTTCTGTTCTGTTCAAATAAAACAACGCAGAACTACCATATTTTCCCGCAAGTACTGAATAGAGAGTATCGGAACTGACACCAGTGGGTATCCAACAATGCTTAATGTTCAGAAAAAGGAAAAATTGTTTTGAAAATTATTTCTTTATTATTATTTATGGCCCAATTGTTCCAAATGACCATTGTCTTAATGTTGGACATTTTATCATGCTAAAGATATTAGTTGCTGTATGGTGTTTAATGTCGCTTTCAATAATTTTTCAGTCATATTATCTTGATGGTGACATCGCTTGAGACTATTCTGAGTACTGCCTCACTGAAGTAAACATGCCAAAGACACAAGGTATGATACCCCACCCAGTCACATTAAACTGACACTGAGCTGATCAGACCTTTAACAGGTACTATCCTCTTTAAATGCTGAGCCCCAGGCGAGGAAGCTTCTAGTACCATTTATCAAGGCTTCGGTATGACCCAACTGGGGATTTAACTCCCTCCTGTATGCGAGGCAGATGCTCTACCACCAGACCTTGTCATCGTTTTCTCTTTAAAACCATTCTGGAAATTATTTTTTTACATTTATGATCCTGTTTTGATTCCAAAATGTCCACTGTGATTAATGTTGGAAATTTTATTGGGCTGTAAATTTTAGGAAATGATTATTGTAAAAAAAAATTTTCAAAATAAATACAAGAATTATGTTTTAAAGGAAATAATTTCAATAAACGTTATAACAGCTTCTGAATAATAATTGTTACAATTTAAATTTTTTTTTTCATTTATTAATTTATTTTTTTTATCAATTACAAAAAAAAATATGATTACATTTACAGTGTTCAGCAGAGCAAGTTCTCTGGCCGTGGCCCACATATGGGTCTCTTGTTTTGTTTTTATTTTAATTTGTAGATTAATTTGATTTATTTTGTCCATTGAAAATAAACCTGGAATGTTATTTCCTTTGACATCATAATCTATGTCTTGTTACTCTATAAAACCACAATTCATTCAATCATTGATCAAAGAGGAAAAATATTAATAGCTAAATACAGATTTCTTCGTTGTTATTCCCTGATTGGTTTGAGTTCTGTACATACAACCATTCGTCAAAGGTGATTTTCTTCTCTGAAGACATCTTTGTAATAAGTTTTTTCTAAATAAAGAGGTTTTATGCTGTATCTATTGAAAGTCATTGATTCAATTATAAGATATGGTGAACACAATCTGACCAAATATAGTATCTATTTCTTGTTAAGGCATGATGGCAAAAATTGTTTTATTAAATGTGGTTTAAGAAATTTGTTTCTGTCATTGTTTTTTTGTGTGTTTTTCTTTGAGTAACAAAATGGTATCACTTATATAATACTTAATACATACAGTCACAATTATATGTATTTGTAATAAAATAGTAGTAATGAGAGATAAAATTAGTGAATATCAAAATATTTTTATCTAAAAGGTGCTGTGTTTTAAATTGTGAAAAAAAATGCCATATTAATGTCTTAAAAATGAAATAATCATCATTACCCATTAATACACCACAGTTGCAATTTTAAGCGGGAATTCTATTTAAGTCTTACCTAAGCATGTTCATATATAACCCAAGTTAGGATTATTTTGGCATGTTCAAATAAATATCCTTTTGGCAAAAACGGGATCTATGTGTATATAAAGGCATGATTAATTGGCAAAAAAATGTTTTAAGCCACTTTAAAATTTTGAAAAATCCTGGTAACAATACTAAATATGTCTGCATAAACAAAATAATGCACTTAATCTGGAATAAATCATCTCAATGTGTAACGCTAGCAGACGAAAAAAATTGCTGCTAAAAAGGTGCCAGCAGTTGTTACGGACTGGTTTCTATGTTATTGCACTGTCAAGAATACTTGTGAGCTTTTGTGATCGCCTGATGTCCGTCGTCTGTCGTTAACTTTTAGCTTCTAACAACTTTTCCTCTGAAACCATTGGGCCAATTTTGATATAACTTTACAGAAATGTTAAAAAATTAAAGTCTTCTTGTCAGAAACTACTGGCTTGATTTTAAAATAATTTCACAGAAATATTCCTTGGGTGACCCTCTACCAAGTTTGTTCAAGCCATATTGATTCGTCAAAAACATGGCGGCCAGGGGGTGGAGTAAGTTTACATTATAAGCTATAGTATAAACTTAAACAATCTTCTTGTCAGAAACTACTTGCTTGATTTTAAAATCATTTCAAATAAATGATCCTTGGGTGACCCTCTACCAAGTTTTTTCAACCCATCTTGATTCGTCAAAAAAACATGGCGGCCAGCGGGTGGGGTTAGTTTACTATATAAGCTATTGTAAAAACTTAAAAAATCTTCTTGTCAGAAACTACTGGCTGGATTTTAAAATAATTTCACAGAAATGTTCCTTGGATAACTCTCTACCAATTTTGTTCAAGCCATCTTGATTCATCAAAAAACATGACCGCCAATGGGTGGGGTTAGTTTTATGTCAAACTGCTTCCCTTGTTTTATAGCATAAATGTCTGTTACATATAGCAATTATTATAAGAAGAGGTAATAAACTTTTTTTGCTATTATTATACATTATATACCAGATATAAGTTTTAAAAGACAATTCATCATAAAAAGATGAATGTTACAATTATAATCAATGATTGAATCATTGAAATATTATCATATATCATGAACCATTTTAAAATAGGTGTTTTTCTGAATAAAGTCAGTGTTTTTATGGTTCAGACAGGGATGGTTTACTGCTTCATAATAAAGCAATACCATATTTTAGCTAGTTTCATCACAGCAAGAAGTCTGCTTGAGATTTTCAGTGTCAAAGTGTACTTGAAATCTTGGAGGAGAAGCTTAATTGTTTTTGGGGGAGAGTGCACTGCGACAAAGATTCTTTCAAGCGATAGACTTTGGGAAGGCTTGTGTTTGAAACTCATAGGAATATTTATTGTGCTGGAACTGTGGATTGTTTCATGCACAATAGTTTAGTCTGATGCTTTAGTTTGGAACTGTTCTTAAACATAACAGGTTAGTTTTGTGCTGGAACTGGATTTTTATCTTGGTTCGAAGACTTAACCGCTATAATAAAAATTTTAAAAGCCTTCTTGTCAGAATCTACTGACTTGATTTTGATGTAATTTCACTGACATTTACCATGGGTGAACCTCTCTCAAGTTTGAACTGTTCTAAGCATCTGTTACATCTTCAAAAGAAATCAAAATTCTAACTACTTGCCTATCTTGTCTTTCTGGAATTTTGAGTGTACATGTATTATATAATCTACTAATATTGGGTGACTCAAAGCCAGTCAGATGAGCGATATAGGGCCATCTTGGCCCTCTTGTTATGATTTTGTTATTCCTTTCATGGTACAACACTTTTAATACCTGAAAAATACCCCAAACATCCTCCCTATCATGAAACAAAATTCGATGAAAGTCTAGGGATTAGTTTTATGGCCTGATGGATTAAGTATTAGGCAGTTGTGGATTGAGAATACATATGCATTTCTCGATAAACTGCTCAACACTTTCATAGATACAAAGTCCCAACAGATTCATGGAAAACAACTTGGAAGTTGCTTTATGATGTAGCCACCTGTTTTGATATTTCACTACTATATATTAATTTAATCCTTTGGGCAATTCTCTTAAGATTTTTTTGTTAGCTCTACTGACTAAGGGCCAGGTGGGCTGATTATGTAATGGTGCAACTTTCTCTGGCAACCTTTAGGCCAGTTATTCTTAAACTTAGACATGAATGATTATCGCATATATGAGATTTTACATAAGATTATTAATTTTTATGCCCCCCCTCCCAAATATTTTTGGGCAGGTATATAGTAATCACAGCGTCGTCCATCCTTCCATCAGGTATTTCGTTTCTGGCCTGTATCTTTGTCATGTATTGATGGATTTTGTTGATACTTGGTACAAATGACGATGTGTCACGAGTAAGACCCACATCCGTACCTCAAAGGTCAAGGTCACAATTTTAGTTTGTTTGACAACACTTCGAGTTTGTGTGAGATTTCGTGTTCGGCCTGTAACTTTGTCATGCATAGATGGATTTTAATGATACTTGCTACAATTGATCAACAAAACATGATGAAGTGTCACGAGTAAGATCCACACCTGTACCTAAAAGGTCAAGGTCACAATTTGAGTTTGTTTTACAACACTTCGAGTTTTTGTGAGATTTCGTGTTTGGCCTGTAACTTTGTCATTGATGGATTTTATAAATTCTTGCTACAAATGATCAACATAACAGTACAAGTGTTGAAAGTAAGACCCACATCTGTACCTCAAAGGTCAAGGTCACAATTTGAGTTTGTTTAACAACACTTTGATTCTGTGAGATTTTGTGTCCGACCTGTAACTTTGTCATGCATAGATGGATTTTAATGATACTTGCTACAATTGATCAACATAACATAACAAAATGTCGCGAGTAAGACCCACACCTGTACCGCAAAGGTTTAGGTCACAATTTGAGTTTGACAACACTTTGAGTCTGTGAGATTTCGTGTGCGGCCTGTAACTTTGTCATGCATTGATGGATTTTATAAATTCTTGCTACAAATGATCAACATAACATGACAAGTGTTGTAAGTAAGACCCACATCTGTACCTCAAAGGTCAAGGTCACAATTTGAGTTTGTTTAACAACACTTTGAGTCTGTGAGATTTCGTGTCCGACCTGTAACTTTGTCATGCATAGATGGATTTTAATGATACTTGCTACAATTGATCAACATAACATAATAAAGTGTCGCGAGTAAGACCCACACCTGTACCACAAAGGTCTAGGTCACAATTTGAGTTTGACAACACTTTAAGTCTGTGTGAGATTTCGTGTGCGGCCTGCAACTTTGTCATGCATAGATGGATTTTTATAAATATTTGTTATAAATGATCAACATAACATGAGCCTTACATGATGACATGTTGCACTTAATATCAAAACTCCGACTTCAAGGTCAAGGTCTCAATTCAACTTTGTTTGAAAACACTTGAAGTCATTTTGACATTTCTTGCCCGGTCTGTCATCTATGGATAAATTTTAACAAGAGCACCACAAGCGGGTGCAGATGCTCATCTGTTTTCCAAATCTATTATGTAGGTCAAAGTCAGTGAAGTAAACTTTTTGAAGTAAACCAAAAAAAATAGAGATGTCGAAGTTAACTCGACTATTCTAGCCTTGTCGATCACAGAACAGTATCTTATAATGTACCATCAGAAAAACAGATATATCTGTATGAATGAAACCATCTTTCATATTAGCAAAATAGTAGATACATGTATGTGCAAGTAGGACTATTAGGGCAGAATATACACTATGTCTATGTCTGGCTAAGGCTAGCTAGCCAGTTCTTAAGGTAAAATGTATTTAATTTAATTTTAAAATCTGGGTGTGGATGTTGGATTGTAATGTGGGGGCCAAAGTTTAATCAACAGGACTGTTTAATTTAATAAAATAAAATAAAAAGTTGAAGGGAGAGGGTGTCTTGGGGTTAGTTACAAAGTTGAAAGTGGCCACTGTATCTGCTTCAATACAGAACAACATTTTAAGAAAACAGTTGGGAGGGGGTGTGGTGTTTTAGGGTTGGTAACAAAGCAGCAGAATAGTATTAAATTTAAAACAAAACAAAAATTAAAAGAAAATAGAAAGGGAAAAAATAAGGACGGGGATGTCCAATGGGGTCAGTAACAAATTTGAAATGGGGCAAAGATTTTTAATTTAAAACAAAACAAAAAAAAGAAAGAAAAAAGGGCGGGGATAATGGGGGGGGGGGGGGGGGGGGGTATGAGGGTCTTTGGGTCAGTAATAAAGTTGAAATAGGGTAAAGTATTTGATTTTAATGCAAAACAAATTTAAACAAAAAAGAAAAAAAATATATGGGCAGCAGGGTTGGGATCTTGGTTGGGCTCGGGCAGGAAAGTGCATTAAATAGGTCAAGGTCAGTGATATAAACTTTTTTAAGTTGATGGTGATCAGCTGAAAGCAATGCTAAACACCATACAACAACAACTACTACAGAATTAATAATATTACTGAAAAATGAAATGAATTTAAAAAAAAAAAAAAAAAATAAAAAAAAAATTCAAACCCGAGCTAAACAAAAAACTTTAACCTAAGTTTTAAAGCCGAAAGTATGGAATTTATGTAAGTTAGCTATATACATTGTTCTTTCAATGTAATTTAAATGTGTTTATGAAGTTTAGTCACCAAAACATAAGTAGTTTGTTCAGAAACAGAGAAAATGCTGAGCTAAACATAAAACTTTAACCAAATCCGAGCTAACCAAAAAACTTTAACCAAAGGTTTTAGAGCCCAAAGTATGTAAATTTAGGTAAATTAGCAATATACATTGTTTGTTTAACATGATATAAATGTGTTTATGAAGGTTAATCAACGTAACAGTAGTTGTTTGTTCAGAAAAATAGTGGGGTATCATATCATGTCTGCGGCATGATACTTCAGTGTGACAGCGCTTAGAATATTCAAGTAGACACTGTCGTGATATGACTGAAAAATTGTTGAAAGTGACGCTAACACCATACAACAACAACATTAAATATTGATATTCTTAATGTAAGTAGTGATATTTGACAGCGGTGAATTCTTTTGAAAAAAATAGTTTAAAGATAATTTTACAAAAAGAAAAAATGTAAATAATATTCTAAAGCTCTCTGTGTGGTTCCTGTCTATAATGATATATAGTTACTTGCATAGTATAAAATTCAATGTAAAGTAGTATTCATGCTTATTCTTACTGTCAAGTCCTAGCTCAGCAGAGAGATATGATTTAATTTAGTGATTGGAGCTAATTAATTATTTTATTCACAAATTCCCAATCTTGATTCAATTTATTTACAGAATTAATTTTTTTAATTGCTGTAAATACAGTGTGTTAGTTTGTTGTTTTTTTTCAATGCATATATTGATAATGGACAGTTTTGCTGCTTGGAGCAGAATATATAATATTTGATTTCTAGCAAAATTTGCAATTGAATCTAAGTTAGTTGCTTTCGAATATTGAAAATAAAAAGTTCTTCATTAAATGGCAGTTGCTTTCCAATATTGAAAATAAAAAGTTCTTCAGTAAATGGCAGTTGCTTTCCAATGTTGAAAACAAAAAGTTATTCAGTAAATGGCAGTTGCTTTCCAATATTGACAATAAAAAGTTCTTCAGTAAATGGCAGTTGCTTTCCAATATTGAAAACAAAAAGTTATTCAGTAAATGGCAGTTGCTTTCCAATATTGAAAATAAAAAGTTATTCAGTAAATGGCAGTTGTTTTCCAATTTTGAAAATAAAAAGTTATTCAGTATGCTTTCCAATATTGAAAACAAAAAGTTATTCAGTAAATGGCAGTTGTTTTCCAATATTGAAAATAAAAAGTTCTTCAGTAAATGGCAGTTGCTTTCCAATATTGAAAACAAAAAGTTATTCAGTAAATGGCAGTTGCTTTCCAATATTGAAAATAAAAAGTTATTCAGTAAATGGCAGTTGTTTTCCAATTTTGAAAACAAAAAGTTCTTCAGTAAATGGCAGTTGTTTTCCAATATTGAAAATAAAAAGTTATTCAGTAAATGGCAATTGCTTTATTATGTTGAAAATAAAAAGTTCTTCAGTAAATGGCAGTTGTTTTCCAATTTTGAAAACAAAAAGTTCTTCAGTAAATGGCAGTTGCTTTCCAATATTGAAAACAAAAAGTTATTCAGTAAATGGCAGTTGCTTTCCAATATTGAAAATAAAAAGTTCTTCAGTAAATGGCAGTTGTTTTCCAATTTTGAAAACAAAAAGTTCTTCAGTAAATGGCAGTTGTTTTCCAATATTGAAAACAAAAAGTTCTTCAGTAAATGGCAGTTGTTTTCCAATATTGAAAACAAAAAGTTCTTCAGTAAATGGCAATTGCTTTATTATGTTGAAAATAAAAAGTTCTTCAGTAAATTGCAATCTTATTTGTTTTGATACTATTTAATCATATTTTAAAGTTGCTGGAGAAACAATAGTGTTGCGGGAAAGGTCTATAGCATGTGGATAATAGTTCTTCTTTATTACAGTAATCACAAAGTGGGTTATCTTTTTTGTTAATGTTATATAAGTACCGGTTAGTTGGAAGTAGTCTGTGATTTATTCTTATCTGAAACCACTGCAGAGTTGTGTTCATTGTACTTTTGAAAGGAGAAGCATAAATATCTGGCCAAGTTTCTTCTTCAATGTCAAAAACAAGTTCCCGTTTTATTTATGAAGTTGGTTATGATTATTTTTGTTGAATATGTTATAACATCTTTTGCAACCTTTCTTACTTTGTAAGAATAGAGGATATTTGAGGGTATTATTGGGAGTTGCATTTTATTCAAAATTGTTGTTTTCAATACATTCTTTTGAAAATGTTTAATAGCTGATGTTAAGCTGGTGTATGGTAAAAATTCTGGTTTTATGCCATAAACATTTTCAAATTCATCAATGGAATTCATCATTGTAACTTTATTTGACATGATGATTATAATGATGGTGAAGGTATTTAGGTACTGACCTTTTTCATTTTGCAGGTGGAACCTTTCAAGACATTTGTCTTTAAGGAATTAAGCATCGCAGATGATCAAGATTTCATGGATTATGGTTTACAAGAAAAATATTTAATTCTGTTTCTGCTGTAAAAAAGTATTATTCATAGTATTTCTGGCACATTTAATCTCAGATATGTCTCCAATATGATTCCGACATGATTCCCTAGTGCACTCTATAATTTCAAATATGTCTCCCAGATTTATACTGTTAATTTATTTACATCTCCCACAATGCTATTGTGCAGCCACTTTGATCCCCAAATGTTTCATACTGGCAGTCACTGGGACTCGTCAAAATTAATTTAACTAAAGATGTGGAACAAGGCAAATCTTCAAGAAAGTATTTAGATAGAATCAAGAAATATATGTGAGAATGATTAAATTTATTGAAAATTAACTTAGCGTTTACATAAATTTTGTTCCTAATTTCCTTATGTTGAAAAAAAAGACAGTATTGTCTCCGCTTTTGTATTTTATATTTTGGTCACGTTGCTTTTCTGGAGCATTTTTTTTTTAAATTAGAATAGAATCTAACATGACTTGGAACATGAAAGAGGACATAATTATGTTGATGTCCCCCCTCCCCCCCAATTAGCAATTAATTTGTTATGGCCCCATTTCCTTTCCCTTTACAAACACATTGTAGCCTCTACTAAGTCTTAATCAAGCACTAGTTCAGGTGCATCCATCTCAATGTTTTTAAACTCAAAAGTTACATTTATAACTTGTGTAGTAATTATCATTTTGACTATAATTTGTTAGGTACTCAATATTTTGCTGTTGGCACTTTTCCACTCCTGTCTTAAAATTTTAGGAAAATATGTATAAATTATTTTACCAAATTGTATTTTAAAGTACTTAACTTTGAAATGTTGAAATGCAATAAATAAATTTTACTATTCAAATCCTTGGAGAAAATATCTGGTCTTAGCAACGCATTAAATGTATGTTTTTTCACATGGTTTGTAGAATTTTACGGGATCTTGTATTGTTTGTTCAGCGTATTTTTGTACATCTGTGAAATATAATTGTGGGAACTCGTTTAAAATTTAAATTCCTTGCAGTGTTTGCATAGAAATGTAGAAATCTATTTATAATTGAAATTCTTTCCAGTGTTTGCATAGACATGTGGGAATCTATTTATAATTGAAATTCTTTCCAGTACTTGCATAGAAATGTGGAAACACATTTAAAATTAAAATAAATTCTTTCCAGTGTTTACACTTAGATGTGGGAACACATTTAAAATTGAAATAAATTCTTTCCATTGTTTGCATAGAAATGAGGAAATACATTTATAATTGAAATAAATTCTTTCCAGTGTTTGCACTTAGATTTTGGAAACATATTTGAATTGAAATTTCTTGTAATGTTTGCATAGAATTGTGAGAACACATTGAAGATTGAAATTCTTTCCATTGGAAGTCACATAGGGTCAACCCCTTTTAAGTTTTTTTTCCAGTGTTTGCACTTTGATATACTGGAACACATTCAAAACTGAAATTCTTTCCCAGTGTTTGCATAGAATTGTGGGAACATAGTTACAGTTGAAATTCTTTTCAGTGTTTGGGTATAGATGTGGGAACACTTTTAACATTGGCATTATTACCAATGTTTATAATTATTAAAACTGAAATTCTTTACATAGAATTATGAGAGAACATTGAAAATTGAGATAAATTCTTTGCAGTGTTTGCACTTAGATGGGGAACACATTCTTTTTGAGCATATAATGACCAAGATATGATTGATTCCACTTGATGAATCTCAGATATAATATGAGCAGCACATGCAATTAATTTGTATCACCTTGGATATCATTGCCACATTACACTAAGTAGTTTTTAATTCTTCAGATTTGCTTTGGTATAAAAGAGTAGGAAGGGGTTCTTTCCTAAAAGCTTACATAAAGTGCACTATTTTTCTGTGTCTTATCACTGTTTTGCATAAATCACAGGAGCTTGAAATGTTATCCATGAATAACCAAAATGTCATTTATCTTGGCCAAGACCCAATATATATGTAACAAGAAATGTCACTGTTAAGTGTCACATGCCCCCCAAATGGTCTGTGAAAAATAACAATATATGATATAATAGGTAGAGGGAATATCAAGAATAATGGACTAATGTTTCAGACTAGACATGCAATTTCATGTGGGTGTTTTTACATTAAAGCATGACCTTGACCTTTGTGTAACCTTGACCTTGACATTTGATGTAATGGTCTGGGTATTTCAACAGTTAAATGCAGGTGAAACATTATCATGACATGCTGATCACTTGTGTCAAGCTATTTTAAAATCCCTAAATGAAAGTTACAGATCAATTGTTGATCAATTGATAAATTGAACGAAGTGTTTTTGAAATCCATCCGTGTATGATAAAGTTAAAAGGACAGACTTGAAATCTCAAACCGATTCAAAGTGTTGTCATACATACTCAAAGTGTGACCGTGTCTAGGTTTTACTTATGACACATCATCATTTCATCTTGATAAATTGAGCCAAGTTAAAGACAAAGTCACAGACCAGACACACAATATCAAACAAATTGAAAGTGTGACCTTGACCTTTGAGGAAAGGTTCCGGGTCTTACATGCGACACTTAATTATGTCATGTTTATCAACTGAGCCAAGTGTTTTTAAAATATATTAATAGATGACAAAGTTATATATCAGTCAAGAAATCTCACACAGACTGAAAGTGTTGTCAAACAAAATCAAAGTGTGACCTTGACCTTTGAGGTACACATGTGGGTCTTATAAGTGACACTTTGTAATGTCATGCTGATGAATTGAGCTTGTTATTGAAATTCATCCATAGGGGACAAAGTGTCAGACCAGACATGAAATCTCAATCAGACTGAAAGTGTCATCAACCAAAGTTAAATTGTGACCTTGACCTTTGAAGTGGGACTCTGGGTGTAATGCACAACACATTGTCATGTTATGTTGGTCATTTGTAGCTAGTATTAACAAAATCCATCTATGCATGACAATGTTACAGGCCAGACACGAAATCGCAAACAGACTGAAAGTGTTGTCAAACAAACTCAAAGTGTGACCTTGACCTTTGAGGTATGGGTATGGGTCTTACTTGCGACATGTCATGATGTTATGTTGATCATTTGTAGCACGTATCATTAAAATTTATCTATGCATGACAAAAGTACAGGCCGGGCAAGAAATCTCACACAAACTCAAAGTTTTGTCAAACAAACACAAATTATGACCTTGACCTTTGAGGTACGGGTGTGGGTCTTACTAGCAAGACGTCATCATGTTATGTTGATCATTGTTGCAAGTATTAACAAAATCCATCTATGCATGACTTAGTTACAGGCCGGAAACGAAATCTCACACAAACTCAAAAGTGTTGTCAAACTAACTCAAATTGTGATCTTGACCTTTGAGGTACGGGTGTGGGTCTTATTCGTGACACGTCATGTTATGTTGATCATTTGTAGCAAGTATCAGCCAAATCCATCTATGCATGACAAAGTTACAGGCGAGAAACGAAATCTCACACAAACTTAAAGTGTTGTCAAACAAACTCAAATTGTGACCATGACCTTTGAGGTATGGGTGTGGGTGTTACTGGCGACACGTCATCATGTTATGTTCATCATTTGTAGCAAGTATCAACAACATCCATCTATGCATGACAAAGTTACAGGCCGAAAAAATGAAATACCAGACAGAATGACGGACGACACTGCAATTACTATATGGCCTCCAAAAAAAAATTGGGGGGGGCATAAAAATGACCAGGGATGCAATGCATCTGGTTGCCCCCCCCCCCCCCCCCCCCCACCCCACCCTCCAAACACTTTTACACTTGGACATGCTCAACAACAGACACTATTACACTCAAACATGCTCAACAACAGACACTTTTACTCTCTGACATGCTCAACAACAGCCACTACTACACTCGGACATGCTCAACAACAGACACTACCACACTCCGACATTCTCAACAACAGACATACACTCGGACATGCTCAACAACAGACACTATTACACTCCGACATTATCAACAACAGACACTGTTACACTTGGACATGCTCAACAACAGACACTGTTACACTCCGACATGCTCAACATGACTGAGCATGGACCGCTATGGAGGGGGCACCGTGATGGTATGAGGCTGGATGAGCTTGGATGGACATACAGACCTCATTGTCTTTGACCGGGGTACACTGAATGCCCAGTGGTATAGAGATGAGATTCTGGATACCCATGTAAGATTGTATGCTGGTGCATAGGGTGATGGATTCATTCTTATGGACGATAATGCCCATCTTCAAGCTGCCCATGCTGTCCAGGAGAACCTTCACGGGGAGGGGATTACACATCTGGACTGGCCAGCCTGATCCCCAGACCTCGATCCCATCAAGCTTGTGTGGGATGAGTTGGAGCTTGGAATTTCAGCCCCTCAAGTCCAGCCAGGAGCTTGGTGCCATGCTGGTCCAAGAATTGAACTACATTCTACAAAGGACCATAAGGACCCTGATAGGAAGCATGAGGAGCCGTTGCCAAGCTGTAATTAACTGCAACAGGTCACATGTATATATAATTACACTCGGACATTCTCACAAATGGGTATTTATCGCTACAATATTGAACAGCAGCTAAATAACATGTGAGAAAAAGGAATCCAACAGTACGTTTACAAGCTATTACCGAAACAATGACAATTAACAGAAAAAAGTGGCATCCTCTGACAATAAAGCCTGACAATTAACAGGAAAAAGTGGCATCCTCTGACAATAAAGCCTGACAATTAACAGAAAAAAGTGGTATCCTCTGACAATTAACAGAAAAAAAGTGGCATCCTCTGACAATGAAGCCGTGCACGGTAAACTTGATTGCTATTGCAGACCCTGGAACTTGTGAAGCATTGTTGGGGAAATAATAGTTGTCGCTGATTAATCATCAGGTTGACATTGGTTATCAGTTTCACTATATCTGTGTGTAATATGAAAATGTTACAATAATGAGGAAATGGTTAATGTATATATACAGGTGCCTAATTAGACATTTCATACTTTCATACTGTTCGTTGGCGTGCTTAATGTAATTGGTAACGGGTTAACAAAATTGGAAAATCAACACTATAATTAACTGAAATGGAAGGAAAAACGTTGAATTTATGTTATATAAACATGTATTGCTTCATTATTTAAAGGGAGTGTATCGGGATAAAATGCTATTAATGTCTTAAAAAACAAAATAATTATAAAAATGGATAAAAAGCATCTCATTATGATTATTAAATATAAACCGAATAGTTCAGTATGTCAAATCCACTAAAACTTGACAAAATCGATATGTAAATTAGAGTGGTAAACTTAAAACGAAATCCCAATTCTAAAAATAGACAACACTTAAATACTGTTTGACAACCTTTGCATGGTCATTCTGACTCATTCTAAAATGAATCCATTTTTACAATGAGTAAACCTATACAAAGGATCAGATTGAAATCAAAATGAAATCACGCGACTCATTTAATACGCCACAATATATGTTGCAATTTTAATCGGGAAATCTATATTAATCTAACCTAGTAGGCGCATAGCCCAAGTTGGGGAAACCCCCTTTCAATATATTCTTTTGGCATGTTTGAATAGATATCTTTTTGGTGATATGGGTCAGTGAGTATATAATTAGGCATGGTAAATTGGAAAAAAGTTTGAAAAATCCAGATAACTTATATTCCCTTTAATATGTATTACAATAGAAGAGTTGGATTTCAAAGTCTCTGATCTATACGCTGTTAGCCGGGCCAGATTAGCTCAGTTGGTTACGTGTCTGACTATCAATCCAGGGGTTGTGAGTTTGAATACCCGCCCAGCAAGTCTCCTTGATTGATATACGACATTTTTACGACGATTTTGTCTCATTATCGTTCGTCTGTCACCACTAATTTAAGTGTGAAAGTTATCAATTACTTGTTGAGATGGGGTGTGCTCCAGTACTGGTGAACCTTTCAGGATCCCAGAAAACAGTGGTTAGTTTAACTGTTCATCTGTAAGCCCTCGATGGCATAAAATTGACGCTAAATATTCAGTCAATCTACACTGTTAAGTACTATTGACTTGTGCTGGTCTGTTGTTGTAGAAGAAATTAAGGTGAGGGACACTGTCAGATCATGATGAATTGATTTGGGCATGATATCCCGCCATTATGTCATTTACCAGTCCTAGAAATTTATTAGGCGCGGCATGTTTTCTCATCATTGAAGAGATACAAGCAGCTACTACAGCACAGTCCTGTCACGAAAACATTAGTATTGTTTTTGTTCAATTCAATTAAAACTGTTCAATTATATAATGTATAATGACATGCCTGTATAAAGGGAAGTAGAAGTTGATTGATATTGTCACATGCAAAGCAGGATTGATTGGTTAATTAATTATTAGCATCATTTTTATACCATCAACTGGGCTAACAGACAATCAATTAATCTAACCACTGTCCCCCCCCCCCCCCCCCCCCACCCCTCCCCCCCCCCCCCCCCCCCCCCCCCTACTGGCATTCTGAAAGGTTAACCAGAACTCGAGCACACCCCATCTCCGTAAATAACTGATGACTTTTTATCCCATATTAAAAAAGATAAAGCCATTATAAATTAATTGCTAAATTATCAGGAAATTTTTCTTGAAAAGGGCAAATGAAAATTAGGGTGTGACCATGAATGATATTCTAGCAATTAATTTATTATGGCCTAATGCTTAACTTGTTTTGTTTCTTTGTCAATGAAATAAGATGTTTTGGGGGTTATTAAAGGGACACAAATTGATAATGATCATTGAACATTATATTTGAAAATAGTATATCTGCATTTTGCGAATATGAAATTAAAATACTCCCAGCATGGATGCAGACCCTTCATTTCATTTCCATTTGGAAGGGATCAAAGCTGAAGGGATAAATGGTTGAACAACATATTTTTTGCAGATTTGTAGTGACCTTTGCCAAAATTGATGAATATTAAACTTGAATTTCATCATTTTTTATCTGTTTGATAAAAAAAATATAAGAAAATGTCATGTGTATTTTTAACTTCTATTTTCGAAACCAACTTTTATTTTGAAAACAACTCATATTTTTTAAACCAGTATGACACCATTAGTTTTATAAATATCTTCTTCAAATAATTTAAGGTGCAGAGTGTAAGATATCCACAATATATTTTTTGTATTAACCTAGTGTAATATCTCTTCTGATACATTGCTCAGTGTTAAATTCTGTATAACTTGGCTCTTGTATGTAAAATGCCAAATTGCTATCTGATTTGCCCACATATGTAAATGAGACAATTTTCATGGTTAGATTTTGAGACGTTTTGTCATACAATGATTCGCAGAAACTAGTATGCCCTATTCTTCTGTAATTCCTCATAGAGGTGATCTGATAAATTAATGGTAAAATTGGACCATTTTCCAAAATTATTTGATAAATATATTGTAACATGGGTGCTCATTTATTGTTGATGACTTTATTTAACTTGTTGGTAAAAATGAGGCAGAGCCTAACATAATGTATTTTTGCCAACTCGTTTAATAAATATTCAATAATAAATGAGAACTCAAGTAAGATCCTCTAAATCTCATTACACTTGTATATAAATTTCTCCATATGGATTATGCGTTCGTAGGAGTATTGAGGTATTGGATGCTTGAACAGAAGTGAAAGTAATGTACACTCGCATTATAACGCTGTTGCCAGAATCCACGGAATGACACAGCAATATACGCTGAACCGCGTTACGAATATCCTAAAGTGCACTATTGTAAACAAACACATGACAATGACAGACCATTGTTTGTCGCGTAAATGAATTGAAAGCGATATTGTTTATAACAATAAGAAAATTGTTATCATGTCAGTCTGAATTATCAAGGTGTAATTGATGCACAAATACATGGTCACGGTTTGGAAAAACGTAACGAACCTACAAAAACTTTGTGATTTAGTTGAGATTTCAATCAGTTCATCAGTTATTATACTGCGAGATTTTAACAAATCTTGTTTAAAAATATTTTTAAATTTATATAACGAGTTTCGTGATATCATATCGGACCACATAATAACAGGACCCGAGTGTACCAATGTTGTGTGTCCCCTTAAGGCCACCAGCAGATGGTCACATTGAGAATGTTACCTACGTCAGATAATAATGAAATTTAATATAAATTTTGAAAATCACTAACATTGAATTTTTGACTGAAAGTGATAGGAAATGCTAAATGATACATGAATTGGCGAGATGATAAAAAGAAATTATCTCTTTATTCAAAATTCTCATTTGGTCTCATAATAAGAATTGTTGGCAAAGTTACTGAACGTCAAACATTGTATTTAAGCATCCTACCAAGATAAATACCAACAGCTGCACAAATCATTAATAAAACACATCACTTAATGCGGAAAAAAAACAAAAAAACAACAATTATAATCATTTCTGTTGGAGCTCCGGATGAGCTGTGCGTCTGGATAAAAGCATTAAAATTATAGAAAACTAGCCTATTTAAAATGCATTAGAAAAGCTGTTTACCATATCAACTTAAATACCATGTGTGCCCACCAATTATGAGCATTTATATTTGAAAATAGCGGCCAGGTTTTAGTTTAAACATCCTTATTTTACTTTGACTGTGAGTGATTACAACTAAGAACTAACTCTTCCTGGGTAGAACCAGAACTAACTCTTCCTGGGTAGAACCAGATCTAGCTCTTCCTGGGTAGAACAAGAACTAACTCTTCCTGGATAGAACTAGAACTAACTCTTCATTGATAGAACCAGAACTAACTCTTCCTGGGTAGAACCAGAACTGACTCTTCCTGGATAAAACCAGAACTAGCTCTTCCTGGGTAGAACCAGAACTAACTCTTCCTGGATAGAACAAGAACTAACTCTTCCTGGGTAGAACCAGATCTAGCTCTTCCTGGGTAGAACCAGAACTAGCTCTTCCTGGGTAGAACCAGAACTAACTCTTCCTTGGTGGAACCAGAACTACCTCTTCCTTAGTAGAACCAGAACTAACTCTTCCTGGATAGAACCAGAACTAACTCTTCCTGGGTAGAACCAGAACTAACTCTTCCTGGGTAGAACCAGAACTAAGTCTTCCTGGGTAGAACCAGATCTAGCTTTTCCTGGGTAGAACCAGAACTAACTCTTCCTGGATAGAACCAGAACTAGCTCTTCCTGGGTAGAACCAGAACTAAGTCTTCCTGGGTAGAACCAGAACTAAGTCTTCCTGGGTAGAACCAGAACTAGCTCTTCCTGGGTAGAACCAGAACTTGCTATTCCTGGGTAGAACCTGAACTAAGTCTTCCTGGGTAGAACCAGAACTAACTCACTGGGTAGAACCAGAACTAGCTCTTCCTGGGTAGAACCAGAACTAACTCTTCCTGGGTAGAACCAGAACTAACTCTTCCTGGGTAGAACCAGAACTAACTCTTCCTGGATAGAACCAGATCTAGCTCTTCCTGGGTAGAACCAGAACTAACTCTTCCTGGGTAGAACCAGAACTAAGTCTTCCTGGGTAGAACCAGAACTAGCTCTTCCTGGGTAGAACCAGAACTTGCTATTCCTGGGTAGAACCAGAACTAACTCTTCCTGGGTAGAACCAGAACTAACTCTTCCTGGGTAGAACCAGAACTAGCTCTTCCTGGGTAGAACCAGAACTAGCTCTTCCTGGGTAGAACCAGAACTAACTCTTCCTGGGTAGAACCAGTACTTATTTAGCATATGTGGTAAAAATGTCTTGCTCAGACACCACCCATTAGCCATGACTGATGACCGAACCCTGGTGATGCTTCTTGGATTTCTTTGTGCTTGTATTAATAGCTGTTTATGTATAGAACTTTTCACCTGTTAAAGATAGTGTGACAATCAAAAATATATATTTAAAGCTGGTCTTTTGTGGGGAAAACCAAAAATATTGTTGTGACTGTGGTGTCAGTGTTGTTGTTGTCATTGTTGGCTTCTGGTTAAAGTTTTATGATTAGCTCAGCTTTTTCTGTTTCAGAACAAAGTTCTTAATATGTTATAGTAAGGTCATATATACATTTAAATCGTGTACAATGTTTATTAAAGTGAATACCTGTATATCAGGGGAAAATGCTATCTTATGGACTGTCTATAAAAGAAAATTACTTTAAAATGGATAAAAAGCATCTCATTATCATAAATAGATACAATCCAAATGGTTTTGGTATGTCAAATCCACAAAACATGACAAAACCAATGTTTCAGTCAGAGTAGTAAACTTATAATGAAATCTCCATTCTAAAAATAGACCACTTAATACTGCATGACGACCTTCACATTATCATTTGAACTCTTCATAATATGAAACAAATTTTATATCATGTAAACCTGTGATGGATCAAATTGAAATAAAAATGAAATCACATGACTCGTTTGGTACGCCACAAAATATGCAATTTTAAGTGAGAAATAAATATTAATCTAACATAGGCGCGCAGCCCAAGTTGGGAAACTCCTTTTCAATACATTATTTTGGCATGTTGAAAAAGATATTAGTTTGGCAATACGGCTGGGGTCAGTGAGTATATTAGATAATGATATATTGGTAAAAAGGATATATTCTCTTTAATTGTTAAGCCGAGTTATATTATTATACATGAAATTAAATCAGCATTGGATGATGTTTTTCAGAGTTTTTGTTTGAATTTGCCCAATCTTTGTCAATATTATAAGTACAAAGTTTAACATTATCACCAAATTTTATGAAAATGTTTCAGTGTTTTTAGAATAAAAGGAAATTATTGCCAGTAGTAACATACCTGGTTCCCATTTTCATATGTTTTATTTAAATACATAAAAACTTAACTTAAACTTTGACTGGTTACTTAGATATTCTTTAAACAGCTTCAATGAAACCAAATGCAGTTTTTTTGGAGCCAGTCTAAAATCATGAACATGTAGCTGCTTTTTCTTGATTTTAAGTATATAAGCATATACAGTCAAACCTGTCTTAAGCAGCCAGTCAAGGGAAGGAGCAAAGTGGCCTATTTAGACAGGTTGTTGCTTAATACAGGTTAATTTACTCTGAACGCATAGAAATGGGAAATTAGAAAATACAGTTGCTTATTAGACTGGTGGCTGCTTAATAGAGGTGAACACTTACACAGGTTTGATTGTACTTAAATATGTTGGTTAAACAGAAGCCAGTGTAAATAGGTTCAAATTTTTAAACCAGCAGAAATGATCACCGCTGAGAGAAGCTTAAAATACTATGGAGGGCAATACCCAATTGACTAATAACTTATCAGGATCTCTGTTTAAAGCTACAGATATCTTGGCAATTAAGTCATTAACAGCCAGCGTAATTAAAATTAATTGGGATATCACCGCTTTCCATTCTATTATACTTGACATTATTCTCTGAAGCATTCATCTGATGGATGCAGCTTTAACATATGTATTCAACAGTACAAAAAGTAGATTATATGATTAACAGTGTATGAAGGCAGATTGGCTTAATTGATTATCTCTAATGAAGCATGATTTAGCACGAACAGAGACTTGTGTCTCTGGTTTAAGTACTTAAAAATCCTTGCTGCCCAAAATTAAAAAGCATCAAAGCTTAATTACATGAATTTTTGTTTGTTTGAAATTCAGCGGCAGGCTAGCAAAGAATCAATTAACATTACCTAACCGTAACTGCTCTATGATGGGATCTTGGAAGGTTAAACAGTACTCCATCCCATCAATCTCCGCAAGTAATTGATAACTTTCCCTCTTGAATCAATGGTGAAAAGAAGTGTGCCTTTTGCTATTGGGGTGAGTTTTCATTTTCCATATTTTTTTCTGTTACCATGGAAACACAAAATTACAAAATTTACGTGCTCAACTGTTTGAGATAACTTTTTTTTTTGCTTGGATCCAACTTAATCACCCCCCTTATAAAAAATACATTATATTGGATGTTGGGGGAGGGAGAATACAGTATTCTTGTTTAGAAATTATAATCAAAGGAAGTGAAGAGAAACTAATGGGCTGAAAAAAAGATATTAATCAGTAAATAACTTACAAATGAGTGTGCACTCGATAATTTATCTGCCGTAATTAAACAGACATTCTTTAAACCATTATAGAACACAAGGGATCATTTGTGAGGAGTTATGGCCAGTGATTAGAGTGCAGTGATTTATTGTCGCTATGATAAAATGTGACATAAAGCAGCATCACATATTCCTGCAAATTACATCATTATCCAGACATATAACCAGGAAAACATGAGAGCTATAATTGTGTAAAGTTTTGCTGTAGAGACCAGTCTCCGAATGAATCTCAAAATAAAACTAGAAATTTTATAGTTTTATGTTTTATTTAAGATACACGTCTGACTGTCCTCATCCAGCCGGGCTTGTGATCACAGTCGGAATCCCCGCCCAGTCTCTGAGTCACTGTGACGATTGGCTATGAGCTTCAAATTCTAACACTTTTCAGAAATTTCCTGTGATTTCATTGGTTGGTGCTCTTAGATTTGCGTTTATTAAAAACTGCATTTACCATCCTTAAAATCACCACTTTTTCGCGTTTTATGTATTACTACGTCATTTGTTTACGTCACAGAAAATATTGTAAACAGTAGTTTTAAATTACTAATTATTTGTAAAACGCTAAAAATATCAAGATATATGGAATATTTGGATCAGTTTGTTGATTTAGATTTTTCCCAGAAACTACTTTTATAGCACATAGCATCTTCACAAATAATGTGTATCTTGGTCACATGGATCCCAAGAACTCTCGACTGTTGTTATATAACAGAAATTTTTTTTAAAAAAAAACACACCTAGTAATCAAATTTATATTATTGCATCCAGTCATTCCAGTGTGTTCTTTTTATCAGTTAACCTGACACGAGAGCAGCCTATTGGCAACTGGCATTGTTAATCCAAGTAAATACAATGAAGTGTTTACCTTGAGGCAGTTTGCTTGTCTAAGGAAAATGGCAAAGTAGCAACCAATATCGATCGTTGATTGGTTTATGGACTTGCTTGACTGACAGTCCACATCAGGTTTGTTATCATGCGTTTTATACAGGAAAGTTATTACTGTACCCATCATACATGTTGCGCATCTTATTAAAATATCAAAATATTGTTGCAATTGTATTTTTATCTTTAATTGTATTGACCTGGCACTCATTAATATTCAGTGAATATTCATAAATTAGTGACATTATGAGATACCAACACATCATTAATTCGGCATCAAATCACGATCACGAATAGCTGTACGAAGAAGACGTTTAAACACTTGAACATATTGTTGAAGATAAATGAGTGCCAGGTAAATATTTGCCAAAATGACCATTCACCAGAATATTAAGAATATTGGCTCATGAAATATGAACAACATAAGGTTAAAACGTAAAGTTGGGCCTGATAAGCTCAGTCGTTAGCATGTCTATCAGTCTAGGGGTCGTGAGTTTGAATCTCCATTTTGCAACAGTCTCGGTGATGATTGATATACCACATTGTGTCTCATTAACATTTGTCTCTCACTGCTGATTCAACTGGCAAAGTTATCAGTTACTTTCGGGGATGGGGTGTATTTAAGTTAACCTTTCAGGATCCCAGGAAACAGTGGTTAGGTTAAGTAATCGTCTGTTAGCCCGCAATGGCATAAAAATGACACTAAATATTCAATCAAACTTATGGTATAGGTTCAGACATGGAATCGCGAATGTTATATCATGTAATGAAATGAGATTGTTACTGACAAGTGCAAGTCACATATAACTAATCTTAACATGAACCACTTCATAGCCACTCTGATTATCGTTAGTGCTTCATCTGTGTTATGTAATGAAAGTTAAGAATTCCTATGCACAAATTATTTGCCTTCTGCTAATTAAATGACAGCCTAATAAACAGTAATTATTGAGTGTTTTTTTAATCTTGCCATTCTATTGTAGCAAAACATTTCTATCATGACATCTAATTGGTATTCTGTTAAATTCCACTCTCAAAACAGGTGTTAATCCGCTTAGGAGATACATTGGGTTTGAGATTGTTTGATTAATTCATTAACAAATGAACATAGCAGTGCAGTGTTAGATGTTAGCTTTTGAAATGTTGTTCATGCTTTTTAATTGGCAGATGTGCCAGAAAGAACTTAATGAATGCCAGTTGAAATTGGTCTCGCGCAAATTTAGGATCACATACTTCTATTTAATTTCTTCTGATACCAGATATAACATTGTGGCTTCTACTTATTTATGGTAACAAATTTCTAACTGAAGATGCTTTTTAATTGAAGATTATAATTATTAAGAAACCAAAACTGTTGAATAGAATTATTCCTTTGATAAAATCATGAAACATTTGCTATTTTACATGTACATTAAATTGGTATGTACCTGATCCTGAATTTATAAAAACTTTTTTCATGCTCAACTAAAATTTTAACCACTTTTTAGTTGAGCATGAACCTTTGTGTTGGGCATGGAGCAAAGTTATATACCATCAGACCCTGTTTAAAAACACTAGCTAATAAAATAAGGCTATAATAAATTAATTGCTAGAATATCCCCGCCCAACCCCTTATTTTCATTTTTATTAGGTCACCTGAGATTTTGTTTCAAGGGACCTTTTACAATGTCACCATTTGTTTGTCAGCGTGTGTCCATAAACAATTGCCATTTTCGACTTCTCAAAAATCATAAGTTCAATCGTAATGAAATGTTTTATGCAGCTTTGGTACTTAAGGGTGAACCAAAATTGTGAATTGCATGGTCTCCACTCCCTGGGGGCCTAATTGGGGGTGGGGCTAAAACATTAAAATTTAAGGAAAATCTTCTTCTGATTACAGGAAGCACTGGGAAACAAATGGTGAGCATTACTATGGGCATATATGGGTCCTTTATAAAAATTGTGAATTGCGTGTCCCTGGGTCTCAAGGTTTGGCTTTGGGTTTGGGACCTAAAAATATAAGAGCATCTGTGAACAATTCACATTTTCAACTTCTGTCAAAAACCGTCAGCTCAATGGTAATGAAATCATGTATGCAGCTTTGGTATGTAATGGTTAATAAAATTTGTGAATTGCATTGTCCACACTCCCCTGCGGCCATGGGGGTGGGGTGGGGGGGACTGGTGATATATTGTGTCACTGTATTGTTAGGTATTTTTAAAGTGTTTTGTATGAAAAAAAAACACATTCTGCTTGTCATTTCTATTCATGTTGCGTTCAAATTTTAGAGATGTCCGATCTGTTCAAAAAAAATTGATGACCCAGTGACCTTTAAAGGGAATATTTTCCTGTATTTTGTGTTTCAACTTGATGGTTCAACACAAAATGGCCCTACTTCCTAATTTGTTAATATGTAAATAGAACCATAATGCAATGATGTTACAATTTGGTTAGTTTTTTATTCCTCACACCAATTATTGGGAGAGGAAAAACATACAAAGAACACAAAGAGAAAATGGCAAAATCAGTAAAACTCATGGTAACCACTTTTTGTTAAGCCTTATTTATACAAGATTTTGTTCAGAATCTTTCTCTCAAGATGCTTACATTCAGGTCAGTAGCTTTATTGCTTTGACTACAGCCCCAACAGCTCAAACTTTGATAATATGAGTGTATTGAGAGATAAGGTTGTGATTTCATTCTTTAATTTACTGAAATATTCCTCTCAGGGTAAAAGTTTTTTGTTTGGGAATAGTACATGGAGAGGAAGAAAGTTTATGTGCATTTCATACATTGTTATTTAACATTGAAAAGACAAGACAGATTAGGAAATCTTAGTCAGTTGTTGATCTCCTACATTACTTATGATAAGGTTACAACAAGTACTGTAGCAAGATGGCTGAAATGTGTTTTTATGTTTGAGTGGCATTAATGTAGACCATTTTAAGGCACATTCATTTCGTGGAGCAGCATCCTCAGCTGCACTGAGAGGTGGATGTTCCTTGCAAGAAATCTTAAGACTGCAGACTGGTCTTCAGCCAGCAACTTCTATAAATATTATTTTAGATACATTTTTGCAAGCAATAATGGCTTAGATATTTATGTCTGACATTTTATAACGGTGTCTTTACATTTATATTGGAAAATAAAATGTGATTGGAGAAAACATTTTTCTTGTTCTCCTTTAAAGATGCTGAGTAAACATGTGAAGCCAAAGGCTTTATGAAAAATAATGGCCCCCTCATCAAAGCATACTTGCGATGGATGAGGGGCATTATTGGAATAAAGTCGGAGGCAAGCATGTATATGTATCTACCCTGTCTATATTATGCACTGATCGGTTAGTGCAACATCCTTTATACCTTTTCCATGCGGATTTATGAATACATGGAATAATAGTTATTTATTCTTTTTGAGTGAGGAAAAAAAAAGTTATCTTCACTTTTCTTTAAATTATGATACGTGACTCGCCCCTGCACCTACATACTTGCTTCCAGCTTTATTCCAACAATGCCTCTCATCTATCACAAGTATGCTTGGATGATGGGCCATTTTCACCACCCCTCTGTGATAATTTCATAATATTTTCATTTGCCAGTGAATTATTAGGTGGATAAAAGAGTTGTATCGCATAAACTCTGAAATTGTGATAGAAACTGTTAAAACTTGAGTAGTTATCTGTCCATGAGACGTGAAGTTTTTACCACTTGTAAGTTGCTGTCTTATTATTTGATTGAGCCGGGCCCAATTAGCTCAGTCGGTTATGCGTCTGACTATCAATCCAAGGGTCGTGAGTTTGAATCCCCACACGGCAACAGTCTGTGATGATTGATATACGACATTGTGTCTCATTATCATTTGTCTCTCACCGCTGATTCAAGTGGGAAAGTTATCAGTAACATGCGGAGATGGGGTGTGCTAAAGTACTGGTTAATCCTAGGAAACAGTGGCTAGGTTAACTGATCATCTGTTAGCCCTCGATGGCATAAAAATGACGCTTAATATTCAATCAATCAATCATTATTTGATTGCAAGTTAAATTAGGGCACTTTATTTCCACAAATTTTGGCCATGATTATTTTACAGTCCATTGCATTTGAAAAATTTCCAAACAAAATATATGACGCACCAGGTCTGATTAAAATTTTCTCGACATTAAAGCTCAGTAATTTACCTTCTGCGAATGAAGCCGGTTTCATTGGTGTAAAATTATACTGGAAGTCTGGAAGATTGTTATTTAAGGAACACTAACAGTGGATAATTGCTTGAATTTCTTTCTCGGGTAATTTATTTTGTCATAATGGTGGATAATTAGCAGGCACAAGACATTAAATGGTCACTTTTTGCCTTATTTGAGAGTGTGCTAAAAGTTGATTATTACATATTTATTAATGAGACTTCACCTACTTTTTATGTCCATGGAATGGTTCAGCTGTACATAGCCAGAAAGAAACCCAAGAAATTAGAAGACGTCAGTGTGATTTTCACTTGTTACTTTCTTGTAATAGGTGTTTAAAGCGGTCGTCTATAAATAATTTTTTTTTGTTATTTATTTTAGTGATAAACAATTCCTGACTGTTTCCAAATGCATGAAAATCTGAAGATTTGGGTTGTTATTGTTATTTCATAGAATCTGATATTTTTATACGTTCAATATGCTATTGTGACACTACATCTTTCTATTTTTAGATGGAGCCTTATATTATTTTATTGAAGTGAATTTTTGATTCAACAACGGCCCCCACCCCCCTTTACCTACTTTCAGTTGTTCAATCCACTATTGAAATTCTTCGACTCCCATACAATGTACAAGTTATTATAAATTTACTAATGCTATGATATTATGCACTTTTTGTACAGATAATGAGTTTATTGTCATCATTCACGTTTTTATAAGATTTAATACTGCTCTGGTGCAGGAAATAGATTTTTGTGAAACACTATGTCCCCCAATTTATTCACAGATATTGATTTGGATGTAGTCAATGTTTATTTACATTATGATGATATTGCGTGAGTTCAATACGTCACGTAAAACGTCAGTGGAATGTAAGATGTTCATGACGTTGTTGTATGGCTTTGGGGAATCCCAATCTTTAATCGCTCAAACGTCCATTTATTTACTCCTATCCTGGTTAAAGTCTGTTTGTATAAAGAACTGAGTATGCATCATATATCCATGCAAGTTAAATATGTCCAGTTATATTTCCAAATGTACTTAATAAAGGGTTTTGCACTCCACACGGTGTCAGCAACAATTATTGTGTTGACAGCCTCGTTTTGGAATTAGATTAGAACTGTTGAAAATACAGAGTCTCCCGATGTTTGAAAGATTGAATTTTAATGATGTATTTTAAATAATTGTAAAACTGATTCATTTTTATTGAATGTTACTGTGAACGAGTGTTTTATCATATTAGTAACTTGTGTAAAATTGGAATGTTAAAAATTGTTTGTATTTTGTAACTTTGTCTTGTTTAGGATACGTCCGTGTGGTATTTAAGCGAGAGCGGAGAAATGCTAGCGTCATTTTTCCAGAGCATTCGAACAGGTCAGTCATGGTTTAGAAGGGTCTTGAATTCAGGCTCAGGTGGGATTTTAGTTTGGGTGGGGTAGGGAAAATACGAAATTTTAAATAGTTTTATTTTACTTTAATGTTTATTTAGTCAACATAAGGTACTGTTCATACAAATTTACGAAACCTTCGAGCTGTTTTTTCTTTTGGAATTTGAAGATGCAATAGAGGATCAAGATGGCGGTTCCAAATTTGGATGTTGTTTTATTTATTTTTGTCTAGGGTTTTTACCTCACCTGAGCCGAAGGATCAGAGGTGAGCTTTTGTGATTGCCTGGTGTCCGTCGTCTGTCATCAGTTGTTAACTTTTAGCTTCTAACAACTTCTCCTCTGAAACCACTGGGCCAATTTTGATATAACTTAACAGAAATGTTCTTTGGGTGACCCTCTACCAAGTTTGTTCAAGCCATCTTGATTTGTTATAAAACATGGCCGCCAGGGGGCGGGGCAAGTTTAATTAGTAAAAACTTAAAAAATCTTCTTGTCAGAAACTACTGTCTCGATTTTAAAATAATTTCACGGAAATATTCCTTGAGTGACCCTCTACCAAGTTTGTTCAAGCCATATTGACTTGTCAAAAAAAATGGCAACCATGGGTGGGGTAAGTTTACTATATAAGCTATAGTATAAACTTAAAAAATCTTCTTGTCAGAAACTACTGGCTTGATTTTGAAATTGTTTCACAGAAATGATCCTTGGATGACTCTCTACCAAGTTTGTTCAAGCCATCTTGATTCATCAAAAAAGCAGCCAGGGGGTGTGGTTAGTTTTATGTCAAATTATTTCCCTTGTTTTATAGCATAAATGTCTGTATATAGCAATTCTTATAACAAGAGGTAATAAACTCTTTAAATCAACTCTTTTTTTTTGCTATTATTATACAATATTATACCAGGTATAAGTTTTAAAAGATAAATCAACATAAAAAGATGAATGATACAATTATAATCAATGATTGAAATATAATTCATAAATCATGAACCATTTTAAAATAGGTATTTTTCTGAATATAAAAGCCAGAGTTTTTATGGTTCAGATAGGGATGGTTTACTGCTTCATAATAAAGCATTACCATATTTTTAGCTAGTTTCTTCACAGAAAGAAGTCTGCTTGAGATTTTCAGTGTCATCTTGGAGGAGGAGCTTAATTGTTTTTAAGGGAGAGTGCCACTGCGACAAAGATTCTTTCAAGCGATAGGCTTTGGGAAGGCTTGTGTTTGAAACTCATAGGAATATTTATTGTGCTGGAACTATGTACTGTTTCATGCACAACAGTTTATTCTGATGCTTTAGTTAGAAACCGTTCTCAAACATAACAGGTTAGTTTTGTGTTGGAACTGGATTTTTATCTTAGTTCGAAGACTAAGATTTGGAACAGTTGGCAGCTATAATAAAAACTTCAAAAGCTTTCTTGTCAGAATCTACTGACCTGATTTTGATGTAATTTCACTGACATTTACCATGTGTGAACCTCTACCAAGTTTGAACTCTTCTATGCATCTGCTTCATCTTCAAAACAAATCAAAATTCTAACTACTTGCCCATCTCGTCTGGAATTTTGAGTGTACATGTATTATATAATCTACTTAAGTCGGGTGACTCAAGGTCAGTCAGATGAGAGATATAGGGCTATCTTGGCCCACTTGTTTTACTTATGAAATGATTTATTTTGGGGTCAGGGCATTTTTTTAGATGAATTGTTTTATGCATATATTTTGACTTGGATGTCATTGGTTGTGTTATTAGAATGGTGAATTTTCTTAATGCTATATTTCTGTGATAAATATGGCAAATTGTTTTGTTAGCATTAAGAAAGGTGGGATGAGTGCTTATGTATATATGATATGTTTAGCACATTATACAATATACTTAGCTGATAAGATTTGACCTTTAATATTAAAAAGGTGAGACACCTGAAATGGTGCGACCTTTTTCAAGCTTCGTTCCTTATTAAAATTTGATCTTAAATATTAAATAGGTGAGACACCTGAAATGGTGCAACCTTTTTCAAGTCCAGTTCCATATTAAAATTTGACCTTTATTATTAAATAAGTGAGACACCTGATATGGTAAGACATTTTTCAAGCTTGTTCCATATTAAGATTTGACCTTTAATATTAAATAGGTGAGACACCTGAAATGGTGCAACTTTTTTCAAGCTCTGTTCCATGTTGAGATTTGACATTTAATATTAAATCCGTGAGACACCTGAGATGGTGCGGCCTTTTTATGAACTCATGTCATACTTAACATTGCTTTTGTTAATATACGAATATGACACCTGAGATGGTGCGGTATCACTTGAAATATATTAAGTATGTTTATGTTGTTGTAAATGAACAAGTGTAACATCTTAATGATGCAGCTTCCTTTCCTGTGTTTAAGTCTAACTCTTATATTACAATTTACGCATGTATGACATTTTAGGGTTCGCCTTAGACAGCCTCGGGTCAAGCTTCCTTGGGTCTATATATTTTTTTTTTGAGACATTTTTGTGGTAGTTGGCTGTAAACGATGTAGGTTATCATGGTGTTACTGTTAATAATATCAGAGTAGGTGCAGCACCTGTGGCTGGAACTGGTTAGTTCAGAAGCACTTCTGACCAGAGTCCAGGGGTTGTAAATTCGATTCCCCGTCTGGTTATAGAGATACCTGTGTAGATTTCTTTCACAGTTAGATAGATCAAGTCTAACTTTCATATTACAATTTAGAGAATTAATACTTGAGACTGACACTCGACAGCATCGGGTCATACTACCTTGGTGGATCTATTTGTCTTTTTTTAGGGGCAGTCATGGTAGTTGGCTTTAACCAATGTGGGATAGGCATGGTGTTAATGTTAATATTTAAGTAGGAAAGGCGTCTTGAGCCAGGTCCAGTTAGATCAGATGGTAGTGCTTCTGTCCAGTTTCATACATGTAAATATAATTTCTCATATAAAGATGCCCCCTCTTCTATGTAGACTTATGTCTGTGGTAGTCCGCATATAATCAGAATAATATTCAACATTTTAGTGTCGTATTTCTTCCATGTTAATTAATGTTTTCACCCTATAATGATACTATTAGGAAACATTCTTTTATCTCATATAATTATATACAAACACATTTACCAGTAACTGTGTGGATTTCATTGAGGAAAATTGCTAGGATAACTGAAAGTGTCATTCATTCCACCCTTGTACGAATATTTATGTAATAGCCAACCCCACAGCAACTATAAAGACTTGTTAATTGATATTAGATCTATCTATTTGATGATAAAATACATGTAAGTTCAATCATTGATTAAAATAACAAATGATATAATGTAATAGCAATTGATTCATATCACTGCAGGTGACAGCATTTATTGAACTGCCGTTGTAACAATTCTAAAATGGGGGGGTTATAAAATTATATTGATGGCAGCTTTCTTTTAAATTCATCTTTATTACGACTCGCAGTGATGCATCTGTCAAGTCTTGTAAACGACAACACCGATTGAAACATTACGCTCAATCTGTCTGAACACAAAAGTTGTTCGGCTTTGATAGCTGGCAATTATGTTTTATGCGTGTTACGAGCTTTGTTCTTCTTTAAACAATCTTTCTGCAGTTGCAGTATTAAGTATACCCGAGATAACAGTCAACCTACAGATAACTGACGAGATTGGAAAGACAGTGGTCTTATACCCATAGATAACTGACGTGATTGGAAATTTAAAGACCACAGTTTTCTAAGTATCATTTCTAGGCAATCTTAATCAAAAACAAAATCTCAATACTATACTTCAAAGGGAATGGGAAAATTCATTTTAAATATGCCTTTAAAATACATGTTAATCACAGTTTATCATAGGGATCAGTTCTGTACAACAGTGTGGTTATATATAATAATGATCACAGCGGGAGATTTAGTATAAATAATACTGTTTTTATTGAGGGTTAACTCACGCCTGGCCAGCAACAATTCTGGAGAATGAACGTTTTAATTTGCGCAGAAGACCAACCTGTTACAATTAGCAAGGTATTGTATAGAGAAGGAAAGGCAACTGATTGATATTTTGTGAACACTCGCGTATATATGCAAAATTATGTTAGTTTTTATTCATCTCAGGAACCCAAATTGTAATTTTTGCATTGCAGAATGAAATGCTCATCAAAACTTTACAATTCCCAGCAATTTGTGTTTAAAATTATTGAAGAACTTCTGATTACAGAATGTGTATACAGAGCTAACATAACAACAAATTACGAGAAATCTTACTTCAAACCTGAGAATATCTTTAATTCAAGCTTATTTTTTGTAATTAAAACATTTTAAACATCTAAAATTACATACAACTATAAAACTATAAAATAAACTAGATTTCAATATTAAGTGTGTTGTACTACTATCTATTCTGATAGCGTAGTGGTAACGGTTTGAACTGTTAACCCAAATGTCGCGAGTTCAAGCCATATCTATGTTGATTTTTTTTTGCAATAATAGTATCAGTGTGTACTGTTTTAATTTTTTTATTTTTTTATTTTGTAAGTGTTGGTAGCAACCCCTTCTCTACATACATTGCCTGTATACAGCATCTCATCACACCAGAGTCAAAATCATCTACAAATATGTCTGATCATGGCTTCCGAGGAGCCTCCGATGCCGTTGCCCACTTGCTGCTGCGGTTTAGAGCTGACATAATATGTGCGTGTGCATATGAATAACACATTGTAAGTAAATCCCCATCCCCCGAACATTGATTTTTACAAAAAAAAAGTTGCATTTTATTAAACATGTCGTTGTATTACCAGACATTAGTATAACACATTTAATATTATATATCAAGACACTCTGATCCTATTTTGGCAAATTGAATTGAAAAAAAAAAAATCAACATTGATACGGCTCGAACTCACGACATTTGGGTTGACAGTTCAAACCGTTACCACTACGCTATCAGAATAGATAGTAGTACAACACACTTAATATTGATATGTAGTTTATTTTATAGTCTATGTAACAGATAAATATGTTATCATACTACAAACACCTCTAATACGGAAGGCTCCATCTTAAAATAGAATGACGTAGTTTCAAAATAGCTGAATCGGTTTATACAGTGCATTTTTGTTTACTTAAGAATGGTTGTAAAGTTTGTATCAGGGATAAGACTGGTATTCTCAGTACTCAATCACGGATGAAAATTTTTTAGAATTTACATAATTACACGCTTTATCCATATCACTCAATGATGAACTTGCCTAGTTATCAATGAACTTTGAATCAATTGTAATTTGTCAAATATATTACAGTAGGGTTGGGGATGTGTTGTAGATCTAAGAATGGAATTTATAATGCAGATCTTGACTATGTTTAAAACGTTCTACATATCTGTTTTGGAACGAGTAAAATTGAGACTGTCATTTATTACCCTGGCTACGCCCAGGGCAGGCTGGCTATTCCCAGGGCAGGCCAGAAAGTGGGGCTTAAGTACCATGTAGCAATGGTTTTGCAGAGCCGTGGAACTTTGGGAGTTTTACAGAGTTTGCACACAAAATTAGCCATGATTACAGCTGGGCTTCCTTTCTTAAACTGACCTGATTATATAATTGTCAGAATAACCTGCCCTTGAATTGTTTAATTTTCCTTTTTTTTAATCTTGTGTATTCAATACATTCTCATTTTTCAATGGATCTTAACCAAACTTACGCGGTAGAGTCATTATGCATGTTACCTATAAGAGATCACAGGGGGTAAAAGGCTGAGCAAGATTTATAATTAACCAGCAAAATGGACTTTAACCCTTTACTTCATATAGACGCCATTGACACCTAATGCTTTTCCTTTAACCCTATACTTCATAAAGACGCATTCCGACGACCCTACCCCCCGCTTCATAAATACGCATCTGGACACCTGGTACGTGTCCTTCATAAAGACGCATTTGGACGCATGGTCTCATTCTCATAAAGACGCATTTGGACGCCCCCTATTTTCAATCACAAAAACAACACCTTTTAATTTATTTTTCAGAGATCGTAAGTTTATATTCGTGTAGTGCAACATTTCACAAAGTAAATTTACGGAAGACATAATATGGTTACTATTTAAAGTTTTTATAAAAATAGCGTCTATTTGCACATAGTGTCATATCAGTGACCACGCGATGTCATTGAATTGACCAGACTTACGCAGGAATTACACAAATATCACCAATTTAAATCGCAAAAGAAACACATTTCAATTTATTTTTCAAGGACCGGATGTTTATGTTCGTGTAGCATTGCATTTCACACAGTTAAATTATGCATGATATCAGAGGTTAGAATTAAATATAGCGTCCAATCGTAAATAGGGTCACATCAGTGATCACACGAGGTCATCGAATTGTCCATGCTTACGCGGGAATAACAAAAATATCCACATTTTCAATCGCTAAAACAATACATTTCAATTGATCAATGATCACGCGAATTCATTGCATTGTCCATACTTACGCAAGAATAACAAAAATCTCCCAATTTCAATTGCAAAAACAATATGTTTCAATTTATTTTTCAATGACAGGTGTTAATATTCGTGTAGCATTGCAGTTCGTGTAGTAAAATTATGCATGACACCATAGGTTACATTTAAAAATACCGTCCAATCGTAAATACCCATGCCAGCGATCACGCGAGGTCATGGAAATTTCCAGAAAGAAATAGGTCAACACTATTTTCCGAAAATGTACATCGGCATATTTTGATTTTTTTGAAAAATCATGCGTGCTGATTGTGATAATTGACACGGTAATAAATCATTGTTTGTTTTGATTGTGATTACTGGGATAGAATCATGTGCGCTACCGTGGCTTACCGTTATGGTTTCGGGTGGTTAGAAGTTGGGGAGGGGGTGTCATAAATTATGTCAGTTTGCAGTTCGGCAATTTACCAAAGCCGTGATATATGTCCTGGGGGTATATGGACTAATCAAATGCACGCGCCAATATGCGACAATACTGGTTTGTTTTCACAGCTGACACCCGTGACCGGAATTTTTATACCATGAAGGGGCAATAAAACTATAAGGCGTCCAAGATCAGCATGATGTCTGCTGGTCATTATAATAAGGTAATTATTTTTTTTAATTATCTGTTCGTCTGTGAAAGATCCCGTTCTAATTAATTTGTAAATATTATACGCATTACCGATTTAGATTAATTTTTAATTTTGAATTCATGTCCGATTCTAACTTTGACTTTCTGATCTGATTTGATGACAGAAGCAATTTATTTTCATACAAGTAGATCTACATGTAAAAATAATAGCATGCGGATTCTTTTTAAAAATGCGCAAGAAGGGAAAGTAATAAAACGTTTTTTCTCATAGGTAAAATTGTAGCATGGTAATAGAACACATAAAAGAATAATAAGTAATTTCTATTTTTACCATTAATACTAACTGATAAATTGTAACTAGACCTTTCATTATTATATTTAAAAGTTCCCCTATCTATTATTGTCGTTAATTATTCATAATAATAATTCTAATAATAAATATGCAGTAGTTGTGTTAATTATATCTAAGGTATTGATAATTTATTATTAGTAGTAATTATTGTAAATAATCTGTTTTGTCTGTTTAGTGAACTTATGTATGTTTTTGTCTTATTTCAGTTTGAAAGTTCGCACATAGCAGTCAGGACCAAAACTTTCAGGAGGATTTGATATTTTTTAATTTAAATTTTGTGCTGCTTTTACCTGAAATGGAAAATAAATTTACAAATTCCACCAAAAAGTAAAGATTAAAAAATTGTACAACCATAACTGGACGCTCTTGCATATTTTGTATAAAAATAAGTGTAGTAACATTAAATTTATGATACTTTTGGTAAAATAGTAAAAAATTATATATCTATTTAACTATTCTTATTTTATTAAGTTTATTTGTTTGAATTATATTACATATAAAAATATCATTGTAAAATATTGGTATGTATAAATTTGTGTCAAAATTAAAAATTAATTGAAATGAAAAGTCTTCTTGTTTTATATCCGTGTATCTTTGTATTCCATTGTCATAGAATTATTTTTTTTTTATCATCGCAAAGATAATTCAATATTCAACAAAGTTTACACTGACATAACAAGTGTAAAATCAAAATATCTTGCGGAAATATTAACTTTATAAGCGAGATATATATAAACTAGTGTTGAATTTAAAGAAAAAATAAAATGAAACAAAATATTTTTAGTTTCTACCCATATATCTCATTATTCAATTGCCACAAAATAATAATTTTTATATCACCAGAAAGAAAATTTTATTTGCAACAAACTTTACATACACAAAAAAAGTATAAAATCAATATTTCTTACTGAAATAATGACTTTAATGAACTGGGTGTGCAATCAGCATGTATTTTTAAATATCCCCTATGGGAATGGTGCAGAAACCTTATCAGCTGGGTATTGGTTTATTGACATCTGTTTCCTTCTACCTGTATCTGTTAGGATTGGCAATACTGCTATATCTCTATGAAGTAAAGAGTTAAGCAGTGTGCACAAAATAATGCTTACATGGGCTCAGAAAGAGAGGCAAGCCGGTCCCCACACTTTGTCCGTGCATGAGAAATACAATGATAACAAACAACTGGAGCATTTTTTTTAAGCTCAGCCCATAGTTTTTAACTCGTCTTTTTGAATAAAAAAAGAATAAAAAAAAAAAACACATAAAAGATATAAATTAAAAAAATATGAAAAAATACAAAAAAATTTAAAATCTCCCCCATCATTCCCCTTTTTAAGAAAAAACTGAATGATAATCTAGCAATTGATTTATAATGGTCTAAAGTGCTTGAAAACAAAAACCTTGTATTCAGTGATCCATTATTTGAATGGTACACTTGTGGCAGATTTGTGTGTATGTCCTTAAAGGGATTATATTGGCAAGTAACACAAACACGCTGTTAATCCAGACTTTTCCTGTAAGCAGTGTGCACAAAATAATACTTATGTATTGATGTATAATCTTTATTTACTTGAAAGTTTTCAAATTAACAGTAATTGAATATTGGCCAAAACTTTAATATGTCCCGCAATAAAGTATTACGCAATGTTTGCATTGAGCTCCGTAAACTTCCCGAACAAAGCCTCGAAAACGAGATCCGGAACGAGTCTTCACGATGTTATCCGATGATTGATCGGAAACCCGAAAGCGGTTCGTTGAAAATGGTGTATTTAAACAAAAACAAACATGTGGCTTCAGAAACCCGATGTTTGTAATAAAGAGGTTATGCAATTAGACATTTTAGACGCGTATATCTCTAAGTTATAATTGTATCTTTATGCTGGGTGGGTGTATTTAGGACAGAGAATTGACGGTAATATGCCAATATAATCCCTTAAATGTTGGCATTCTATTCAGTAACATCTCAGAATTCATCTTTAGCCTTCTTTATGATATTCTGTTGTATTGCATTCTTTTGTTGATCTATTTAATTGTTTCTAGATACTTTTTGTTATCCTTTTTTTGTCTCATAAAGTATTCAAATTTACAGCTTTAGCACTCATTGGGTTTATGTAGGGAAATTTAAAGTATGTACACAGGATTTCATGGCCAACATTATGGAAGGGTATCACCGCCATAACTCTAAAGTTTGCAATTTGTCATTTGTTCTTTGTGCAATGGGTGTAAATGTTTCTTTCTTCCTAGGTATTTTTAGGAAATGAAATATTTCTCAAATTAAAATGTCCCCAAAATGGGGTCACAAGTATCACTTTTTTGCCCCCTTGAAGTTGGGTACTCCCACTTTCAGCATGAAAAAAACTAAATTTCACCAATTTAACTTTCCATACAGTTTCCTTAATAAAATGAATTTAGTCACTCACAGAAACATTATTTTGATTTTTTATTGACACAAACATGATAGACTTATATTTTATTGTGATCATTTGCCAGTTTGACATTTTCATCCAATCAAAATTAAGCTTAATATAAAAATAATGCTATGAACATCCCTATACTTTTTTCAGCCAATCAGAGAGCTCCTCTCAATGGTGGTAGCTGACCTTGTGTAAGGATGTATTTAGAGTCGCGAATTTGATGTCTGTTCGAAATATTTCAAATATTTCCATTCGCAACTTCTTGGTTTGTTTACAGGGGACCTGTCTGTAATTTTGCAGCACCACTGAACGATATAATGGGAAGTTGTGATTTATTACAATGGTAAAGTTCAGCGGCAGCACAGTCAAAAAAGTCTGGTACCCTGTCCAAAAACATTCCCTACACTCATTACCGCAGTAAAGTGGGTAAACACTGGAATAAAAAAATATTCATGACCAACTGCAGCCGAAACAATATCCAAACATACATCAAATTCTAAAAATACATTTTACGCAGCAAGTAATGTTTAATCTGACACAAAGAGACAAGACTTATGTAACTTTTACAATGATAGGATATAGTAGGATAGACAAATAGCAAAGTTTCAAAGGTAAAATGTTTCATTTCCCTCAAAGAACTAAGAAGAAAGAAACATTTACACACATAGCACAAAGAACAAACGACAATTTTCAGACTAAGAGTTATGGGGGTGATACCCTTCCATACAAAATGGCATTATTAGTTATAGAGACAGAATGGCAATTGGAGAGATTTCTTCTAATGTTTGATTGATTGGTTTATATCACCAGCAACAAAAGAAAGCCTAAGTCAGATTTCATGTTTTCTGGTATTTAATCCTGATGAATTTGATATGTCCTGTATTGGTTCCATTAATAGTTATGTCTCTTTAAGGTCGGTACCTTTGTTGTTGCGTTGTACAGAGACTTCTTTAACAGTTTTCAGATGATATAGTTGCAACTTTCATACATGATTAATTTCAAATACAGATGTGTTTGATGCAAATTTTTGTTTTTACATTGATTGTATTGACAGCTTAAGACAAATCATGTTCAAAATTTTCCTGGGTAGAACCAGTTCTAGCATATGTGGATAAAGTGTCTTACTAAGCTCAGGACATCACACACATGGCCGATGCTCTACCACAGTGAAATTTCGTAATTCCATGCTATATGTATATAGGGATATGCAACTTACCTAAATGTCCGTACTTTGGGGTTCTAAAACTTTAAGTTACCATATATTCCCTAATTAACGCCCCCGGGGGCGTTACATTTTACAAGGTGGGGGCGTTTATAAAAGATAAAAAAATCAAATTTAACAACAGTTAAAAATACAATTAAACCAATAAAGCCATGGAAAAAACCTTAAATCCGGTTTAAATCCCCGAAAAAGTGATTCAGAATTATTTGAGAGTGAATAAAATAATCGACATAGGATGAAAAAAAGCTGAAAATCTGTATGAAACTACTAGTCTGCATACTGGAATATCCGAATTCATGGTCAGTGTACTCTTCACTTTAAATCACTTGGACGCTTGCTGTTTTCAGTGTGGAACAATGAGCATTCAGCGTACAGAGACTAACCGCATTGTCGACGTTTTGTAATATTTTAATTGGCAGACGGTATTTTTACTAGTATTAAACAGCAAATATGGGGAAGTATTTGTTCAACCAAAAGTGGTTAAGTGGTCACCCAAGATATAAACAATGGGTTAAAGAGTTCAAAGGTAATAAACACTCCGCTAATTGTTGTCTGTGTAACAAAATAATCGATCAGGGAAAGATGGGCGAATACGCACTCAAATCGCATATACGTTTTATTTTTTGATTTTCCAGAAAAATAGGTTTATTAGAGTGGGGGCGTTTATAAGGGAATATAAGGTACAACATTTTGTTAAGTTCAGGTATGATTTTTTTTTTTAATTTATTTTAGTTTTTAGTAATACAATTGATTCTGTTAACAGGTCACACCATCAACCAAAAACAAATTTACTTCACTGACTTTAACCTACTTAATTGGTTTGGAAAAAAAAGACGAGCATCTGCACCCGCTTGTCACTGTGTTCTTGTCTGGTTTATTGATGCAGTTGAAGGTGTGAAAGTTATTTCTATGTGTCATTGTTAAAAAAGTTATTACAATAACAAAATTATTGGAGTTGAAGTTGATAATATCTCAGCCATTATATAATTGGATGCTGCCTGTTTCATTAATACAATTATCGCTTTTCAATTATTGACATTACTGTGTGCATGTGTTTGCTAAAATTGTAATATAAAAGCGCATGATAAATTAACAATGTCAACATACAATTTACATGTACCGGTATTTCACCACCGAGTTAATTTGTTATTGTCGTGACATTTACATTTTCACCAATTAGCTAAATGATACAGATGTGTAATAAATATGTTGTTGAGGAAACAATGGATATTAAAAGGCAAATTCAGTCCTTATATTGCAATAAAATAATATAAATATCAAATTTGATAATGGTGTCGTATAGCTATTTTATCTAGCCTACTTTAACCCTTTACTTCATATAGATGCATTTGGACACCTCTAATATTGAAAGCATTAATTCGCCACATATCAGCAATGGGTGAATTATATTTATATCAACTGACAGAGTGGAAAACAGTGCAGGAAGTGTTCAGATTGCTCGTTACGAGCAATCTGAACTCTTCCTGCACTGTTTTCAATGGCCTTTTGTGATTGGTGCGGGGAAATGCTTATCTATGGAGTAAAGGGTTAATTCTCTAAAGGTTGTAGTATCGAATCCCGCTCCTCCATAACTTTATGTGAGAAAGTTTCCAGTGACTTGCTGAAGGATGGTGGTTCCACTCAGTCTGACTCAGTCGGAGGTCTTCCTCCACCAGTCAAACTGGAAATGTGTTGAAAATGGCGTTAAACCCCATTAGAAAAAAAAAAATTCTCTAAACTCACACCATTTGTATCATGTATTAGATGTAATAAAAGCATAAACATAGAATTAAATGAAATGTTAACAAATGTACGTATATATATATATTATAAAGGGTATGATGTTGAACTATTTCTTTGGTGTATTAATTTATTACCTTTCACAAAAACTAATCAAGTTCAAGCCAATAAAGTTCTACTTTACAAGAGTTCATTTTCACCAGGAAAGAAACTGATAAATGGTGCCTGGGATACATGCCATGGCATATGCATAATCACCAGTAATTTGGTGATTTTTTTTTTTTTATATGTTCTATTGTTACGGCTCATGAATGAAAAAAACATAAGACCAATTATTGGTATTTCAGAATTTTAGAAGCCTTGGTCGTCATAGTTACTGACTTACTAATAACTCCAGACTCCTGTCTCACCAACATTTACTTAAAATATTCAGAATCTTAAATCTAAGAAAAGCAGCCAGGTGATCATGATTGTAGACTGGTTCCAGTGAAACTGCATAATGATTTCACTGAGATTGATTACATAATAGATAAATAACCAGTCAAAATTATGTTATGTACTTCAGTATTTAAGTAAAAAGAAGCCGGTTCTATTGTGTGAGCTGATGTCCTAGTTGTTGGTCATGAAGCAATCGTGAAACATTGGGTATTTCCATATCCTCTGTAAATACACCTTGTGTATAGCTCTAGAATACACCAATGCTATTGGCCTGTGTTTAAAGTCTTGTGTTCATTCTCATGAAAGTAACAAATTATGTATCTGTCATTAAGTTGAATATATGGCGTTATAATACAGGTTTGAAAGGGAAGTTTTTCTTCCTCCCAGACAGTAAATAAAAGTCTTTGGCACAACTTCCACAAAGGTGGCATAAGGGGGCTGCCATTTTATTTTATCATGTGGCTGAAAGTAGTTCCAAAATGGCGCCTTATTATGTCAGAGGTCTTTTGCGTAGCATGAAGGCCGAGGTGACCAGATTGGGTTTTTGAAGCTGATTGGATGCTTAGTAATGATAATACAGCAATATCACAGCTGATAGTTAAGGAATAAAAGCCGAATTTTGAGTTTTTATCTTAAACTAGCCTAATGTTTTTCATCACCAAGTGAAAACTCAAAATTCGGCTTTTAATCCTTATATTTACATTATATTCTCCAGCTATTTTAGATAAAACTATTGCGTTATTTTTGCCATTTTGATATTTTAAAAAAAAATTATACACATTAAACTGCAAAGCCAATGTCATGAATGTAACGGCGACATTGTCAACATACTGAATAAGTGCACACATTTGCAGGCCAACTTACGGCAAATGTTGCATGGAACTAATGGCAACGTGACGTCTCACCAGCAAAACAATATCGTGCAACCAATGAAATTCAAACTGGTCCTTTTTAGCTCCGCCCAACTACAAGTGTTTTTCATTTGGAAATGAAATGCAGTAAATCTATATAGTTCATTTAGGCTGATTGCAGTGGGAATGTAAATGTTGAATTATAAGTCTTGTTAATGAACAATCGCTAATAGGGCAGCATGTATGCAATTATTGTTATTTTGACAACACAAAAAAAAATAAATGGTAAATGTGTTATTGGCAATTTCCCATATTTGCTCTTTGTTGTTTTCACAGCCATGTTTGGATACTGTTTCGGAAACACTTAGCTACTAATTTTACATTTATCACGTTAATTGGTTAGAAACATGATAATGAGATGTTAGATTATAACATTTACTACATTGGTTTTGTAGCAGCCAATTAACAGCACACGTACACGCGTGCCCACCAGTCGCAAAATGTTGTTTATTGGAACATTGTTGATATTCAGAGTTCTGTAGGAATCACGTTTGTCCTGTTGTTGTGAAACATCCAGTTGCAGTTAAACTTGTAGCTATTGTTAGCAATGACATATTGCCATGAAACTTCGGTGTGTGGGTTGACTGGATAGACAGGAAGGTCGGGATTGTTTATAAATGTTGGGTCACTTGGGTCACGGTCACCATTGCTTAAAATAGAATCTGGCTTCAAAATAAAAACTTTAGTTTGGAGTGAGATATTGTCATGAAATGTGTGTGGGTAAACTGGATTGACTTAATGTCATAACATTAGACTCAGTGTTAACCAACTGTTAAAGAAAGTTCAGGGGAGGGGAGTAATTGAACCACTTTCTGTGATGGGTTATGCCATGTCCCCCCTCTCAGGAAGAAATATTATTTTTGTGTTTTTCTTCTGTCCGTCCATTATGTCCTTAAGTCCATCTGTCACAACTCTTGCTTATGCATTCTTTTGTTTCTATAATTTTTTACTGAGTTACAGTTCTTTGTTGTTTTTTTTCAGAATTAAATAAAATCTTGTCTGGATTACTTCTCCGACATCGGTGGTAGGATTTAGTAGACATTTGATTTTAATTGAAAATCTAGTCCCTCCTCCCAATAAAAAATCTTTTTTTTGTGTAATAGCTGTATCTATGTATATGCTGTAGTTGTTATTCACTATTACTTTCAAACAGGAGCACTTAAAGCCTAAGTAGTCCCTGCTGCGGGCACTTTACGTGTAAGTGGCGGCACGTGACAGTTGCAGTATAAAAGTCTTAAAAAATAAAATAATTATTAAAATGGATAAAAAGCATCTCATTATCATTAATTAGTAAAATCTGATTTGGTATGTCAAATCCACAAAAAATGGGGAAAAAATCGATATTTAAGTTGTAGTGTTAAACTTAAATACTGTTTGATGATCCCCTCATCATCATTTGGACTCTTCTTATGCCCCTGTCAAAATGTTTTTGGTGGTAGATAGTAATCGAAGTGTCTGTCCATCCGTCTGTCTGTCCATCCGTCCTTGTGTCTGATATTTCGTGTTTGGCCTGTAACTTTGTCATGCATAGATGGATTTTATTAATACTTGCTACAAATGATCAACATAACATGACGATGTGTTGCGCGTATGACCTACCCCTGTATTTCAAAGGTCAATGACACATTTTTGTGTTTGGTTGACAACACTTTGAGTCTGTTTGAGATTTCTTGATCAGCCTGTACTTTGTCATGCATTATAAGATGGATTTTATTGATACTTGCTAATGATCAACCTAACATAACGATGTGTTGCATGTAAGACCTACAACTGTATGTCAACGGTCAAAATCACAACTTTGTTTGACGACACTTTCAGTCTGTTTGATATTTCGTGTTCGGTCTATAACTTTTTCATGCAAAAATGGATTTTATAAATACTTGTTACAACTTATCAACATAACATGACGTGTTGTACGTAACACCCTGACTCCCACTTCAAAGGTGAAGGTCTTACTTTGTTTGAAATTTTGTGTCTAGTCTGTAACTTTGTCACCTTTGGATAAATTAAAAAAATTACTTGGCTCAATTCATCAGCATGGCATGACGACATGTTGCGTGTAAGACCCACACCCATATCTCAATTAAAGTCAAGGTCACACTTTGAGTTTGTTTGACAACACTTTGAGTCTGTGAGAGATTTCGTGTCTGGTCCTTAACTTTGTCATACATGGATGGATTTCAAAAACGCTCGACTCTGTTGATCAACATAACATGATTAAGTGTCACATATAAGTCCCAGAACCTTTCCTCAAAGGTCAAGGTCTCACTTTCAATTTGTTTGATATTTCGTGTCTGATCTGTAACTTCATAATGGATGGATGTCCAAAAACACTTGGCTCTAATTGATCGATTGATCAACATGGCATGATGATATGTCATGCGTAAGACCTAGAGGTCAAGGTCACATTTTCAGTTTGTTTGATATTTCATGTCTGGTCTGTAACTTTGTCTTACATGGATGGATTTTAAAATAGCTTGACACAAGTGATCAATATGTCATGATGATGTGTCTGCCGCATGTACTTGTAAAAATACCTTGGCCTTTACATCAGATGTGAATGTCAAGTGCACACTTTAATGTAAAAAACATGAGTGCATGTCTAGTCTGAAACATCAGTCCATTACTCTTGATATTCATGGATACATTTAAATCACTAGCTTTTATAAAATATATTGTTATTTTTCACAAATCATTGGGGGGGGGGGGGGGGGGGGGATGTGACACTTACCAGTAACATTTCTTGTTTTAAGAAAAAACAATTTTTACTATGTATATAATGGATCAATTTTGAAATCAAAATGAAATCACTTGACTTGTTACTGCTTACAGATATATGAGGAGAGTTGAATATTTAATACTGCTTACAGATATATGAGGAGATTGAAATATTTAATATTGCTTACAGATATATGGGGATAGTCAGATATTTAATACTGCTTACAGATATATGAGGAGAGTGAAATATTTAATACTGCTTACAGATATATGGGGAGAGTGAGATATTTTATACTGCTTACAGATATATGGGTAGAGTGAGATATTTAATACTGCTAACAGATATATGAGGAGAGTGAAATATTTAATACTGCTTACAGATATATGGGGAGAGTGAGATATTTAATACTGCTTACAAATATATGGGGAGAGTGAGATATTAAATACTGCTTACAGATATATGGGGAGAGTGAGATATTTAATACTACTTACAGATATATGAGGATAGTCAGATATTTAATACTGCTTACAGATATATGGGAAAAGTGAGATATTTAATACTGCTTACAGATATAAGGGGAGAGTGAGATATTTATGCTGCTAACAGATATTGCTTACAGATATATGGGGAGAGTGAGATATTTAATACGGCTTACAAATATATGGGGAGAGTGAGATATTTAATACTGCTTACAAATATACAGGGAGAGTGAGATATTTAATACTGCTTACAGATATATTTGGAGAGTGGGATATTTAATACTGCTTACATATATACGAGGAGAGTTGATATATTTTGTTCTGCTTACAGATATATGGGGAGAGCAAGGTATTTAATAATGCTTACAGATATATGGGGAGAGTGAACTGCTTACAGATATATAAGGAGAGCGAGATATTTAATACTGCTTACAGATATATGGGGAGAGTGAGATATTTAGTACTGCTTACAGATATATGAGGAGAGTGAGATATTTAATACTGCTTACAGATATATGGGGAGAGTGAGATATTTAATACTGCTTAAAGATATATGAGGAGAGAGATATTTAATACTGCTTACAGATATATGGGGAGAATGAGATATTTAATACTACTTACAGATATATGGAGATATTTAGATATTTATTACAGCATTTAGATAAAATCTCGATTCTCAATTTTCCTTGGCAGTGATCAGTTAATTATTAACTTTTTGTTATTAATAAGTTCTTCTTGAAAAACTTCAATACTAAAATATGTCATCGACACTATTAAAAAGCACAGTATAATGAGACTGTGTAATTAAGCATAGTTCCTACAATATTAAGATTATAAGAACAGATTTGTTACGGCTTAAAATAGTAAGCTTTTGTATCAGGCATGACGGCGTTTTGCCAATCTCTCTAGCAGTGTGCTCAAGTGATCTAACAGTAATAGTTTCCTTCTATAATTAGAGAAGAAACATTAGGCATTGCAACATCTGAAAAAAATATCATCCGTTGAAACATTTTTTGTAAGTATTGTGTGTTGAGTGACTTATATACACATGTTTATGTATATATATATATATATATATATATATATATATATATATATATATATATATATATATATTCTCTGAGATATATTATACACCAGGGGCCCGTCTCACTAAACTCCATAAGTCTTCCGATTTTCGTATGAAAAATTGTGAAACCACGGAATATTTCATTTGTGCAGTATTTTTTTTTCAAATTTAAAAAAAAAAAATCTATTTACTAACAAAAGTTGGTAAAATGATGGAAGTGAAACACTAAATGCATATCTCAACATTTTTTCGTTACTTCAAATTTTACACTGACAAGTTTGTAAACTCATGTTAAATGTTTGTGAAATGCTCCCCAGGTACTTAACTAACTATTTAATATTAATTACTCCAATGAACTGTGGTTTGTGGCAGTTTCCAGCACTCCACTTATTAACAACAGTATCCCTGTTTTATAGTTTTATACTTGCTTCATAGCTTTATATAATTTTTTGCTCTACTGGCCAAATGCCAGAAGTGCTTATGCGATGGCACGTTGTCCGTCGTCTGTCGTCTGTTAGCAGCACTTTCTCTGAAACCACTAGGCCAATTAAACTGAAACTTAACATGGATGTTACTGTTACATAGGAGACTATACAGAAGATTTTTTTTTCTTTCTAAAATTCAAGATGGCCGCCGTTACCAATAATAGTCCAAAACTTAAAAAATCTTCTTCTCATGAACGGCCCAACAGATTTTCAAAATGTTTCTGTAGTAATGATGACAAACTATAATTTTCTTAGATTTGTTCAAATGGTGTCCCTAGGGTTAAAAATGACCCCACCCTGATGTTGTCATTGCAATGGAGTGCTTTGGCCACTATGAGTCAGTATAGCATCCTCAGGCCCTCTTGGGCCTCTTGTTTTATTTTGTTTTAAGTTTTATTCATGTCTATTATTCTCATTACATTTTTTTTTTCAAATTTTTGTTCAAATGTAATATTCTCAATTTTTCAGCGAATACATTAGGCTTTCCATATTTTAGGCTCTTTAATTTTTGTTTAACTTGAGTTTTAATGGACTTAAATAATGAGTATTTCCTCTCGCTTGCTGTGCTCTTTTATGCATTTGGATCAATAGAAGAAGATGGGGACTGACCTCAATCTTCATTGCCCCCTCTGATGTTGCTTTTATATGTGAATGGATGGTAGTAAAAACAGTATGTGTTCTATCTTTTATATTACACTTCAAGGAAAAATTATTATTTATGATATAACACACTTAAGATTGCAGCAAAACACCAAAATAAATTAAGCACCCTTGAACAAATGAAGTTTTTTTCTGTTCAGATCTTTGTCTGGAGCTTGGCACATGAAATTTTATGAATATTGCAACATGTAAGGTATATAAATACATGCAGCTAGCTGTGTAAGAGGGAACACTTCTTGTACTGTAACAACGATCTAGTGGATGGGTGAATGCCCCCACATTTCTTGCCTGTTGGACATTAATGATTTATTCATTAATGATTTTTTTCATATCCGCTGCACCCCCTCCGTGCACTTACCCTGTCCTTGTCAGGCAGTGAAGCAACATAATGTGATGTTCTCATTTATAAAAAAAACAAACTTGTGCTATGACGTATTTATTAAAAACTAAGTCAAACCTGTCTTAAGCAGTCAGTCAAGGAAAGGAGTAAAAGTGGCCCTTTAAGAAAGGATGTTGCTTAATACAGGTAGTTTGCTCTGAATGCATGGAAATCAGAAATAGCAAATTTGGCTGCTTAAGACAAGTGGCTGCTAAATTGTGGTGACCACTTGCACAGATTTGACTGTACTATTGCATCCTTGTGCTGCTGTGAGCAATTGACTGGAATAAAAGTTTAAAAAATTACACAGTTAGAGTTGTATGAGAGAAAAGGTATCTTTCATGAGGTTTCAATGAGATGCATTTTATCCATTTTATTAATTTTTTTTTTTTTTTTTGGAGCATTTTATGACATATTTTCCCCAATATATTTTTTAAAATATTCTTAAACTTGAACTTAAGAATGAACCTTGAAAAACTTGCATTAAAAGCATCTCATTATCATTAATAAATAAAAGCCGCATGGCTTGGGTCTGTCAAATCCACCAAAACGTGACACATTTGATACTCCAATTGGAGTGGAAAACTTAAATGAAATCCTCATCCTATAAATAGACATCACTTAAATACTTGTTGATAACCTTCGTATCGTCATTCGGACTCTTTCTAATATGAAATAATTTTTCTACATGTAAACCTGTATAACGGATCAAAGTATTTAGAAATTTTAATGAGATTTTATTAGGAATTCTCTTTTCAGTATGTTATTTTTGCATGTTTAAATAGATATCCTTTTGGCAATATGGGGTCAGTGAGTACATATATATACTTGGGTCCCTTTGTAACATTTTATAACGAGTTTCGCGTTATATTGGACCGTGTTATAACAGAACCTAAATGTATTGGAAACATTTTTTTTAACTCAGTTAAACAAGATGTTCATGAGCTGCACCAAATGTTATGCAGGAAATTGAATCTTACTTTATTGTCAGTTAAGACTGCTATATTTATTGGATATGCAGGTAAAATCAACTTGATAGCAAAACAATAATATATTTAATGGATGAGCAAGTACTTTAATTTGATCTCGCATCTATTGCTGCAGCTGCCAGCCTGTTATCACTTGTAATAAAGGTATGCGAAGAGCATCATTTCATCATCAAGTATGACGTATCGATCGCACAGATTAATTATAATGCAGGGGATGAAAGTCAAGAATAAAGTGTATTTTGTTGTCATAGTTATTGTTTTAATTAATTTCTTAAATTGGTTCTTGTAAATAGCAATTTTATGGTAATCTATGAATGTTCTATAGGGAAATACATTTTGATACAAAATATAATATTATAACTGTGATGTAATTTGTTACCTATTCCTTACATCAATAGATTTAGTATACCTGCATATTGTTATGGTTTTTTGGTTGTTGAGACCACTTCAGATTGTATTTTTGAACAACTCTTAGCATTACTGAATAACATGTGAGGTTTGAAGCAGATTCATTACCCCGTAGATTATTGGTACACAGGTGAGGTCAATGACTTATTTTTAAGTACAGAATTCTATATGGTATGGAATGTCACTCTGACCCCAGTATCAGAGATGCCAACTCCTCTGATGTTTGCGGAGTGAATCCGATTTTTGTATGAAAAATCCGCTCTCCGATTTTCCATGAATTGTCTCCGATTTTTTAAAAAAATTGGTCCGGGATACATTTCACGGGTAAAACAAATAATCAGCAACGTTTACACTGACACCGGTTTTGATGTTCGGACATTTCCGTACGCACTACGTCACCTCTAGAAACGTTATTAATTAGGTTATCCGGAAAATACCCGAGTATTTACGAAAACAATAGTGGATGATCCTGAAAAGGCCGATCAACAACCTTCAAAATTCAATATGGCGGATGCAACACCGCCAAAGAAAAAAAAGTACGAACATAAACAAATATTTATTAAAAGTTACAGCGATGCATATCTTTGCTTTTCTACGTCGAGGATAGGTTGCATTATTGCAAAATTATGTTATCTCAGGGTGGGATGGGTGATTTGAAAAAAACATTGCTACAAAACATCACATCACCAGCTCAACTTGTCAATCGTTGGAAAATATCGACAATGGTTGCGACAACTCAACCAATGGATGAGTCAGTAATTAAATCCTGATATAACTTAATTTGAATGTTCTATAAAGTCTCGCTTTTCATCAGTTTGCCAGCTTTTTTAATTTATTTATAAAACTCGAGCACTCAATTCTCTTTTTCATCAGGTATTATGAAATATTTCTTAATGAATACATGACTTTTTATCACTGAAAAGCGCCGAAATGCCATCTCAGAGCATCTACAACTTTAAAATTTTCTGGGGGAAAACCGCCATACCCCAACCCCCTCGCTTTCTACCACACTCCTGTTTTCAGTAATTAAGATTTATATGTTGTAAAAGGGGGGCACAATTAGCGTGGGGTGGGGGGGGGGGGGGTGTCTGTGGATATAATGCTTCATATATATTCAAGGATTTCTATAACTATATCTCTACAAAATATTGGTAAGAATTGGCAAATTGATCAATTCAGAATTGGCAGGCAACTGATTTTTATACATAAAATGTAATGGTAGATGTTTAGCAATTAATGTTTTTAAGATGGAAAATGATCTTGATTAGTAGACATTGCAGTTTGAAATACAATTTTAAGAACTTTTGGTGTTGTTTTTTTAGTTGAAATACACAAATTTTGTTAACATAGCACTTCATACAATTTTAAACTCAATTTGCTGGGAATGGTCTCGTTTGTAGAGATTTTCATTGGGCATAGAAAGATTTTGATTTGTTTTCCTGAGTTGAATGGAGGGTAATTGAAAAAGAGATTTTGTGAGGTTTTTGCTTGAATACTTGAATGTTCATAAAATCTAAATCAGTTGCCGTTGTTCCTTCTTTACTTAAGCATGGTTAAGAAATGGCAGCATGATCTCTGTCTCCATGGATACACACAGGTGAGGTCATTGACCACTTTACCATGTACAGTATAATATGAAATATCAGGGTAACCTCTGTGCATGTGGATAGATACAGCTTGGGTTTCTCATACCTAATTGTGCATGGTAAGAAATGGCAGCATGACCTCTGTCTCCATGGATACACAGGTGAGGTCATTGACCACTTTAACATGTGCAGTATAATATGAAATATCACCATTACCTTGGTGTGTGTGGATAGATACAGCTTGGGTTCTTATACCTTGTGCATTGTAAGAAACAGCTGCCTGATCTAATACACAGGTGAGGTTGCCCTGATCCCTTTACCATGTACAGTACATGAAATATCAGCATGACCTCTGTATGTTCGGATATGTACAGCTCAGATTCTGATACCTCGTGTATGGTAAGAAATGGCAAGATATTGGATGATTGAGCCCACAATATTTATCTGCAAATTTACTCAGTTATTATATTGATATCATCTATTAAACAGAATGTCCTTTTGGATGATGCATACTGGTATCTGTACAGTAATGATTTGTTTCAGTAGTTTGAGGGAGTCATGTTTATGTCCTCGAGGGCCAACAGATGATCTGAGTTGGCTAACAAACCTCCCTTTGCTTTGATCCTTGAAGGTTAATAGTACTCAAGCACACCCATCTCACATGTTTACTGGTATATGATAATAGTTATGTTGTATTATAATTAAACAAACAACTAACTACATTGCATTATTCTATAGTTACCAAAGATATAGGTTAATAACATAATTGTGGTGTAAAGTAATGTCCTATAGACTTGATGCTCTAACATTTGGTCTGGTTGCCATGACAACGTAAGGTTTCTGACGTGATCATCACTTTGATTAGTTTCAAAGTTTCTCTGTGAATTGAAATGTAAGATGAGTTTGTATCTTAATCCCGGAATTTAAAAGAGCAAAAAAAATATGTTAAAACATTGTCTTCCCCCAATATAACCACCCCTTCCTTATAAGCCCTACCAAGTTGGGTCTGAAAAATAAAACAAAAAATTTAAAAAAAATTACCTTATTGAAAAATGTATCGATCTCGGGTTCGTTCATTTATTAGAGTAGAATATGGTACTAAAACATGAAGAGGTTGGGTTGTGTTTTCCAAAAAAAGCCCCGAGTTGATATTCTGACAGCTGTAACAAGGAGACTTCAAGAGCATGCCGCAGAAGTTAACTGGCACCTTCGTTTAACACCATTTTGTTAACCTTGTGAGGTCCTCGAAATAAAACATAATTGGTATAGGTTTTTATTTTATGACAGGTAACGAAGTGCACAGTTGAATATCTTCAAAATGACTGATTTGTAGTGTTTGAATAGTCAGTTTGTGTTCATATTTCTATGACGTGCATATATTACGGAGACGAATTAATCAACTTAACAGTATGGAGAAGTGTAAAAAAAAAAAAAAAACGAGGCAAAATCAGGACTGGAAAATTCAAACTATTTAGCATTGATTTCGCTTAATATTTCATGTATATGTGTATTTCATTCCGTAAATCTTGTTAAATAATAGAGGGCCTCATGGAAGATTAGTTTTAAACTAAATATGTCGCCCTCTATGGATAAAGTTGCTTATCTTTATCTTTTTACTTGTCTGCTCGCCATGATGAGTGAACATTAGTTTTGGTCGAAACGAGTAATATTTAATAAACTGACCTTAATATTTTTTTGATTGAAAGTAATCAATTAAAAATATTGGAAAAGGAGGATAAGCTTTTATAAGAAATTTCAAGCTCTGAAAGTGCCCGCTTCTAGTTATATTTTTGAAAATAACTTTATTAATATTACTGAAAAATATACAAAGACAAACGCCGTCTTTGAATAGAAATAAGCCGTCAGTACTATCAAGTTGTTTTCCAAGCTCATATTTTCAGCAAAGGTTACAACCGTGTAACTATGATTTTGCTCTGTTGAAAAATTTTGGTCTGGCTTGGTGCAATTTATCAAAAATACACCTTTGCACTTTTTGCAAACAAGTTTTTCACTGCTGCTTGGTAGCATGTGACCAATGATTCATTTCTGGACAGAGACAGCATTTATCTTTGTTACGTGAATTTTGATGAAATATTAAGAAAGTTATCTGCAAAAATGTTAATTAAAGTGGGAACTTTTCCCGCATTTTTTTACGATAAGTGTGTTCGTCTCCGTGATATATACATGTCATTGAACTATGCATGGATGTAAATTGATTATTAAAACACTACAAATGAGTCACTTTAAAGATCTTTTAACTCCACCGATGCGTGTACATCATATGACATAAATATTCTTTGCAATAAATCATATTTTATTTCATGTTGTAGATAAAACAGTGGCAATTGGAAGTGCGTTTAAGTGTCTGCCTTGCTCCTCATTTATTGAGTTGAGGTTGTATCCTACCCTAACTGTTAGTGGTTCACCTAATTATGTCTTGGCAAAAATTTGTTTTAAAAGGGAAATATTAGGATTTTCCCAAATTTTTAAATTGCCTTAAAACATATTTTTCCAATATACAATGCCTATATACTCACTGACCATGTATTGCCTAAAAGATATCTATTTAAACATTCAAAAAAATATTTATTTAGAATGGCTTTCACAATTTTGACTATAGAATAATGCGCCTAACTGGTTAGTCTAAAATATATTTCACACTTAAAATGGCAACATATTTTGTGATATTAAATGAGTCCAGCGATTTCATTTTGATTTAAATCAGTTTTATCCATTATACAGGTTAACACGTAGTAAAAATTGGTTTATCTTAGAAAGAGTCCAAATGACGATGACAAGGTTGTCAAACAGTTTTTAAATGCTGTCTATTTTTTGAATTGACATAATTATTGATTTTGTCATGCTTTGGTGGATTTGACATACTAAACTATTCAGTTTTTATATTTATTAATAATAATGAGATGGTTTTTATCCAGTTTGATGATTTTTTTTTTTTTAAAGATATTTATAGCATTTTATCCTGATACACTGGTACTCTCCCTTTAAGGTATTTCCGTCAAAGCCAGTTACTAAGTTTCAAAGTTAAAGATCACAAAAGTGATCCAGAATTTTAACACTTACTGGCAAAAGACATTATAATGTTAAAAGGAAAGCTGTTTATTGAACATGTTTTGTAGGTAGTGTTCTTCTAAGATGACTAAATCCATTGAATAAATAATCATGAAAATGAACAAATATCAAAATGACTGCTACGATGCATCAAGGAATTGTATAGAAAAGAAAAGGCAACTGATTGAGTTTTTGTGAACACTCGTATATTCAAGCCAAAGCTAGCAATATCTTGTTTTCAACTATCTTATCTTCTATTCATCTCAGGAACACAAATCAATGTTCTTACATAGCAGAATGAAATTTTTCTTCAAAACAAAACAATTCCCATAAATTGTGTTTAAAACTGTTGAAGTCCTTGTGATTATAAAACTTTATGTGTAAACTGCAGCTAAAATAATGTCAAATTACGATAAATTTTCCTTATAGTCGCAATATCTTTAATTCAAGAGCATTTTGTGTGATCGAAACATGTTTAAACATCAAAGATTACATACAACTTACAGCTGATGTACAAGAAATCTGTATATTATGAATGATTAATTTGCAAATTATGAATCCTTCATGTGCTACCCTTGTCAAATGTTTAAGCAGCTTCGAAAAATATGTAGCTAAAAGCTAGCTAATGTCCAGCTTTTACGCAGCATTTTCAAATTTGCCAAATAAAAGCTGCGTTTTCTTAATTAGCTGCATATTTTTTTTTGAAGCACAAGAATAATTCAAAAGCAACAATCACATGTTTCACACAAGACCTAGGTTCAGAGCTCAGAGATCAAGGTTATTCTTAGGTGATTTATGAAACTATGAAAAATACATTATATATGATTTATTGTGTGTATAGAAAGTGGTATTCATATTCAATATGTGACTTTGTCATCCATTGTGGGATTTTAAAATAACTGTGCAAATGATCACAAATGGCCACATTAATGGCATGATGGTACATCGGACAGTTCCATATAAGATCAAAGGTCAAAGTCACTTTTTCTTTTATCAAAGGCCCATGATGTTATAAATACCTCATAGGAAGCGTTGAGTGTCACTTACTTAATTTTCTTGATAATTTGCATAATTAACAAATTACATATAATTATAATCAACATTTCTTACATTGATTTATAGGAACCTTAGCAGCAACGTTGGTATGGCCATGATAAATTAATTGCTAGATTATCATCCCAGCCCATGCCCTTATTTTCATGCCGCACCGACTCTTTTTATTTTCATGAAAAAAAAAAATGAAAAAAATATATATATATATATCCTCCCTCTACCCAACCAACTCCCTCCCCTTTTTAAGAAAAAAAATGATGAGAATCTAGCAATTAATTTATAATGACCTTATTTGCATAATTAACAAATTAGATACAATTAGAACATTTCTTATATTGATTTAGAGGAACCTAAATGTTGCACCGTTGCTAATCATCAGTTTATGAATGATTTAAAATCAATCGTAATTGATTGATGTGATAATGATGGAAATGACAAAGCGACGAAGGAAAGGAATCGATCAACTAAAGCGTAAGAGTGTGGTTTAATCAAGGAATGCCATTGTGGGAATGTGGTCAGAATTTCCAATATTGTGTATAGAAAGGAAATATTAAAAGTCTGTAAGAAGTTGTAAAGTAGACTTATTATTTAATCATAAAAGTCTGAAGTTTAGGTTGGCGCCGGGACAATGGTAAACGGTCACGATTGAACAGAGGTATTAAAGAGATTAGTTCATTTGATTATTATAGGAGACTCTATCATTCAAATTCACCGTAGAAATTTTTTTTTTTTCATTGGAGTTTAACGCCATTTCAGCTCCTGTCGGCAGGTTATATTATGGCACATCCAGTTTTACTGGTGGAGGAAGATCTCGGAATGATTACAAGTAGAACCGCTGACCTTCTGTAAGTTACACGTCAATTTTTTCGCAGGATTTTTTATTGCTATTTAAAGCTGGGCTCAAACCAAACCGTCATTTGTGATCTTTATCTTGAGATGTTTCCTTAGACCCTACACTCTGTCACCGAGGACCCCAGAGAAATTATAATATTCTTGCTTCTTTTAAGTGAACAATTTTTAGGATCATGTTATTAGGCATTTGTATGTACATCCTTTTCTGTTGGATCTCAGATTTTAATACACTGTTGAGATTGGTCTCACATTTTAATTCACAATGGAAATGAGTAAAAATTTAATACAAAGCTGAGTTGAGTTTCAAGTTTTAATACACTGGAGTTCGGCCTCAAGTTTTAATACACTGAAGTTTGGCCTCATATTTATGATGCATTAATGTGTTTAAATATCCAGACCTTAAATTACATCAGATGTCAAGATCAAGGTCACAAAGGTAATTGTGCAGAAAAACATGAAATTGCATGTCAAGTCTGAAATGGCAGTCCATATATCTTGATATTCATTGATACATTTAAATCGCTACCTATTATAAAATATTTCGTTATTAAACAGACAATTTGCGGGACATGTGACAGTAAACAGTGACATTTCTTAATTTTAATATACCATGACATTGACAATCTACTCATATTTAAAATATATATAATTATACATTGAGGAGATAAAGAAACCCCTCATCGAAAATTGGTGTTATTTTTGTTACATAGTTTCAGTTTCGGGGAATTGTTAGAAAGGTACATGTAATCTGACCGACAAACCAAACCAAATGAAACTCATGCTATTTTATTCTGCTCATTGTTAAATTCATGTGCCTGCTCATGATTTTCTTGTGCAGCCTGTTAGTGTCAACCATGTGGTTGTATTGAGTGAATTTTAGACAGGTACATGTGTTGGTCGACATACAAACATAGTTTCAGAGATTTTCTGACAATTATCCAGTTTCTGATAATTCCAAGGTTTTGGCCATGCTTGAATATGGACGAAAGCAAGAATAAATTGCTAGATGTTTTAACGTCTCTCGTTCGACAATATTGCAGGATAATTACATATGTCAACGCCATCTGCGTGACAGATTTCTGATGGCTGAATTCACATCGCGTTAAGTAATAGGAAACCATGGACGCCCTGTATGTCAATATACAGTCCGAAATCGGCTTACAGAACGGGGAATTGACTGCCGCAAGCCCCACCGCAGTGTAGTTCTTATGTGACATCACCGTCACCAATGTCTTATTTGGGCCCACAACCATCGCAGTCAGTGTTGACAGAACGTAGTGTTTAGTGATGAGTCACGCTTCAACTTGCCGAACACAGACGGACGTATCCGTGTCTACAGACAATGTCATGAACACTACGCTAACAGTTGCGATCTGCAGCACAACTGTTATGGTGGAGGCAGAGTTATGGTCTGGGCAGCCATCAACTGTAGGTTTAAGTCCCAACTCATCGTGTGCCAAGGTAATCTCACAGCCAGGTGTTACATCAACCAGATATTACGTCCTGTGGTTGTCCCTATGTTCCACCAACATCAAGGCCTGGTCTTCCAGTATGACAACACACCACCTCACATTGTATGTGTTACCAGGATCTTTTTACAGACCAGCAACATTGGCCGGCATGTTCCCTGACTGCAATCCGATTGAACATGCCTTGGATAACCTTGGACAGTGGTTACGTCGACGTCCAAGAATTTTCAGCAACGCTCCACCAGGAGTGGGCCAGAATCCCATGGTATCTGCTATGTAACTGGTGCGGTTCCATGGGGTGACGTCTTGCTGCTGTGGTTGCCAGTAGAGATAATGTTAACACTAAATGCTGTCTAATGAACCATCAATTCTCTTCAATTATGAAATTTGCAAATGGAATTGTTCTTTTCTTATTTTGAATCTCGGTGAACAAATTATTGTACAATGAGTTAGAATGAGGTGTTTCTTTTTCTCGTCGGTGTATTTTTTCCCAATTATCTGAGATGACTGCAATAATCTTTGCAATGTGTTTAAAAGCTGTTTACAACAACATATTACAAAAATAATCCTTTCGAATCCTTTTAATGAGGAAACAATACATAACTATCTAGATTAAATAATCTGGGCCAGAGCAAATATCAGTTGTTGTTTTTTTCTTGGCTGTTTTATGCTGTATTCGGAGTATATATCTACTCAATACATGTCTTGGTAATCGGTATTTTCATGATAATTGGAAGTGGATGAAGGTACAATAAAACTGTAGTCCTAATGTCGGTTTTATTTGCTACTGATATCCATATACCAGCCAGCATAATGGGAATTGATTAGAAAAAATGTAATAAACTTGATCATAATAGGATATACGAATTCAAATAAAAAAATTAATTATCAGGCTCTTTTTGTAAACGTAAAGATCAACTTTGAAATTAGGTAGAATATAATCACATTGCATGTTAATAATGCCCCTGTCTAGAGGAATTAAGCGTCATATATACCCACGTTCAGGTTCGTAGCTTCTAATAGGCACTAGGCACATGCCTACACTTTTTTTCTGTGAAATCGGAAAAAATAAAAATGCCAAAAATGCAATAAAAATGCATTAAAAATTGATTCATTTTACCAGTTAATTTGGTTATAGAATAGTGAATTCAAGGCTAATATTAAGGATAACCAGGCCCCTAAAAACATAAGTTGTTGTTGTATGGTGTTTAGCGTCGCTTTCAACAATTTTTCAGTCATATGACGGCAGTGTCTACTTGGGACAGTATTCTAATAGCTGTCACACTGGAGTATCATGCCGCAGACACATGGTATAATACCCCACCCAGTCACATTAAACTGACACTGAGCCGACCAGACCTAGAACTCTCCTCTAAATGCTGAGCATCAAGCGAGGAAGGTTTTAGTACCATTTTTAAAGTCTTTGGTATGACCCGGCCGTGGATTGAACACACAACCTTCCGCATGAGAGGAGGACACTCTACCACTAGACCATGCCGCGGTTTTAAAAACATAAAAAATATACATCAAAACACACCTGAAAAAATATTTCAGGGGAGCATAACCTTGGATCCCCTACAACATAGTTTTCAGCCATGCTATGCCGCACACACACACACACACACACACACACACACACACACACACACACACACACACACACACACACGTGGGTGTTTAAGTTTCTAGGGTTTAGGGTTAGTTTGGGTTTTTTTACTTTTGAAAAACAGTTGAATTTTTTTTTTATAATAATGTGGCTGTTTCTAGACACTTAAAAGACAGCTTTTTTTATAATGTGGCTAAAATTTTCCTCACAGGTTAAATTAACTAGGTGCTAAGAAGACACTTAAAACATATCAATTTTGTTAGAATGTCTGTTCATACGTCCATCAGTCAAGTAAAACTTTTCTGATCAATTACTTTTGAAGGGGTCCATAATGTATTTGATAATAATTTGTTTGTCCCTATATCATATTATTATAAAACAAGATCAAGTTCGATATTTGTCAAAGGTAGTCAAATTTTACAAGAGTTATTGTCCATTTTTGACGTAATCATTGTTAAAACATCACTTTTTTATTGTGTTGACTTCAGTTTTGTTTCATGAAGTTATAATGGCATTACACTGCATTGCATTTCCTCATGTTTACAATAAACACGTTTTTCTAATTAAGCCCCATCTAATAATTGAATGACTACATTAATTTTGATCATGATTATTGACTATTGAAATATTTATGAGCGAGCAATTGAGAATTGAGAATTTTATATAACGCCTACCAATCGGGTGCGTGCTGCTGTCGAGTGGCATTGCTGAATTACACATGCATTGAAAAGATTGGATACTTTCAGCTTAATTGTATAATATTTAAACAGTAGCATGTATGAATAATGAATAATGTTTAATGTAGATCTGTACTGATTATTGTAATGAAAGCAGTTATTGCTGTTTTTGTCAGAAATATTATGTTATATAGTATTGATTATAAGTTGCAGTTGATCAATTGACCATTGTTGGTCAATTGACCATTGTCACAAATGACGCGTATTGGATTTAGAATTATAATAAATTAATACCTAGATTTTAATCCTTTATTTTCCCAAAAAAATATTGACAGGGGATGCGATTTTATTATTTATTTTTCTGTTATTCAGATATTGAAACGGGGAAATGTTGAAATGGAAGAAAATTAACTCATATATATATATATATATATCAAATGGTTTAAAATGCTGCGCCATTTAATTAGGCAAATTATAGTTCAATTGTTAAAAAATGAATTGAAAATATAATATGTTGAATTGGGTAAACAATCGGGGCTTTAGATGGGGATGAAAATGTAGTAATTAATTTATTATGGCCTTTTATCTTTCAATTAAATCTTAACTAATTAGTACAAACAGTAACTGTTGTAATGTTTGATTATGACTTTGCCAAATTCCAGATTAACCTCTGTTATATAAGAAATACAGCTCGGGGAATCATTTTTTGTTTTGATGTTTTTATTGAGGAGATGGTGTTTAATGACCCTGTTACCTCTTGTACATGTGCTGTTTAACCAGTAAAAGTTATTTTATGTATAACTGATTGATCAAGCTCATTCCCCAAAACATACCACAATCAGAACACATGCCTGAAACACATGCGTCTGCTTTCTTTGGTTTTTCGCATTATGTAATACCGCGGCGTGGTTTAGTGGTAGAGTGTCCGCCTCACATGTGGAAGGTCGTGGGTTCAATCCCCTGCCGGGTCATACCAAAGACTTTAAAAATGGTACTAGAAGCTTCCCCGTTGACGCTCAGCATTTAGAGGAGAGTTCTAGGTCTGGTCGGCCCGGTGTCAGTATAATGTGACAGGGTGGGGTATCATACCATGTGTCTGCGGCATGATAATCCAGTGTGACAGTGCTCAGAATATTGTCTCAAGTAGACACCGTCTTGATATGACTGAAAAATTGTTGAAAGCAGCGCTAAACACCATACAACAACTACAACATCGCATAATGTAATTTCTGTTTTGAAAATAGCTCTTATAATCTCCTTTTTTTGGCATGAGTGACTTTATTACTCTATAGGTTCAAACCCACCATAGAGTTTTGTTCTTTATTCTACAGTAAATAATATAAGTTTAAAGGCTTGTCATTCATAGAGAGACCCAAATGAAAGAAATGGAACTTGCATTTTACTGTTTGTCAACCTCTGCACTATTAAAATATGATAAGAAAAGTAGGGGTCATGTGTCATAATTATAAGAATTTTTTTTTCTGCTCAGTGTGTACACTGTTGACAAAGTGAAAGTAGACTTCCGAAATCATGTATTCATAAACCAATTTCCAAGCATCAATTTTTTTTTCTAAATTCACAGTTCAAACATGACAATGCTGTCAAAATGTTCAAAATACATCAATAATACCATTCAAATAAAAAAAATGAGCATTAAAATAAGGAAAATGCATTTTTACAGAAGAAGAAAATGAGAATTATTTATAATCGCCATTATGTGACTACCCCACAGAAGCACTTCCTTTCTCCAATGGGGTACTATGTCTATATAATGGTTGTTTAGAAATTGACTGTGCACTGCCATATTGAAACGTCATCATGCTAACTTGACAAAAAACATGGCGCTCGCCATAGGTAGTTCGCCTTTGCTTTTTAAAAAAGTGCTTTATATTCATGACAAATATTTTAAAATAAGTTCTGTATAAATTGAAACAAATATCTTTATTCAAAGTTTAATATTGACAGCCTCAGTGTTTTTACAAGTTTCTCCGTAAAAGCAAAGTTTTCCAAACTGCCTGTGTTGTTCGAGTGTACAACCTGTAAATACCGGACATGACACTCAAATAATGTCCAATATCTTCATTTCAATACCTAGTAGGTTCATGCCTAGTTTTGTTGTGTCCAAGCGACCCAACTAAGGAGATGTAAAGCAATTAGTCCCATGTACAGGGAGAGCACCACTCTGTACACTAAAACAATTTACTATTTTCTTTAATTAGTGATATTTGTTAGTGTGGAGCACATGATCCAACGCTAGAGCACCGGATCCAAGATCAGAGGGTCGTAGGTTCAATCCTACACCTCGGCTATAATTATATTATGTCCCCTGTTCTTGAGCAAGACAGTTTATCCCCATATGCTCAGTGCTTATTCTGAGAGTATGCCGGAATATTTCAAGCGGGATTTGTGTAAGTTGTATGAACTTGTTTCACAATCATTGTAAAATAAATAAGTTTAAAATAGTGGAATAGAAGAATGAGATTGCTGTAATGCTCGTTAGAAGGTCCAACAGTATCAGAAGACAGATGCCCTTTGGCATCTCATTAATGATATAACCTGATTAGACATTTTAACTGAACTGAACCTAAGGCTATTATAAATTAATTGCTAGATTCTCATTCAAGTTTTATTAAAGAGGAGGAGGAGGGGAGGACAAGAAAGTAAGGGGGCAGGCAGGTTTGATAATCTGGCAATTAATTTATTATAGTGTTAATTTGAATCTAGAATATTTCACAGTTTAATTGTGTTTTGTTCAATGTAGCTCCAGCACTACTTAAGGTCTTCACTGAAACTATGAAAGCTATGCAGTAGGTTAATACCTATAAGATCTTCAGTGACTTCTGGTTTGACCCTACCAGGCTATTTTTGTCTGAGTGATGTCCCTTTTGAATTGATTGTTAGCAATTTGTTTGTTTATTTATTTTATTTATTTATTTCACTTACTGTATTTATTGTATTTTTTTTTATTTATTGGTAACCTATGCTTTCTTGTATCAGGGTAATTAAAAGATACTTTCTATTATTAGAGTATTACATAAGCATAATGATAAAACATAGATTACACATTACTCGTATATACAGTCAAACCTGTGTATGTGGCCACCTCTATTAAGCAGTCACCTGTCTTAAGCAACCACATTCATCATTTCTCATTTCTATGTTTTCAGAGCTAATTAACCTGTATTAAGCAATCACCTGTCTTAAAAGGCCACTTTTGCTCCTTCCCTTCACTGGTTGCTTAAGACAGGTTTGACTTTTTGTTCTTTATACACATTAATCATATATGTTCATTTCACACATTAATGATTATGTTCATTACACACGTCAATCATATAAGTTCATTACACACATTAATAATATTACACACGTTAATCATATAAGTTCATTACACACATTAATCATATATGTTCATTACACATTAATGATATTCATTATACATATTAATCATACATGTTCATTACACACTTTAATCATATATTTTCATTACATACATTAATTATTATCATGTATGTTCATTACACACATTAATCATATATTATGTTCATTACACACATTAATAATTTTGTTCATTACACACATTAATCATATATTATGTTCATTACACACATTAATAATTTTGTTCATTACACACATTAATCATATTTTATGTTCATTACACACATTAATCATATTTTTCAATTTGCAACAGGTGAGTGGATTTATGTTCCCATTACCGCTTGATGCATACTGAAAATATGGAATTATAATCCTGGCTTATACAGGATGTAAGGTACAAGGCCATAGCTGTGGTTCTATATGGCAAATATTATGAGGTGTTAAGGTCCACATGCCAGTTTACGGAGTGAGGTTACGTGTCAAATCTAGAGTGGTGTATGGACCGAAGCAAAATTGAGTTCCATATAACTTTTAAGGATGTCGAATAAACTTGTTTTGAAAAAAAAAGAATTCATTGGTATTTTGTTGCGTGTAAATATATTATTAGTCATGTTACTTATAATACAATGTAGTGTTAACTCATCACTGACTTGTCTAAGAAAAATGGTGACACTGGATCTTGTTTGATTGACAGCCTCCTCAGGTCAGTTGAATAGCGCTGGCTTATGGTTTTGTAACACAAGCAATGATAATGGTATCAATAGCCATTAAGGTCGAATATTTGAAATGGATTCACCTAACATAATGCTTTGATGTTTCAATCCTGAGAATTATTGGTGAGAACGGGCTTTAAAATAACAATAAAATGCATAAGTTGGTCATTTGTTTTGGTTTTAAATCTGGTCCTTTATGCCACAGGTGAGCGATGTAGGGTCAAGGTGGTCCTCTTGTTGATTATAAATTATGTTTATGTTTATTTCTATAAGATGGTTATTAAAAGTTAGTAATTTATGACAGATATACTTATATAATTTTCTTCTCTGCGATAAAAGTCTCATTTAAATAAATAGTAGTTATTTTGTATCACTTCTAAATATGAATAGACTGTGTTTTTCTTTCTTTCTTTTTTTTTTTCTTTCTGTTTTTTTTTTTTTTGATCTTTAAAAGCATCAAGTTCTTCCGCAAGTCACTGATAAACTTAAAAATATAACATTTTTTCACTGAGCCCGCAATTCTTGAATGCACACTTGCGGCAATGTCATTAAACAACAGTGCCTTACACTACTCAGCCAGGAAGGACCCCAGAGGGAATTGTAGGCAAATGAATGAATGATGTTTTGCGGCACGTTGACTCGTAAATAGGTCATTTTGTGTGCGCGGTAGTTGTAGTCAGAGTTGTAGCTATTACTATAATCATACACGCTTATTGCATCATCTTTGGCTATGTAAATATTGAAACAAAAATAGCTATAGTGATATTAATGAAACGATTTATTGAGAGAATTCATTAGAATAATTATTAGTACTGGTTCTAGAACAGCCATGAAGACTTTGAGCATCAATTAACTAAGTTCTAATAACCTGTTTCACAGTCATTGTAAAATATTTAAAATAAGTTTAAAACTCAATTAGAACAATTCAATCTACCATGAGGCCCTCAGTATCTATTATTAAACTACTTAATATCAGTATATTCTACATGTTTTATACTTTATTATACTTTTTTCATTATTTATTTTAATAAAGTTAAGTTTTCAAATAATTCATAATAAAATAGTTTTATACACCATGTCATTTTGTTCACATGATGTTTATACAGTTTGACGAAAAAATATAAAATTCTTACCTTAGTTTTGTTTTTTCCTGTTTAATAAATATATCTTTTTCTATTTGCATTCAACTGCACTTTTTTTCTTTTCTTTTTTTCTGGCTTCAAAATCAGTTTTTTCAGCCTTTTGTAATTAAATTACACAATATCCACAAGACTGACTGTAAGTACTTAATTACTCGACAGTAGTTGTAATAACTGGCAAGTTTCTGCCAATCTCTTCTTGTGAATATGTCATTAGAAATCCATTGCAATAATGAATGCTAATTTGGTACCAGTATCTTAAGCCACCTGCAGAGTTATTTTGATTTCCTTTAGGGCTGCCAGTGACTAGTGACACTTGAAACTACAAATTCTTATCTTTTCTATATCCATTAATTATGTGAGGTTAATAAACACGTTATAAATGAAATTCAATGCAACAGTTATAATATTATATAATAATTTCACAAACGTTAACTGACGCAAAACGAATGAAATATCCTTTCGGTCTTTTTTCGCAATTTTGAATAATTATAAAACCTTCCTCTTTGCCTTTACTGATATTTTTTTTTTAAATAAAACATTTCGATTGAAACTGTTCTCATATGAGTACTTTAAAAATCAAATGGATTACTCTGTAATGCAATATTATTGTATTCCCCGTATTGTTACATTGGCAGACTTTGTGATAGTTAAAAACCTCCAGAGATAGAAGAGATGCGCCCTATAACAGAATTCCAATAACTGGATGTCAGTTTCACCAGTATGTGAAGTGACTGTTGTCTAACAGCTTACATCACATCACCCCTCTTGAATAGCTAGTCTCCAGATATCTGCTTGTTTTGTGTAACACTCCACTTGAACACTGCTTTGTGGCTAACTGCTGCAATGATTGGAATTCAGATACCTGCTTGTTTTGTCATCACTCACATCTCTGTTATGGATGCATCACTTTGTGACTTGGTGGCTAACTACTACTTGAATGGTTGGAATCCAGATATCTGCTTGTTTTGTCTATCACTCACATCTCTGTTATAGATGCATCACTTTGTGACTTGGTGGCTAACTTCTACTTGAATGGTTTGAATCCAGATATCTGCTTGTTTTGTCTATCACTCACATCTCTGTTATAGATGCATCACTTTGTGGCTTGGTGGCTAACTTCTACTAGCATGGTTTGAATCCAGATATCTGCTTGTTTTGTCTATTTAATACTCACATCTCTGTTATGGATGCATCACTTTGTGACTTGGTGGCTAACTGCTACTAGCATGGTTTGAATCCAGATATCTGCTTGTTTGTCTATTTATCACTCATATCTCTGTTTTAGATGCATCACTTTGTGACTTGGTGGCTAACTGCTACTAGCATGGTTTGAATCCAGATATCTGCTTGTTTTGTCTATTTAATACTCACATCTCTGTTATGGATGCATCACTTTGTGACTTGGTGGCTAACTGCTACTAGCATGGTTTGAATCCAGATATCTGCTTGTTTTGTCTATTTAATACTCACATCTCTGTTATGGATGCATCACTTTGTGGCTTGGTGGCTAACTGCTACTAGCATGGTTTGAATCCAGATATCTGCTTGTTTTGTCTATTTAATACTCACATCTCTGTTATGGATGCATCACTTTGTGACTTGGTGGCTAACTGCTACTAGCATGGTTGGAATCCAGATATCTGCTTGTTTTGTCTATTGATCACTCACATCTCTGTTATAGATGCATCACTTTGTGACTTGGTGGCTAACTTCTACTAGCATGGTTTGAATCCAGATATCTGCTTGTTTTGTCTATTTAATACTCACATCTCTGTTATGGATGCATCACTTTGTGACTTGGTGGCTAACTGCTACTAGCATGGTTTGAATCCAGATATCTGCTTATTTGTCTATTTATCACTCATATCTCTGTTTTAGATGCATCACTTTGTGACTTGGTGGCTAACTGCTACTAGCATGGTTTGAATCCAGATATCTGCTTGTTTTGTCTATTTAATACTCACATCTCTGTTATGGATGCATCACTTTGTGACTTGGTGGCTAACTGCTACTAGCATGGTTTGAATCCAGATATCTGCTTGTTTTGTCTATTTAATACTCACATCTCTGTTATGGATGCATCACTTTGTGGCTTGGTGGCTAACTGCTACTAGCATGGTTTGAATCCAGATATCTGCTTGTTTTGTCTATTTATCACTCATATCTCTGTTTTAGATGCATCACTTTGTGACTTGGTGGCTAACTGCTACTAGCATGGTTGGCATCCAGATATCTGCTTGTTTTGTCTATCTGTCACATCTCTGTTATAGATGCATTACTTTGTGCTTGAGTTAGACAATGAAATTGTTCATTCATTGACCCTTGGATCAAATTTTCACATAATATAGAAATATCTTCATCTTCAATTAATACAAAATCTGGTCCTTAATCAAAATGGTGCACAACATGTCAAAAATGGTGCCAACATCTGGATCTGGAGTGTTTAATGTAAGACTCAAAGAAATTGACATGATGATAGATAGGAATGAGAAGAGCATACCCATTGTTTTGATTTCCAGACGGGACAAATATTTTGTATGCAATAGCAATAGAAAATAATATGTATATATATATAAATAAATAGATAGTGCCGAAATCTGGATCCTGTAATAACATAAAAATTACTGATGGTAGACTGGTGATCATGGAGGGCAATGAGAAGATAATGCCTGTTATTTGAATTTTAGGTTGTCTCATACCTCAACATGTAGCGCAACAATTAATTTTGTACTGTTCTATGTATAGAGACATGCACTTCTGCAACACTGGATACATTACCAATGGTTCTAAAAGTACTTAATTCCCATAGATAGTCATCTGTTGGTCCAATTATGCAGAAAAAACATGGGGTTGACCAGGTTGCTTTTTCACAATTTCGATTGTATGATTGCACCCCTTCATTTGTTGCAATGTATCACTACGCATCTTTAAACTGTTATAGCATCATCAAACAGTTATCAATGTCATCCAAACTTGGCAGCAATCATGAAAATGTTCCAATGTTCTCATATGCACAAAGAAATACGACATTTGATGCATTTTTAACAAAAGAATTTGCCCAACCGCTTTACACAGCTCTAATTTCTTTGGCGTAAGAATCTTGCTAACATCATGTAAGGGAGGTAATTCTTAAGTGAGACCTTTAAGATGATTGCCATTTTTTTTCTTCAGTTTTTCCTATGGATAGAATTTTATGAAACTTCCTAGTGTTTAAGTTTAACACATTTTCATGCAATAACAGAAAAATAAAGAAGACATGTTACTGTACAGATTTTCTGGTCACCAATAACTACCTTTTCATTAACATAACTGTCCTTGAAATTTGGCAAAAAAAATGATAGAAATAGATTTTACAAGCAACGTGAAAAAAAAAGTTAACATTGTTTATATCTAGTATTTAACTCAAAAACTCGTACATAGATGCATGCATATAATAAAAATTGTCATGGAAATGGTAATTATAACTTTAGGGTTTTTAAAAACAAAATCATTTCAGCAGAGCACTATTTTCATTTCAGCTTTGCAATAAAAACATAGAGTGTTTTTAGCTCACCTGAGCCGAAGGCTCACAGGTGAGCTTGTGATCACCTGGTGTCTGTTTTCTGTTCCGTCGTCTGTTGTCAGTCGTCAGTCATTAACTTTTAGCTTTTAACAACTTCTCCTCTGAAACCACTGGGCCAATTTTGAGATAACTTCACAGTAATGTTCCTTGGGTGACTCTCTACCAAGTTTGTTAAAATCATATTGATTCATCAAAAAACATGGCCCCAGGAGGCAGGGCAATTTTAATTAATAAAAACTTAAAAAATCTTCTTGTCAGAAACTACTCACGGGCTCGATTTTAAAATAATTTCACAGAAATGTTCCTTGGGTGATTGTCTTAGAAGTTTGTTCAAGCCATCTTGATTTGTCAAAAAACATGGCGGCCAGGGGGTGGGTTTAGTTTACTATGTAAGCTATAGTAAAAACTTAAAAAATCTTCTTGTCAGAAACTACTGGCTTGATTTTAAAATAATTTCACAGAAATGTTCCTTGGGTGACTCTCTACCAAGTTTGTTCTGGCCATCTTGATTCATCAAAAAACATGGCAGCCAGGTGGTGGGGTTAGTTATACCCCCGACAAACGAAGTTTTGAGGGGGTATACTGGAGACACCCTGAGGTCGGTCTGTCGGTCTGTCCGTTGCAATTTTCCTTGTCCGGAGCATCACTTGAAAAGTACTGGATGGAATTTCATCAAACGTCATACAATGGTAGAATATAATGAGAGGAAGTGCAGTGTACAAGAAACATAACTCTATTCTTACTAATTACAGAGTTATTGCCCTTTGATATTTTTTCTTGTCCGGAGCATAACTTGAAAAGTACCTGATGGAATTTCATCAAGCTTCATACAATGGTAGAATATAATGAGAGGAAGTGCAGTGTACAGGAAACATAACTCTATTCTTGCTAATTACAGAGTTATTGCCCTTTGATATATTTCCCTTTGATATTTTTTCTTGTCCGGAGTATAACTTGAAAAGTACCGGATGGAATTTCATCAAGCTTCATACAATGGTAGAATATAATGAGAAGAAGTGCAGTGTACAGGAAACATAACTCTTTTCTTGCTAATTACAGAGTTATTGCCCTTTGATATATTTCCCTTATCTGGAGCATTACTTTTAAAGAACTGGATGGAATTTCATCAAACTTCATACAATGGTAGAATATAATGAGAGGAAGTGCAGTGTACAAGAAACATAACTCTATTCTTGCTTATTACAGAGTTATTGCCCTTTGATACATTTCCCTTGTCTGGAGCATTACTTTTAAAGTACTGGATGGAATTTCATCAAACTTCATACAATGGTAGAATGTAATGAGAGGAAGTGCAGTGTACAAGAAATATAACTCTATTATTGCTAATTACAGAGTTATTGCCCTTTGATATTTTTTCTTATCCGGAGCATAACTTGAAAAGTACCTGATGGAATTTCATCAAGCTTCATACAATGGTAGAATATAATGAGAGGAAGTGCAGTGTATAAGAAACATAACTCTATTCTTGCTAATTACAGAGTTATTGCCCTTTGATATATTTCTCTTGTCCGGAGCATTACTTTTAAAGTACTGGATGGAATTTCATCAAACTTCATACAATGGTAGAATATAATGAGAGGAAGTGCAGTGTACAAGAAACATAACTCTATTCTTGCTAATTACAAAGTTATTGCTCTTTGATATATTTCCCTTGTCTGGTGCAGTACTTTTAAAGTACTTTTAAAGCCATCAGTGATAACAGTTTAATAAAGTTCATGAAAGAACCAAGTTGATGAATACATGGAGTTCGAGCAAAGCAGGTTCGATATTGTATTCCTAGTGCTCTTGTTTGTTTCTTATCCATAAAATTGTTGTCCCTCAACATAACTCGAAAAAGTATAACATTTATTGATTGCCATGAAAGCTTGTACACTGCACAATAATTAAAAAGACCGTTTTTAATTTTAACAAAACCATAAAAAAATTAACAATACAAACAACTCAATCCATAACATTCTCTTTTATCAAGAATTTTTTTTGTCTGGAGCATAACTTTAAAACTATTGGATATAATTTAATAAAACTTCATACAATGGTTAACCATTTTCTGTCATAGCGGCGTTCGGGGGTATTCATCACTACAGTGATAGGTCTAGTTTTATGTCAAATTAATGTCCATGTTTTATAGCATAAATGTCTGTATATAGCAATTAATATAAGAAGAGGTAATAAACTCTTTAAATAAACTTGTATTATGCTATTATTATACAATATTATACCAGATATAAGTTTTAAAAGATAATTCATCATAAAAAGATGAATGATACAATTATAATCAATGAATGAAATATTATTCATATACAGTTGATACTCACCAACTCGAACTCTTGATATTTTGAATTTCCGGTTATCTCAAATTTGAAGTTTGGTCCCGTTTTTTCCCCTTCTATTTCTATATTAATTAACTCCTGATATATCAAATTCCAGTAATTCGAATTATTCACTATTTCGAATCTGTTTTTCGGTCCCTCCATCCTAAAATCTATTGATTTCTCTCTCGTTATTTCGAATTTTTATCACCGCGTGAAGATGAAAGGCAAACCGTCGAAGGTGATAATTTTTGATCCCATACCTGTAATTTATCGCTTCATGTGTCTGTACTGGCCAGTAAGTTTATTGTGTCATCAAATTTTTATAATACAAACACGTGCGATACACACGCTAATTAGACAAACAACGCCGAAGTGTTAGAAGACGTTTTTGACATGTGCTATTTTTCGTCTTATTTTTTAGTTGTTAAATTGTTGTAACCATTGATTGTATATAATCTGTGTTTGTATTTCAGTTGCCTATTCTATTTATTTGATATTCATGTCAATTAAAAGTATATTTTGTTTATCTATTATATCACACTCAAAATTTACAATGTTCACGGACTGTGCAAATAGATAATTAGCCAACACACGGATAACAACGCACACCATACGTTTGCGTAGAAGAAGTTAAAAGTTGAACAAAAATAAACTCCTGATAAATCAAACTTCGGATATCTCGAATTATTTATACGGTCCCACGAAATTCGAAATAACGAGTTTCGACTGTATCATGAACCATTTTAAAATAAGTGTTTTTCTGAATATAAAAGTCAGAGTATTTATGGTTTAGACAGGGATGGTTTACTGCTTCATAATAAAGCAATTCTATATTTTTAGCTAGTTTCTTCACGGCAAGAAGTCTGCTTGAGATTTTTAGTGTCAAAGTGTACTTGAAGTCTTGGAGGAGGAGCTTAATTGTGTTTGGGGGAGAGTGCACTGCGACAAAGTTTCTTTCAAGGGATAGACTTTGGGAAGGCTTGTGTTTGAAACTCACAGGAATATTTATTGTGCCGGAACTGTGGATTGTTTCATGTACAATAGTTCAGTCTGATTCTTAAATTTGAAACCGTTCTCAAACATAACAGGTTAGTTCTGTGCTGGATTTGGATTTTTATCTTAGTTTGAAGACTAAGGTTTGGAACAGTCTTCAAACGTATAAGCAGCTATAGTAAAACTTCAAAAGCCTTCTTGTCAGAGTCTTTAACCTGATTTTGATGAAATTTCACTGACATTTACAATGGGTGAACCTCTACCATGTTTGAACTCTTCTACACATCTGTTAATCTTCAAAACAAATAAGAATTCTAACTACTTGCCCATCTTGTCTTTCTGGAATTTTGATGTATGATATAATCTATTTAAGTTGGGTAACTCAAGGTCAGTCAGGTGAGCAATATAGGGCCATCTTGGCCCTCTTGTTTTTTTATTGTGATATAGCGTATGGATAAAGTTTGCTTAAAACCTAACAATATACTCTCTGATACCTTCTAATTAAACTATAAATAACACTATTGCATAATTGGAGAAAAAATAGCTGTTAAAGTAAACCATCATTATATAAGCTGCAGTTGCAAAATAACATTTTTATACTAAATGAGCATTTTTGTATAACTGTAAAGATTTTTATTATATTTTATATTCAGGTGAAATTGTTATAAAACGTTATTTTTCACCAGTATGCTATTTCATATTTGAACATGATGCAAGAGACCAATTTCAAGCGTATCCATAAATAAGGGTGCCATCAGAATAGGGTCAGGTCTCGGGCAGGTCTTGACAAAGTTGCTTCCCTTTATGCGCAGACTTGAAACACATGAAAAACTCTAGACACTGTCTTTAAGTACTTTTTAAATAATTGCAGGATCCAGATTTTGCAGAAAGACATTAGACTAGTTTCTTCAAAAACTTGAAAAATGGTACTAGAAGCTTCCTCACCTGGTGCTCAGCATTTAGAGGATAGTTCTATACGACTGGTTAGCTCAGTGTCAGTATAATGTGACTGGGTGGGGTATCAAATTATGTGTCTGCGGTATGATTATAACCCCAGCGTTGAAGCGCTCAATACACTGTCTCAAGTAGACAACGTTGCGATACGACTGACAAATTGTTGAAAGCGACGCTTAACACTTTACACCAACAGCCTCATTTAACAACGTTGCATTATGTTTCTTATATTAAGTAACGGTGGTCCAACTGGATTATAAGTAACAAAAATGTTTGAAAGTCCAGTTAAGTTACACCCTCCCACCTTTTAAAGAAAATTTTTGATGAGAATCTAGCAATTAATTTATAATGGCCTAAACAACCATATTATTGCAGTAGTAAAATAACCCACAAATCTGATGACATTGTAACAACATTTTATTGAAATTGGGGCATCATTTTTAACTCATTTGGGTAAACAACCTCTACTGAACTTAGTAACTGTTGCAAGTAGTGAATTATTTTTTACTAAAGTCTGTTCTGTGGTTCATGAGTTCTTTATAATGTGTATCTATTGTTTCTAAGTTCATTATGGCTCAGTTTTATGAAAAAAACAGTTCAACTGTTTATAATAGGGAAAAAGCCATTTAAAGAAATGGTCGACTACAGAAAATCCACCTATAGGAATACTTCAAGGGAGGTAATGATGAAAAACTAGAAATATGTGTATAAATGATAAACATTGAAAAAACAAGTTCTCATTTGTTTATAATGTGGAAACATTGATAATAATGTGGAAACATGTGGTGCATATATTGCTACAACACCACTTTTATCCTTGACTAAGGAAGTGAATTATGATAAAATTGTTACAAAATATGAGAGGTGTAAAAAAAATTAGCTTCACCTGCAACAGAAGTTAGAAAATATCAGAGTTTTTTTCCTAGAAATTGAGAACTAAGGCCCAATTTAAGTCTTCAAGATTTATTGGAGGAAAAACTAAGACTGAAGCAAATTGGAAAATAAAGCATAACACTGTAAAAATCATGTAACCGTAAGTTACATATATCAGATATTACAATAATACTTCATTTACAGTGCTGTTGTTTTTAGCTCTACTGGCCAAAGGCCAGAAGTGCTAATGCAATGGCGCATTGTCTATCATCTGCCATCTGATGTCTGTCGTCTGTTAGCAGCACTTTCTTTGAAACCAATAGGCCAATTAAACTGAAACTTCACATGGGTGTTTCTATTGCATAGGAGACTATACAGAAGATTTTTTTTTCGATTTGAAATTCAAGATGGCCGCCTTTACCATAAATAGTCCAAAACTTAAAAAAATCTTCTTCTCATGAACACCGAACAGATTTTCAAAATGTTTATGTAGTAATGATGACCAACCATAGTTTTGTTAGATTTGTTCAAATGGTGTCCCGAGGGTTCAATTAGGAGACACATGTCATTGTAATATATATATATTTATTTTTTTTTAAATGGAAATGATTTTGCCTATATCTTCACAGAAGCATTGTTTGGTGAAGGAGGTTCAAATTTGTAAAAATGACTGGGTTCCACTGTCTTAAGGGGTCAGGAGGGGCCCCAAAAGGGTAAAAATTGGGAATTACTAAATTCGTTTTCTTAAGAACCGGTATGTCAGATTTGTTCATATTTTGCATAAATTATCCCTATGTGTAGGGGTTTGATTGCAGATAAGAATTTAGGGGCTAAAATTTATAGGGGCCCTGTAAGGGGACTTAGAATTTTACATAGGGATACTATGGGAAAACAAAAAATTCTCTTTTGCTTTCATCTGTTCTAAATTAAACTGAAACTTCACATGGGTGTTTCTATTGCATAGGAGACTATACAGAAGATTTTTTTTTTTTATCTGAAATTCAAGATGGCCACCGTTCCTAAAAATAGTCCAAAAATTAAAAAATCTTCTTCTCATGAATGGCCAAACAGACTTTCAAAATGTTTATGTAGTAATGATGACCAACTATAGTTTTGTTAGATTTGTTCAAATGGTGTCCCTAGGGCTTAAAATGACCCTGCCCTGATGTTTCTATTGCATAGTAGAATTTCAAAAAGTGCTATGGCCACTATGAGTCAGTAGAGCATCCTCAGGCCCTATTGGGCCTCTTGTTTTTTGCTATAATGAAAGAAAAATTCTTTTTTTTTCTATTTTGGGAATTTTTTTGGACTCTGTCAGTTGGTGAAACAAAACATGACTTTTGAATTGGAAAGTAGACATAATTCAGACTGTGATATAAGGTAACAAGGTAAAAAAGCCCCACCTATATAAGAGTTTTTTTTAGCTCACCTGATCCAAAATTTTGATATAACTTCACAGTAGTGTTCCTTGGGTGTCTCTGTACCGAATTTGTTCAAGTCATCTTGATTCATCAAAAAACATGGCCACCAGGGGGCGGGGCAAGTTAATTAGTAAAAACTTAAAAAATCTTCTTGTCAGAAACTACTGGCTGGATTTTAAAATAATTTCACAGAAATGTTCCTTAGGTGACCCTCTACCAAGTTTGTTTAAGCCATCTTGATTCGTCAAAAAATATGGCGGCCAGGGGGTGGGGTTAGTTTACTATATAAGCTATCATAAAAACTTAAAAAATATTCTTGCCAGAAAATACTGACTTGATTTTGAAATAATTTCACAGAAATGTTCCTTGGGTGACCCTTTACCAAGTTTGTTCAAGCCATTTTAATTCGTCAAAAAATATGGCGGCCAGTGGGGTGGGTTAGTTTACTATATTAGTTATAGTAAAAACTTAAAAAATCTTCTTGTCAGAAACTACTGGCTGGATTTTAAAATAATTTCACAGAAATGTTCCTTGGGTGACTCTCTAACAAGTTCAAGCCATTTTGATTCGTCAAAAAAACATGGCAACCAGGGGGTTGGGTTGAGCTTTTGTGATTGCCTGTCGTCTGTCGTCCGCCGTCCGTCGTTAAATTTTAGCTTTTAACAACTTCTCCTCTGAAACGACTGGGCCAATTTTGATATTATTTCACAGAAATATTCCTTGGGTAACCCTCTACGAAGTTTGTTCAAGCCATCTTGATTCGTCAAAAAACAAGGCGGCCAGGGGGTGGGGTTAGTTTACTATGTAAGCTATAGTAAAAACTTAAAAAATCTTCTTGTTAGAAACTACTGGCTCGATTTTAGAATAATTTCACAGAAATGTTCCTTGGGTGACTCTACCAAGTTAAGCCATCTTGATTCATCAAAAAAACATTGCAGCCAGGGGGTGGGGTTAGTTTTATGTCTTATTACTTCCCTTGTTTTATAGCATAAATGTCTGTATACCTAGAGTAATTATTATAAGAACTGTTAAATAAACTCTTTAAATAAGCTTTTTTTTGCTATTATTATACAATATACCAGATATAAGTTTAAAAAGATAATTCATCATAAAAAAAATGAATGATACAATTATAATCAATGATTGAAATATTATAAAATTATTCATATATCATGAACCATTTTAAAATAGGTGCTTTTCTGAATATAAAAACCAGAGTTCTTAAGCGTTCTTAAACATAACAGGTTAGTTTAGTGCTGGAACTGGATTTTTATCTTAGTTGGAAGACTAAGGTTTGGAACAGTCTCCAAACGTTTAGGCAGTTATAGTAAAAACTTCAAAAGCCTTCTTGTCAGAATCTACTGACCTGATTTTGATGTAATTTCACTGATATTTACCATGGGTGAACCTCTACCGAGTTTGAACTCTTGTATGCATCTGTTACATCTTCAAAATAAATCAAAATTCTACAACTTGCCCATCTCATCTTTCTGGAATTTTGAGTGTACATGTATTATATAATCTACTTATGTTGGGTGAATCAAGGTCAGTCAGGTGAGCGATATAGGGCCATCTTGACCCTCTTGTTTAAATTTATCCTGTTTTGTATGCATACCTTGAACAGAAATTGTCAGGTCTGGTTAGTTGAAGAAACTTTATAGATGATTGCTGGAATTTTCTGAGTGCATCAATTACTGTATATGCACAAAGTTCATTATGTGGATACTTCTTATTTTTTTATGACTTGTTACAGAGAAAATAAACAGTACTGTAAAATAGGTAGAACAGTTTGCAATCAATGGTAAAGTGCCCAAATTATAATGTTCTTTGAAGCATGTGTGTTTCAGCAATAAGGTTTTGGCTTCAGAAATACTTTTGTTTGCCTGGATATTTAGCGTCATTTTTATGCCATGAAGGGCTAACAGACAATCAGTTAACCTACCCACTCTTACCTTGGATCCTGGTGGAAAGTTAACCAGTACTCAAGCACACCCATCTCCCTAAATAATGGATAACTTTCACTCGAATCAGCCATGGGAGATGAAAAATGACAATGAGATGCAATGTCATATATATCAGTCATCACTGAGCCAGGCAGGGATTCAACCTTTGGATTGATAGTAAGACATGTGATTGACTGGGGAAATTTATTGCAAGCTGAGTTGCCATGCAAACAGCAAACATTTAAATATTTTTTCGATAAGGCCAATAATAAATTAATTGCAACATTATCACCACCCACCTGCCCACTTATTTATATGCCGCTCAACTATTTTCATTTTCATAAAAAAAATAAAAATAATAATAATCTTCCTCCCCCACTCCCCCTTTTTGAAGAACAATTTGATGATAATCTAGCAATTAATTTATGATGGCCTAACCTCTAACAGATAGCTACTAACAGTTGTAATATATTTGAATAAGACTTTCAGAATTTTGTAAATGCATTTAATTGTCAAAATTTGCCATCTTTCTGTGATAAAATGAAGTATTTTTTATTGACCGCTAAAACAGACTGGTGAACTGTGTGTTCACAAAATAAACAAAAAAAACAAACAAAAAAACTTTATCTAAAAGAGTATATAAAACAAAAAATGATCACCTAAATGTCTGCTATGTTTTTTCTGGCGACATAAAAAAAAAACACACACAAAAAAAATTGCTTCTGGAGTTACATCTTCTTGGAGCATTTAATCAGCGACACTGTTCCATCACTCTGTGAATCGGGAATCAATACGGGAGTAAAGACCAGTTAGTTTAATAAAGAAGACCAAAACAGTAATTCAGGAAGTCATGCATGATAAAATTGCTCATTACATTTTGTAAATCATTCAGATCGGTTTGTATGAGAAAATATTGAATATTGATTATAAAGATATTGATATGTTTATACGCTAACTTTTGTTTTCAATTACTTTCATTAGGGAATTGGATGAGAATATTTTATTACAATGATTGATTGATTGATTGATTGAATATTTAGGGTCATTTTTATGCCATTGAGGGCTAACAGATGATCAGTTAACCTAACCACTGTTTCCTGGGATTTAACCAGTACTCCAGCACACCCCATCTCCGCAAGTAACTGATAACTTTCCCACTTGAATCAGTGGTGAGAGACGAATGGTAATGAGACACAATGTCGTATATCAATCATCACGGAGACTGTTGCCGGCTGGGGGATTCAAACTCACAAGCCCTGGATTGATAGTCAAACGGTTATTACAATGAACAAAATTTCTAAAGGGCCAACTATTTTACTCCACCTGAGCAATACTCAAGGTGAGTAATTCTGGGTCCATGGTTGTAAAATGGTTTTTGAGTTTGATTTCATGCTCAGCTGAAAAATCAGTGCTCAACTCGAGCAAATCTCAAAAAGTCTAGGTTATTAAAAGATTTGTGTTTGAGATCGTATTCCCGTGAGCACGAAACTCAAGGTTTTTTTAGCATGGAAATTGGCAATCTAAAGAAGTGTACTCACAACAAACAAAATGGCTGCTCATGTCCGACAACAACGGTGAGAAATATGCTTCTGCCACCTCTGTTGCAGCTTATAGTTTGTCGTCTGTCTATGAACTTTTTGTAGTGTGCACTCTAGCACTTGCATTTTCATTGGGTCTCCACCAAACTGACACAGTTATTATGCAACCATAATTATCTTGGACAAATTCTCATCTGGCCAAATCGGATTATTACTGTCAGAGTTGTGAACCTTGAAATGTAAAAAAAATTGCAATATTTGACTTTATGTTCACTCTAATATCTGCATTTTTAATTGGCTTTTCACCAAACTGACACAGTTATTATACAACCATAATATCTTGGACAAATACTTCAACTGGCCAAATCGGATTATTAGTGTCAGAGTTGTGAACCTTGAAATGTAAAAAATTGCAAAATTTGACTTTATGCTCACTGAAGTGTCTACATTTTTTAATTTGCTCCTCACCAAACTGACACAGTTATTATACAACCATAATATCTTGGACAAATACTTCAACTGGCCAAATCGGATTATTAGTGTCAGAGTTGTGAACCTTGAAATGTAAAAAAATGCAAAATTTGACTTTATACTCACTGTAGTGTCTGCATTTTTAATTTGCTCCTCACCAAATTGACACAGTTATTATACAACCATAATATTTTGGACAAGTTCTTATACTGGCTTAATTTGATAATTGATGGGGTTTAATGGCCATGCAATATTTCGTTATTTGATGTTGTGTGCTCTCCAGCACGTGCAGTTTTCATTTGATCTTCACCAAACTTAAGCAGTAGTTATGTAACCTTTATTTCTTGGACGAGTTCAGAAACTGGCAAAATCGGATAATTGTTCTGAGTTATGGCCCTTGAATCGTCAAAAATTGTAATATGTGAACTCCAGCACCTGCAGTTTTTATTTGATACTAACCAAACTTGCACCTTAGTTATATATCTAATATCTTGACTGACAAGATTTAAATGTTTGACGAATCTCATAACAATTGCACTGTTCTATGTACATGCTCTGGAGCACCGAACATATTGCAGCCTACTGTTCTAAAAGTGCCTTGTTTCGATAGATAGTCCTCTGTTGGTTCAGCTATGCAGAAAAAAACATGGGGATGGCCAGGTCGTTTTTTTTTCACAATTTTGCTTGTTTGGTGACACCCCTTAATTTTTGGATAATTCCCCCCATTTGTTAATTTCTTACAGTGTGTCATTAAACATCTATATACTGTTATACCTTCATCGTACAGTACTGAGCTTGGCAGAACTTGAGCCAATGTTCGCATAATGTACAAAGAAATATGACATTTTAAACGGATTATATTGGCAAGTGACACAAACAAGTTGTCAGTGCAGACTTTTCCTGTATGCAGTGTGCACAAAATAATGCTTATGTATTGACGTATAACCTTTATTTACTTGAAAGTTATCAAATTAACAGTAATTGAATATTGGCCAAAACTTTAACACGTCCAAGCAATAAAGTATTGGGCAATGTTTACATTGAACTCCGTAATCGTTCCCGAACAAAGCCTCGAAAATGAGACCGGGAACGAGTCTTCACGATGTTATCTGATGATTGATCGGAAACCCAAAAGCGGTTCGTTGAAAATGGCAAATGTAAACAAAAACAAAAAACGTGGCTTCAGAAACCCAGTGTTTGTAATAAAGAGGTTATGCAATCAGACACTTAAGACGCGTATATCTCTAAGTTATAAGTGTATCTTCATGCTGGGCGCGTGTATTTAGGACAGGGAATTGACAGTAATATGCCAATATAATCTCTTTAAGCATTTTCAGTAAAATTAATACCCAACTGATTTACATAGGTCTAATTTCTTGGTCCATTGAATCTTGTTACCATCATGTAAGGGAGGTAATTCTTATCAAAATTGCCTTCTTTGGCATTGTCTCTTCAGTGCAACAGCCGAGTGCTTTAGTGCCAATCTTGGCTCTTGCTTTTACATTTGAAGCACACCAACAGAAACGTCTTATCAATATTTATATATTGAAATATTGGTATATCGCAATTCACTTTATAGCAATAAGGCGTATCGTATGGACTATGCCATGTATCAGCTGTATTGCAATACAGCAAGTAACCAACTAAATTGTATTTCTAACACAGAAGTATGGCGCTTCAGGACTGCTTCATTATACAATCAGTGTTGTTCTAGAGCAAGTGAAGGGTATTGTTGGCTGAAAGTCATTTATCCTGAAAATTTAGTGTATGTAATTATGTGTTTAGAGGGTATTATTACTTTATATGTATTTTACTTAATGTTAAAAGATACTCATGAGTTTTGTCACATTTTCAATAATTATTTGTATCACATTGTATCGCATATCAGTATACTTGTATTGTGATACATAGAGTATCGCCATTGGCCAAGCAACACACAGCCCAAATGCATTCTATTTTAGATGTTCTCAAAAATCATAACAATTGATTAATAATAATATTGATGTCGCCCTGACATAACAAAAAGTTTCAAAATTGTGGTCAATTCCTGCCGCAACAACAGCTACCCCAACAAGTGAACCATAAACTTAACCAGGAAGAAGAAGAGCGTTAGTCAACTGAAGCATGACTCAGACATTGGCGAGTATTCCACAGCAGTTTCTTCAGCGATACATTGCATCCATATTGAGGGCGAGATGATGCAATAGGAATATCTTAACTGTTGTCATCCATCATGCGTCTAAAACAGTTGACATTTTGAAAAGTTGTATGCAGTTTTAATACCTAAAGGTGAACCTAAATTGTTAATTGCATGATCCCCCCCACACCCCCACCCCCACCCCGGAGCCTTGGGATAGGGGAAAAACAGTCAAGTTTAAGTTCAACTTTGAAAATCTTCTTACTATAGAAAGTACTGAGGAACATTATGGTGAACATGATTATGCGGATGCATATGGATCCTTTATAAAAATTGTGAATTGTATGTCCTTGGGTCTCATGGTTTGGCCCTGGTGGTGGGGCTTTCTTCACTAAATCTATATAAGAGAAAATGAAAAAAAACATAATTTCTGATAAATGAATATTAATTTGAATGGTTTTTGGTGCGATTTGTTGTTGCTGTCATGACAGTTAATGGTTATGTTTTATTGACAAAAGTTGGAAAATAGATTCATATAGCCTGTCATCAAGGATAATCAGGGGACCATTAAGGCCCATGGGCCTCTTGTCATTTTAAAATAATTGTTGATATTTTATAAAAATGGTCCCCATGAGCCGGGGTTTCAAGTTTGTTTAAATAAAGAGGCTAGGGACCATTGCCGGGGCCCGGTAGATGAATGTTTATTAGCTCTACTGGCCAAAGGCCAGAAGTGCTTATGAGATGGCGCGTTGTCTGTCGTCCGTCGTCTGTCGTCTGACGTCTGTCGTCTGTTAGCAGCACTTTCTCTGAAACCACTAGGCCAATTAAACTGAAACTTCACATGGGTGTTTCTATTGCATAGGAGACTATACTGAAGATTTTTTTTTTTTTGATCTGAAATTCAAGATGGCAGCCGTTACTAAAAATAGCCCAAAACTTAAAAAATCTTCTTCTCATGAACGGCCCAACAGATTTTCAAAATGTTTATGTAGAAATGATGACCAACTATAGTTTTGTTAGATTTGTTCAAATGGTGTCCCTAGGGTTAAATATGACCCCGCCCCGAGGGTTCAATTACTGGTAGGGGACACATGTCATAATATTTTTTTATTTTAAAATGGAAATGATTTTGCCTATATCTTCACAGAAGCATTGTTTGGTGAAGGAGGTTCAGATTTGTAAAAATGACTGGGTTCCACTGTCTTAAGGGGTCAGGAGGGGCCCCAAAAGGGTACAAATTGGGAATTACTAAATTTCGTTTTCTTAAGAACCGGTATGACAGATTTGTTCATATTTTGCATAAATTATCCCTATGTGTAGGGGTTTGATTGCATATAAGAATTTAGGGGCTAAAATATATAGGGGCCCTGTAAGGGGACTTAGAATTTTACATAGGGATACTATGGGAAAACAGAAAATTCTCTTTTTCTTTCATCTGTTCTGAAACCACTAGGCCTGTTAAACTGAAACTTCACATGGGTGTTTCTATTGCATAGGAGACTATACCGAAGATTTTTTTTTTCAATCTGAAATTCAAGATGGCTGCCATTACTTAAAATAGTTCAAAACTTAAAAAATCTTCTTCTCCCGAACGGCCCAACAGATTTTCAAAATGTTTATGTAGTAATGATGACCAACTATAGTTTTGTTAGATTTGTTCAAATGGTGTCCCTAGGGTTAAATATGACCCTGCCCCAAGGGTTCAATTAGGGGACACATGTCATAATTTTTTTTTTTTTTTTTTTTTTTTTAAATGGAAATGATTTTGCCTATATCTTCACAGAAGTATTGTTTGGTGAAGAAGGTTAAGATTTGTAAAAATGACTGGGTTCCACTGTCTTAAGGGGTCAGGAGGGGCCCCAAAAGGGTACAAATTGGGAATTACTAAATTCGTTTTCTTAAGAACCGGTATGTCAGATTTGTTCATATTTGGCGTAAATTATCCTAATGTGTAGGGGTTTGATTGCAGATAAGAATTTAGGGGCTAAAATTTATAGGGGCCCTGTAAGGGGACTTAGAATTTTACATAGGGATACTATGGGAAAACAGAAAATTCTCTTTTTCTTTCATCTGTTCTGAAACCACTAGGCCTGTTAAACTGAAACTTCACATGGGTGTTTCTATTGCATAGGAGACTATACCGAAGATTTATTTTTTCTATCTAAAATTCAAGATGGCCGATATTTCTATTGCATAGTAGAATTTCAAAAAGTGCTATGGCCACTATGAGTCAGTAGAGTGTCCTCAGGCCCTCTTGGGCCTCTTGTTTTTATATAGGAATATTATGGAAAACCAATAAATTCTCTATATCATCTGGTTTAAGAAATCATTCAATTTTAAATTCTAGATATATCAATTAGTGTGGTTTTGAGTAGGAATAGAGTCACTGTTAATCTGTGCAGAGGGGTATGAATCCTCGAAATGGGTGTCATGTTTCATTTTATCATTTTTGTCACTTCATTATTGTTTTTAAATTACAAATCCTTGTGTGGTTTCAGGGAGCCATATTAGTGATGGCAACAATAGGAACACTGTGGCTCATGCATTTCGTAAGAAGTGACAATTTGAGTAATACAATAGAATTATCTGCAACTCTGCAGTTTTGCAGGTATCAAGGTTCTGGGTTCATTCTTCATATTCATCTGTTGATGGGATTTTTTTAAAATGTATGTTAATTTGTTGGGTTTTTTTACGTAGAGTGAACCTGGAATCTTCCTTCCTGTTGATGTTGATTGATTGATTGATTTATTGCACTTTTATGCTATCTATGGCTAACAGACAATCACTTAACCTAACAACTATTTACTTGGGATCATGGAAGGTTAACCAATACAAAAGTACACCCCATCCCCACAAGTAGCTCATAACTTTTCCATTTGAAATTATAAGCCATGAGAGACGAATGATAATTAGACGCTATGTTGTACATCAATCATCATGGAGACTGTAGTCGGGCAGAGAATCAAACTCATGACCCCAGGATTGATGTTCAGACACGCTACCAACTAAGCTAATCAGGCTGACTGTTGGCATTGAATAACCTACAATGTGTTGGTATGTCTTAAAACCCCATTCATTCATTCATTCATTCATTCATTCATTAATATTGTTTAGTCAACAGAGTACTTTTTTTTTTACAATGGGAAAACATAATTTCCATTTTTCTCATCTATATACTATAATTTCTTCATTCTAAGGTTAAGTCCAGTCAAAATTTGAAAAGAAGTGACAGTGGTGAAAAAGGGACAGCGACTTAGACCCTGTCGGGCCTCTTGTTTAAAGATGTCCTTTATGCAGTGTATACAAACTTAAGTGCAGGAATAAATATCCTGTTTTTGGCTCGGACTTCTGATTGTGCCAAAACTGTCTGTGTAGCAAATTCCAGCAGCCATTGGAGAAATCATTTATTTCAAGATTGTGACAACCTTGATAAGAAATGTAAATATACTGCTTGACAAGTCAGTGGGGTAAGCTATTAGCCTGGTAAACAAAAAGCAATTAATGGTACAGTGTCAGCTGAACAAAGTATTAAATTAAAGAGAGTTCTAGATATCGGTGATTGTTAGGATAAGTTTGTCCTTATTTTTAGCGCAGAAGTGCATACATACCCAATGGTCATCTGACGCAGATTATCATCGCTTTTCTGAAAACTTCTAGTCCAGTTATAATCAAACTTAACATGGATGAGTCTCAAGGTTTTGTAATAGTCAAAATGGCTGCCATTTCTAAAAATAATACAAAACATTAAAAAGTGACCCCAAAAGAGTTAAAATTGAGAATTTTTCAAAAATCTTTTTCTTAAGAACCTGCTGTCAAATTTTGATTTTATTTGGCATAAATTATTCTATGAGTTGGCGACTTCAGTTTATAGGAATCAAGGGGCTAGTATTTATATGGGGTTCTGTAGGGGGACTGAGTTTTACTAAGTGTACTATGGGGTAATGAAAAATTCTCTTTTTTTTTTCTCTATTTGTGCAATACTGAAATTTTATTCAGTTTGAAATATTATGAAAAAGCTCTTTAAACATGTGCAATGTGAGACAAAATCTGATTGAGTTTTTACCTTTTCACGGTCCTGACAGGTTATTTTTAAAACTCTCATAAAAATCGTATTTCAAAAAATATAAAATGCTGACAACTACATTTTCCTAATTTTCCTAGTAATTGACTTTAACGAAGGAATCTGAGTAAACCAAATATAATGAATGTCCTTCACTTTGACACACGCTGACTGTGCACTGAAAGTTGACAGCTGAAATTATTGCCTGGTAGAGCTGTTAGTGTTTTTTTCCCCTTTATATAAAGGATTACAGGTTATGGACAATTTAAAACAAACCTGATATGTTCATTATTTTCAATTTACCAGTAGTCTCGATGTTAATTTTACACAAATCGACAATAATTTAATGTAATCTCCAATAATTAGTCTGGAAACTAATTTTATTTTCGTAAAACGGTATAAACTTAGCAAATATATGATAATGTCAACCGTAGTTCATTGTTTATTCAAGTGAGACAGTTATAAGTTACTTGTTGTGGTGGATGTGCCCAAGTACTGAATAACCTTCCAGGATCTCAAGAAAGAGTTGTTTTAAGATTAACTGATCCTTGACTCGCTGCTGTAATAAAGCGTCTAGCTATTGCTTAAAGTGATGTTATGTAATAATATAATTGCCCATCTTACAGCATTCTACCGGTTAATCGATGGATATGTCATATTAATTAGAGCTAATTTTGCTCTGGTTGGTTGTTGTGCAGTTAAAAACTGTTATTGTCGCAAAAAGACTTGAATAAAATATATTGGACATAGAGAAATACGAATAATGAAAAATCATTTTAGTTTCGGATTCAAAAGACTTCACCTTGACTCGGAGAGTTTCGTCTTCGGTTCATATCACCAATTAATGGCATTTAAGTCAAATAAGAAAAATGATATTTTTGAAGATTAGTATTTTAAACTGGTGGAAGGTAGAGTTGGAAATAATGGGTTTTAGCCTTTAGACTTATATGCTTTTTTTCGCTTAATTTACTGTGATAATTGGGCATAACATCAACGGTTGATGTCAATACAATATTCCCCCTTCAATGCTCTCCCCTTAAATCCTACCCACAAAAAAAAAAAGTAGGGGTGGTGGGTAACTGATTAACTTTTATCCCCTCGATGGAATAAGAATTTAGGCTTAATATTTAAACATAATAAAAAACAAAACAATGCACTTGAAACATTCATGTAACAGATATATGGCTGCTGTTCTGACATCTATCTGGTTATAAATCTAAGTGTTTTCAAATAGTTTCTAAACAGAGCCTAAATCATAACTATCTGATGTTGGGTGCAGAGATTATTTTCTCGCAACTTTGTTAATTGTTAATTTACAAAAAATGTTGAATTTGTTCATGAATGAATTTACTGTTTGACAGAGGTGTTGTAGTATAATGAATTGCTTGTTTCCGTTTAGGATAAGATCTTCATTACGTACTTTTTTAACAAATCTGCCAAAATTGATAAAAAATGCAATGAAAATGTGGGTTGCCTAGTTATAATGATCAAAGTTTTATAATTACATTTAATAGAAGTTGCACAAAGGTGGTTCATCTTGTTAAAGGTCCTCTGTGTAAATTGGTTTATTTGGCAATTATGAATTAATTGCTAGATTATCATTCAGTTTTTTTCTTAAAATGGGGGAAGGAGGATTTTATCTCTTTTTTTTTTTGTCTTATTATTGTTGTGTTTTTTGTGTGTGTTATTTTTTTATGAAAATAAAAATGGTCGGGCAGCATGAAAGATAGGATGCAGGTGGGAATGATAATCTAGCAATTAATTTATTATGGCCTTAGGTTCTCTTTGCTAAATATTATTAGCTCATTCAAGGTAGTTTAACAATTTTTATGCTTCCCCAAAGGGGGGACGCATATAGTTGCTGCTTCATCCGTCTGTGCATACGTGCGTCCATCCGTGCACCATGTGAAAACATGTAAATGGGCTACCATTATGGCTACACTAAAAATGTCTGAATTTGGAAATGGATGAAGCAATAGGCCATAATAAATTAATAGCTGGTTTATCATCCCCGCCCGCTCCCCCTATTACGATAAAATATGGATGGTTATCTAGTAAATAATATGTAATGATAGAGTGATGTAGAAAGAAGAAGGGGAAAGACACAAACCTACTGATAATATTCTGAAGTATCTACTTATCTTTGTCCCATTTGTCTAACTAACTTCCACTTGTCGGTCAGTCATGTCATTACCATGATGTTTATTAGAATCTTCAGCGGGCATATTTCATCAAGATTTACGAAGACAATATGCTAAAGGTCAACAAATACAATCTGTTGTTTTAAGAAAAACTTTTTTTTTAATCGATTTTATGAATGGTTTGATTGATTTATTGAATATTTATGCCATCAAGGGCTAACATTTGATTGGTTTTCTGGACCACTCTTTACTGTGATCCTGGAAGGTTTACCAGTACTGGAGCACACCCATCTCTGCAAGTAATTTATAACTGTTTGACTTGAATCGGTGGTGAAAGACAAATGACAATGAGACACAGTCACATGTGCTGCATCTCAGAAACATTGATCACGCCTGGATGACCTCTGGATTGAGTCATTGGTTTTACAGACTGAGCTAACTAGGTCCAGCTTCATGAAACAGAGCTGGAAAATGCTATTAGTGTTTTATGGTATTCCTTCAAGAGTCTACCTCAACATCATTTTTATACTGAAATCGTTATGATCAGTAACCAAATACCTGTCATAACTGCAATATTCTACATATCCTTCATCATAAATAATCAGGAGTTTGAATTTCCACCTGGTCACAGTCTCCAAGATGATTGATATATGACATTGTGTCTCATTGTCATTTGTCTCTTACAAGTGCTGAGTCAAGTGGCAAAGTTATTGGTTACTTGTGGAGGTAGGTACAGTGCTCTAGTACTGGGTGACCTTCCAGTATCCAAGAGTGCGCTAGTACTGGTTGACCTACCCGTATCCCAGTAAAGAGTGGTTACATTAACTGATTTTTCAACTTTTATGGCATAGAAATGGTGCTTGATATTCAAACAAACTTACTGTATCACCTTGTAGACCATTAAAGTTGCATGAAAACCCCCAATATTATACTAAAAGATACACTTCAGGCCCATTATGATATGGACCTGAAACCTTAGAGAGCAAAACCTTCGTTTGATGAAAAACACTGCTATTATGTCTATGATCCATAAACAAATAATCTTTCTATGTTTTCTTTCATTTTATTGTGCTGTATATTGTAACTCAATATACTCTTTATTGTTATTTTGTTTATTTTTTGTCGTATGCTTTGATAATGTACATGAAATGCTTTTGTCTTCATTGAGATTGGCATCCTGACAGTTGCTGTCTTTGTGCATACGTAATTGTCCCGTTATTAGTTTATACGTGTTTATTGAAGCTTGATTGCATAGCAAGTTCAGAGCTTATATAAACCTCTCTCATGTCTGCTAGAACTAGTATTGTTGAGTGTTTTTTTTTTTTAGAGAAATCGTGTCGAGCTAGGGATAATGAGTCCACAACCTCTCATGTAAGCAGTCGAGACTATCTACTAACATGCCATGCTTTTTAAATTTTAATTTTTCATGTTACTAGTCCTAATCTCCAAGATGATTGATATACAAAATTGTGTCTCATTGTCATACTTCTCTCGATCACCAGAGATTCATTTGGGGATGTTATCAGTTACTTACGAAAATGTAGGTGCTCAAGTATTGGTCAACCTTCCAGAATCCCAGAAGAGAGTGATTAGGTTAACTGATTGGCTTCAGGCCTCAATGGCATAAAGTATATATTAATTATTTAAACAAATTGTTGATAAAAGATCTTCATAGAAATTGTTTTCGAGATCCAATATTTTGCATTCCAATAAAGGCTTGCTCTGATATTGTAGGTTTTGTTTTTCTCCAGATTAGGTTGACTGATAATGGATTTTATACAGACTTATTTGCATTCAGGGCACACGGTGGGTGATACTGTCACTGCTAAAACAGCTGTGACGCGGTTAAATGTCACATCAAAATAGACAGTCTAATGCCCTGATACAGGATACAAGCATCTGTGGCTTCTTATTCTGTGCATTTTTAATGGTCGTTTAGGAAATACCAATAGTGTTACAACTGGAGTGCTGATCAGAGGTGCATCAATGGTGCTGAGGCCATTAGGAATCACGCCCATTCAAACATTGGAATGGTTTATTTGAATATTAGCAGTTGAACTATTGTATGGTATGGGGTTTCATTTTTGGAAGGCTAGCATAGTGAGCTTTCTATAGCTGTAGTGTGGAGTCATTGTGACATCATCTTGTTCATTAAGGATCGTATCCGAAAATATCCGGAAATGTAACTTCCAAATTAATCTGTAGAATTTCAGTTGTAAACAGTTTCATATCTGTAACAGGGAGGAACACTGATGTTTTGCCGATCTAGTAATCCGTAGTAATGTGGGAATAGTATTTTAAGTGTCATTCACTACCAAATGTCTGCTGTGGTTTTGATAGAAAGATAAAGAAATAGGTTTCGAGGCTGATTTCCATGCTTTATTCTCAAGCTTTATGAATATTTCTTTCATTCTGGTCAAGTTGTTTGGGAATGGTCATTGTTTATTTTCACTGTCTAAAAAGTTAAATTTATTTAGTCGTCAAAACCAATGATCCAAGTGACACTGTTGACTGTACTGCTAATTAAACATATTTTTCAATTTCCCAAATCCTAATATAAATGAATTTGTTCAAGTATGCGCGCGAAGCCTTCCATTCCCTCGGGCTGTTCAGGCCTTTGATTTTCTTTTGTATGTCCGTTTCATTTACAGTCTAGCTGGGTTTGGTTAGCTCAGTCAGTACTATGTCTGGCTATCAACTCAGGGGTCATGAGTTTGAATCACGGCCCCTCGACAATCTCTGTGATAATTGATTTACAATATTATGTGTCTTTATCATTTGTCAGTTACTTGCGGAGATGGGTGTGTTTGAGCACTGGTTAACTTTTCAAGATCCATGCAGGAACGAGTGCTAAGGTTAACTAATACTCATTACTAGTGTGGTGGGGTTGAGGCATATAGTTGTCCTTCTTTTTCCATATGTCACATTTTCTTGTCAACTCTAATCTTAAACTTTTGCAATAAATTTTCACTTAACTTGGTATGGAATATATAAGTATGAAGTCCATGCAGTTACACATTTCATCCTTGCGTCATGGGGAATGGCCTGATTTAGGCCAAACTTAATATGGAGTACTTGGTACAAAATAATGACTAGCAGTACAAAGGTCTCATACATCCATATCAATGTATTCCGATCCATTGACTTTCTGATCCGTCAAAGTCTTTATTGTATTTACCTGCTGTATAATAAGTGGGGGCCCCTTATCAAGATCATTTTACATCTCACTACTAAGGTCTTAGGTTCGAGTCCTGCTTGCTCCAAAAACTTTATGTAAGGAAGATTGCCAGTTACTTGCAGAAAGATGGTGGTTCTACTCGGATTCATTTTCATCTTCTTCCACCAATAAAACTGGATATGCTGTATAAATTATACCTGATATGTCTTAAAATTGGCACTTAACCCCATTAAAAAAGTAAAAAAAAACAACAAAAAAACTTTTGACTGAAATCTGCCAAGTATATAATTTTAGAAAATCATGTTTATTACCATTTGTGTATAATAAGGGCTGTGTGTTGGCATTTTTCTCATCTCCGATGTGTATCATGATACTTCATTTTCAGAACGATACGTATCACGATACATATTGCTTGTGAAAATAAAAGGCGATGCATATTACAATATTTAAGTCGCGACACAATGCGCATCATGATACTGATTTTTAAATTGTATCTTATGCAATCACCATAATTGTATAATAAGGTGTATGTAATAACTATTCTTGTATGCAACTAAAAAGTATCTTTATTAACAGAGAACAACAGAACTTATTACACTGCATAACTGCGAGAGTGATGAAATAAATATAGTGGGATAGTGCCTGATGGGAAGTAGATTCTGTCAGAACCAGTTTATATAAAAAAAATTGTCTTGCTTTTCAAAAATCGTTCTTTCTTATTTGTTATAGTTTTTATGAGCTTTTTTTAGCTCACCTGAGCCAAAGCCTCACAGGTGAGCTTTTGTGATCGCCTGGTGTGCGTCATCTGTCTTCCATCGTCTGTTGTCCGTCGTTAACTTTTAGCTCCTAATACTCTGAAACCACAAGGCCAATTTTGATATTACTTCATAGAAATGTTTCTTGGGTGACCCTCTACCAAGCTCTTTCAAGCCATCTTGATTCATCAAAAAACATGGCCGCCAGGGGGCAGGGCAAGTTTAATTAGTAAAAACTTAAAAAATCTTCATATCAGAAACTACTGGCTTGATTTTAAAATAATTTCACAGAAATGTTCCTTGGGTGACCCTCTACCAAGTTTGTTCAAGCCATTTTGATTCGTCAAAAAACATGGCGTACAGGGGGTGGGGTTAGTTTACTATATAAGCTGTAGTAAAAACTTAAAAAATCTTCTTGTCAGAAACCACTGGATCGATTTTTAAACAATTTCACAGAAATGTTCCTTGGGTGACCCTTTACCAAGTTTGTTCAAGCGGTTGTGATTTGTTAAAAAACATGGCCGCCACAGTGAGGTGCAAGTTTACTATATAGGCAGCTATAGTAAAAACTTCAAAAGCCTTCTTGTCAGAATCTACTGACCTGATTTCGATGTAATTTCACTGACATTTACCACGGTTGAACCTCGACCAAGTTTGAACTCTTCTGCACATCTGTTACATTTTCAAAACAAATCAAAATTCTAAATACTCGCCCATCTTGTTTTTCTGGAACTTTGAGTGTACATGTACTATATTATAATCTTCTTAAGTTGGGTGACTCAAGGTCAGTCAGGTGAGCAATATAGGGCCACCTTGGCCCTCTTGTTTTCTATTTCATCAAGAATGATATTGCAATGCACAATATCTGACAATCGTATAGATGCATCGTGGGTCTAAAGAATGCATTGCATCACGATCTATTGGAAGTTTTATTTAAAGGGGAACGCAAGCCTGTGTATAAAACAGGATAATATGAATAGCTATGAGTTCAGCTTTCTATTAATAGTATTATTATGCATAAGTTCGAGTCCATAAAGATATATCAGCTCGTTTTGTAACGGTCATTTTCGCACATCGATTTGTGGTGGACGTCGCCATTTTGGATACCTGCGTGACGTCATAACTGCACTTCCGGTTTAAAACATAATTGATTTATACACAACAGCAGATATAGAAACGTGCAATTATAATCACCGGCAAAAGTACTAGCAAGAATAATAAAATGGATTTTAGTAACGGGGAAGGACTTGTGGCCTACAACTTTGAACCAGAAATTTCAGAAGCAGAGTTAAATTAATTAGAAGACGAGAGAAATAGTGAGACGGCACAGTTGTTCACACATGTGAAAGATTTTTGCAGCTGCGAAAACTGTGTATGATGCTTTCGTCTGACGAAAATACGTGCTGCAGATGCAATGACCACACTATTGGAAATTTAGAAGATTTAGAATGTATCACAGAAATAATACAGATATGTCACAGCAATGTCTTATGAAGTTTTCACCCAAAAAGATGATAACTGTTAAACAGTCACACCGATCATGAACCAGAGATCAAACCCGAAACCCATCAATCACGACTCTGACATCTTATCATGTAGCCTGACATTGATGATTGAATTTTTCAAAATAGTAAAATTACCCTTAGCTTGATAAAAAAAGTAATTATTGCCGTCAGTATTGATGTTTTGATGTAGATCCAGGCGAGCCTGCACATTCATGCTGTACTATCAGGGTATATACTGTTTGCTACTCAGTCAATACATTATAAAAAAAACCCACACTAATTAGACCAAGAATGGAATTTAAGGGAAAATGTTTTGTTACATATGTTTACCTGTCTAAGAGAGAATAAGAAATAATATTATATCTCATTTCTTATCGTGTTTAGCTGGTGCGGCCATTGTTGCGAACTGAGAAATGGCTGATAAAATTTTGATTTCATACCCTTTTTAGTAAATTTAGATGAAGCATGAATGAGTTGGGGGGGGGGGGTTGTTTTACATAACTGGCACTGTCTTTTGATTATTCAAATGGTGTTACTTCCCAATTTGATATATAATGATTATCTATTCTACCAGTTCTCTGAACATATATGAATGTGTCTCCTTATAGGGAGTGTCATATGGAATATAATGTCTACAGGCATATTGCACAAAGTGTATGTTACTGTCCAGCTACTGGCACCCTGCTGAGCTTTCATAATTCACACCATGTGGTAATGAGAAATACCCTGCCACAGTGTGCATATTGTACCCTAATAAGCGTAATCACCCCAGGTTTAATGACCCCAGGCTTTATGACAGGATGTTATATCACATAGTATTATGCCTTATTACTAATTTAAACATTTTCAGTTAATAAGGGTTTCAATATCAATGCAAACTTACAAGTAAAAAAATTATGTTATATGATTTTATGAATATTTTTCATAAACTGTATACCAGAACACTATTTTAACAGTAAAAAAAACTTTTCATGTATTAATGAACAAATAAAGGTTTTACTTTATCTTTTTTCATTACGAAGTAGAGGTAGTTCAAATGTCTATTGAAGAATAATGACCTAGTTGACTGTGAAAAAGCCATATATCAATAAACTAAATTGCCTTTTAATTATAAAATTAATAAAATGAGTTTATGAACAATTAATGGTTGACTAAATATTTGGCATCATTTTTTTGCCATCGAGGGTTTACTGTACAGATGTTCAGTTAACCTAACCACTGTTTCCTGCAAAAGTTAACCAGTACTCGAGCACACCCAGCAACCGCAAGTAACTGATAATTTTTCCACTCGAATCAGCAGTGAGAGACAAATGATATTGAGACACAATGTTGTATGTCAGTCATCACAGAGACTGTCGCCGGGTGGGGATTCGAACTCGAGACACCTGGATTAATAGTTAGACACATAACTGACTGAGCTAATCGGGCCTGTCACAATTAATTGGCCTTAATTTGTATTTTAATAATAACTTTTAGATACCATGTCGTTTTCACACCTTATGTTTTGGCATTTACCTCTTGTTTTTATTGTTAATTGGATTATCACACCTGTTTAAACAGCCTGCAATTATAAGATTGTGAAAGTTTGCTATATGATATCAATTTCGCAATATTTTGGAAGAGAATATAAAATTACAAATTAAATTTCAGAAATCAGCTGAGCTATATGTTATTAGCACATTTTAAAGAGCTTCCCACTGGATAATATACACTAAGTCTATATGTATGTCGCATATGGTCATCTTCGTACTGAAATCATCAGAAATTGTATGCTTGGGTAATAGTACGCCAAGGCATTGGTACGCTTCATTCTGCAATCTTAAGTCCTACCCCAAAGTATTAAGGCGTTTTGCACGTGATGTCACCAGAAGCTTGACACTGAAGCAATGTGAAATCACATATTAGGAAAACTAAAAACAACGCTGCCCACAAAACATATCGCATTACTCCACCCACTTATTCCGCTGGAGAAAACAATGTTTAATGGGTTAAGTCCTTCAATTCAGAATCGTTTTCGCGTTTAATTGTCTACCTTCGATGTTCACTAATGCACTGTATATCTGTATATAAACTGATTACGTATATTAGTGTATATACATAAGAGTTTCAGTAGAGAGCAGTCACTAACGACACAATACAATTTGCGCGATAACTAGAACGGAAGTGCAGTTATGACGTCACCGAATACCTCCATCACAAAAGAGCTACAAAATGGCGGCGCCCATAGCATTTAGGAAACGCTTGAAATCATGATATTTAATGTCATTTTTCTCATTTGATAAATTTCGTACAATTAAAATTTGTTGATTTTTGTGTTATTTACATGTCTATTTAACGATAAATAGCCATTTATATTCTGACGTGCGGTACCCTTTAACACCTGATACTCTCATCGGCGGAAAGGTGAATCGATGAATCATTACACTCTGGTGTATACCCTCATAATGATGTATTTGCAGCCATCTGAGGATGGATATATTGGCCCTTAAAAGCACTGTCAAGATGTCATCAGTATGTGTTCGTCATTTTCATAAACATTCCAGATAGTCACCATGGGAAATTAAGGTTTGCCTTGATTTCTATCAAAAATCTACAAGATGGCATTTTGCCATGAAAATCTCTCAGCTAAATATTTGGTAATTTGTTTCAATTTCATCCAGAGCAAATTTTTCACATCAATCACTGCTTGAAACAAAGAGTATAGTTTACATGTATTTAATGTTGGTGTATTGTGTTAACTGAATGTTAATAAGAAATAATTAAAACACACTTATTAATTACATCCATTTGTAGCTAATTCTCATGGTAAGCTCAGTCGGTAGCACGTCTGACTATCAGTCAACATGTTGAGACTTCAAATCCCCATCTGGCCACTCTCTCTCTGTGATGATTGATGAAGCTCACCAGTGAACGGAATGCTTACAGGTGAGCTTTTGTGATTATTCGGTTCACTCTGCTCAGTTCATTTTCTACAATATTTCGGTTATATCTTAATGGTATCTACCAGACAGTATTCTATGCGCTGCCACACTGGAGTATCATACCCCACCAAGTCACATTATACAAACATGGTGCCAACTGCACCTAGTATTATCCTCTAAATGCTGAGAACCAAGCAAGGAAGCTTTTAGTACTTGGGATAGAACCGACAAATTTCCACATGCAAGGCAAACGCTCTACCCCATGTTAAGTTGTATATGTTTGTGTTTGTCAGCTGTGTTCAGCTGCTGTATTCTCTAAAATTTATTTTGTAGGCTCTGGAAGGTAATAAACAACAAGTAAACAATAACAAATCGCTTTTAATGATTTGGAAGACTTGACAAGTGAGACTTCAAACAAAATTTGTATCATTTTCTCCTTAGAGATCAATCTGGTGTTTAAGTATCATGTGACTTGAGGTCTCACTGAAGGATTACCTCCCTTACATGACAGTAGCAAGATTATTAAGCCAAAGAAATTAGAGCTGTGTAAAGTGGTTGGGCAATTTTTTTGTTAAAAATGCATAAAATGTCAGATTTCTTTGTGCATATGGGAACATTGGAACATTTTCATGATTTCTGCAAAGTTTGGGTGACATTGGGAACTGAAGATGCTATAACAGTTTATATAGTGATACACTGCAACAAATGGGCAGAATTGTCATAAATGAAGGGGTGTCATCAAACCATCGAAATTGTGGAAAAAAAACAACCTGGTCAACCCCATTTTTTCCCTGTATATTTGGACCAACAAAGGACTATCTATGGGAATAAGGCACTTTAAGAACCATTGGTAATATTTCCAGTGTTCCAGAAGTGCATGTCTCTATATATAGAACAGTACAAAATTAATTGGTGTGTGAGACGTTGATGAGGTCAGTACCCTGTGACGTCGATATTAGAAGCCATAGTCTCAGTTGCTTAGCAAACTTGCTGTTGAAATTGAATCTTCAGTCAAACCTGTCTTAAAATCAGTCAAGCGAAGAAGCAAAAATGGCCTTTTTAGGCAGGTTTTTGCTTAATACCAGTTATTTTGCTTTGAAAGCGTAGAAATGGGAAATAGGGGGCGACCTTATGCAGGTTTGACTGTATATTTTGTGAAACACATAATACTTCTGTGTCTCTTCTTGACAAAAAATAGTTGCCATGATTGTTAACCATGAGTTATTGACAATAAAAAATGTCTACATTACTTCATACAAACTGAAAAGTTGAAAAGCAGCTATTTTACAAATAAAAACAACTATAATAACATTAACTAAAGTATCAGTCAGTTGTAAACCATGCAGCCCTGAGGCTGGGATTTTGACTTTTCCTTCTACTCAACACCACTGCGATATAGATGAAGAACTGTTGACAGCAACACTAAACACCATGCAACAACAACAACTTTTGTCTTCGCTGCCTCCAGGACTGGGAAGCTGGGCTATTTAATGCATAATACTAGTCAAACCTTTTGTAAGCAGTCAGTCAAGGGAAGAGGCAAAAGTGGCCTTTTAAGACAGGTGGTTGCTAAATACAGGTTAATTTTATCTGAAAGCATAGAAAAGGGAAATAGCAATATGGCTGCTTAACCCTTAACTCCATAGATACGCGTTTTCCCGCACCAATCACAGAAGGCCTTTGAAAACAGTGCAGGAAGAGTTCAGATTGCTCGTAACGAGCAATCTGAACACTTCCTGCACTGTTTTCCACTCTGTCAGTTAATATAAACATAATTCACCCAATAATTCAAAAGCCTTGTATATAAGGTGTCCAAAGGCGTCTAAATTAGAGATGTCCAAAGGCGTCTATATGAAGTAAAGGGTTAAGACAAGTGACTGCTTAACCCTTTACTCCATAGATACGTGATTTCCGCCCAATCACAGAAGGCCTTTGAAAACGTAACGGCACTGTTTTCCACTCTGTCAGTTGATATAAACATAATTCACCCATTGCTGATACATGGTGAATTAATGCTTTCAATATTAGAGGTGTCCAAAGGAGTCTATATGAAGTAAAGGGTTAAAAGAGGTGACGGCTAATACGCAAGTTCGACTGTATAAACATTTTAAGATGGCTTACTTGTCATTTGGTTTATTGCTTCTTTATCCTGACCTACTTATAATGGTAGCGATGACTGTGATGAAGCAAAACACAATTCAGTCTGAAATTACAACTGATTTATTGCTTTTAATTTATATGCAACCAGTAGCCATTAAACGCAATTCTGTTCACTGTCATTATAGCAAGAAATGTTTTATAAAACCTTTAAGAAATTTGAATATATATGAATGCATTTTTTTTTCCAGAATGTCTTCTGCAAATAAATAACACTTGCACTTAATGGACTTTGACTCATTGCATTTCCTTTAATATTTTTTTTGTATGCAAATTTAGAGATTTGCAGAACCGTTAACAAGAGTGATGTCCCACTTTGAATTCGCTACTTTTTAGGTCAAAAATCTCTAAGGGGTTAATATGTGACATAATATAGTGTTAAATGAAAAAATGAGGAGCTATTGTCATGACATTGACGGCATCATTGGCGTTGTCCTCTGCTGTTTAAAGTTTTATGTTTAGGTAGTTTTTTCTCTGTTTCTGAACAAACTACCTCTGTAATAGGGACTCAACTTCATAAACACATTCATATTATGTTATAGAAACAATGTTCATAGCTATATTGGAAGAAAACAAATGTCTATTGCCAAAAATTTTAAAAGTCTTGATTTATTTCCATTAATCTCCATACGGAAGTTGATATAATGTTGTATGAAGCAATTGTGCATATTTCAGCTTGAATGTGACGATTTTCATCAAAAATAGTTCTCACAGTCAATTTGATTTTTTCTCTGCAACTCTTATGATTGGGCAAAAGAGAATAGCATGGAACTTCTCAACAAAAACAGTTTCTGATTTTTTTGATTTTTTTTTTAAAATTCTATAATTTGCTCTCTAAATTTACTCTAAATTGTAAAAGAGATGATACTTAGTAGACACATGTTTTCAGGGAATTGGGCAGGACTAAAAAAGATTTAAACATCATTTGTCCTGCGGGACAGGTGCTGAAAATTGTAGCTAGTTGAAAACTGCAAATCGTGACTACTTTATGTCAGTATCGTGTATTGTTTGATCCCAGTTTCTACCCGTATCCCTACAACGTAATGCTTTTATTATTTTATGCTGTTCCTTTCTGTACCGATTTTTTATACATTTATTACCAAATAAATTATTATAAAATATTCTTATATGGTTTAAATCTTATTACACTCGGAACTGCGTTATAAATATCCCAAGGTGCACTGCGTTATATTATTTGACAATACTGTTTCCTGTGGAAGTACTGTAAACAAACATGCAATAATGTGTGATAAATATGACAGACCATTGTTTGTCAGCCTAAATCAATTAAAAGTGATGTTGTTTATAACAATTAGAACTTGTTTTCATTTCAGTCTGAATAATCAAGGTGTAATTGATGCACAAGTACATGGTCACAGTTTGGAAAACCGTAACAAGCTCGCAAACACTTAGTGATTTAGTTGAGATTTTCGATCAGTTCATCAATTATTATACCGCTTTTAAGTTTTAATGAATCTGGTTGTATTTATCCTTTACTCCATAGATACGCGTTTTCCTGCCCCAATCACAGAAAGCCTTTGAAAACAGTGCAGGAAGAGCTCAGATTGCTCGTAACAAGCAATCTGAACACTTCCTGTACTGTTTTCCACTCTGTCAGTTAATACATGTATAAACATAATTCACCCATTGCTGATACGTGGTGAGTGAATACTTTCAATTTGGAAGAGTCCAAGTAAATGCTTATGGAGCAAAGGGTTAAGCTTAGAATTCTGTTAAATTTTGAAAGAAAATATCTATCTTATTGATTGATTCTAAGGACAAGTTTATCATAACACACCAGTAGTGTTTCATACAGTCTACTTCTACTTCAATACTGCCCAGGGTGACACATTGCGGGCAAGTGACTACATCAAAAAGATTAAAAGCACTAGGCATATTTACATTTAAAAACAATAAAAACCTCTGTATGTTTAGGCTGTGTATTTCTGCAGATGAAGACTGAATTTATCTGCAGATGTGGACAGCACCTGGTTCAGGGGAAGGGCATTCCAGTCTCCGATGGTTCGAGGTAGGAAACTGTTCTTGTACTGCTCGTAGTTTGCCCTCTGCAGTTAGATGTATGATTGGCTGTGAGATCTGGTATCATGGTGGAATGAAGTGATAATGTAGTCAGGGATGTTGACATGAGATTCATTGTTAATTGCTTTGTACAATGATAAAAGTCTCTTGTTCGTTCGTCTGTGCTGCAATGGTGGCAAATTCAGAGTGTCATGCATGGTTGTTACACTTTCTTGATATGAATAAATGCCTGTAACAAAGGGTGCTTTACAGCGCTGAACTTTTTCTAGTGCTGAGATGTCCTATTTGTAGTAGGGTCTCAGACATATGATGAATATTCGAGATGTGGGACTAGAGATGTATATGATTTTTATTAAACTTCTTGATTACAGTTGTATAGATGTCTTCTTAGAAGGTTGAGGATCTTGTAAACTCTGTTACTGATATTACTTAAGTGTTGTTTCCAAGTTAAATCTGAAGTGAGTTCCAATCCGAGGTAAGGATGGTGCTGTACTCGCAGAAGTGCATTGTTTTCTATGTAATATGGAGTATCGATAAAAGTCTGTTTTCTGGTTATTTTGAGTAGATGGCATTGAGTTGTGTTAAATTTCATCATCCATGTATGTGACCATTCTATAAGAGTATCGAGGTCCCGCTGAAGTTGTAATTGGTCGGCGAAGCTGTTGATTGTACGATAAAGGAAGCAGTCGTCTGTAAACAGCTTGATCCTGGCCAAGGGCGATACCTTGTCTGCGATGTCAGTGATGAAGAGCTAAAACATCAAAGGCTCCAACACTGTGCCTTGGGGAACACTGGAGATGACTGGATTGGCTGAATCTGAGATTTCAAATCAGTAGATTTGGAATTAAAAATCAGTAGATTTTTGCGTCAGAAGATTTTTGCGGTCAATGTAGAAACAACAATAAAATAACTAAAATAACCAATTTCTACTCGTGTTTTATTCTATAATTGCATTCACTGTTGAGCTTAGAGCTCATCAGATGCATACATGTGATACTTCACTGCGTGAGACAAAACCTCACTTTTTTTACCAATTCATGATCTCACGGGTCGTTATTAAAATCTCACTGTAAAACCATATTTTTAAAAGAAGTTAAGAAGTTGACCACTATTTTCAGAGTTTTACAGTAACATCCGCCTTTAGCTTGTTTACGCTTATTGGTTTTGGAGAAAACTGTATGACGCGCACCTGGTAACTTGCAAAACAAAACACGTGTCTGCAACAATATGATTGAATTGGGTTTATGACATAAAGGAAATACATTTGTCTCAGCAGATCATATAGAAAATGAGTGTTTGGTAGATGGAGGATCTGCGAACAATCATCGGTGAGTAAACGGATAGAAGAGATTTGTATTATATTTTAATAATTGATTATTAACGCATTGAATTGATGTTTGGTGGTCGTAGGTCAGTCTTTGAAGTTTTGTTTTCATATTTTTAAAGCAATATATACATTGCATTTACTCAGATGATTTATTTATATTCTGCCAGATTCTTGTTGGAAAGGTGATTACACATTTGTCATTCCATGAGGTTTTCTTTGATCCCTGGAGTGCCTGTGTCCAGAGACTAGACATAATGTGCTTGTTTTGGAAGGTGTGTATATATATTTTTTAGGTGAAGGATGAAAAACATTCATATTGAAGTGGATGCTGGGAATACATAAACATAGAAAAAATGAAAATTAAAATACTTGAAAGTATTTCTATTTAATATTACAAATGATAATGAATAAAAATAATCAATATCAGGCTCCACCAGTAATATATCCTGTCACTTCCAAAATCTTATGTGAAACCATTAGTTAAAAAAGTTGCAGATAAAATAAAAAAAAACAAATATAATAATGATAATTTATATTTTTCGGTTATGAAGCTGTGCTAATGATTCAGATCAGTTTTGTATATCAACCTAGTGATTATTCTAGACCTGGAAAAAGGGCAGGGGGGGACTAAAAAGGGGCAGGGGGGCAAAAGCCCTCCAACACACAACGGCATTATGCATAACGCGTAAACAGGCCATTAACACTAAATTCATTGGAGTAAAGGTGAGCAAAGTTCTATGCAGCATCATGATCATTTAGCTGTAGTTTTATGAATTATCTCCTTTCTTTCTTTGCAGCATCAGCAACATCTTTGTGGAAGTAGTATAGCTTGATTTTCTGCAAGATATCTTACTTAATTTTTTGGTTTATTTATTTGGCAGTGGGCCAGTGTCAAAAATATACTAATCTCCTTTGAATTCCTTTGTTTACCAAGAAAATTTCAGTAAGAGAACTTGCATGAAAGCCAGAATAAAAGGCCATGTTGGCATAGGACTGATGATGTTTTTCTATGGATAATTCAACATGTCACAGCATTTCAAAATTTATGAGTTCAGCTGTTTGCTTTACTTTAGATTCGTTAGACAAACAATCCATAGCAAAGGAGACACAAATATGGCATGTATTTGTGTAAGAAATCAAAAGAAAATTAGCCAGATGAACTAAAGAAAATGAAGACAGATTATGGAACATTTTTATTAAACCCCTTATTTTCACAACATTTTCAAGCAATCAATTTTACCAGTTTAAATTACTCATTAAATGACCTTACAAACAAAAACATTTCATAACTTCTTTAGACAAAGCCTATTTTATAAGGTGCTTAGCATTGCTTTAAAACAATTAAATCATCAACACTATGGAAAATAATTAATTATAATTACCTTTGAAATTATCCGAGTTTTCAACACGTTTCAACGTATCTGAATTTTTACCGGCTTTCATCAAGTACCGTGCGAGCAAACCAATTAGCAGATGGATAACATCTTCATAAACTCATTAAATCATTACAATTGATTAAAGTCTACAAGTTTTCAATCAAACATTATTATTCTCTTCTTAAATTATTTATCGAAAAACTGTCAACAAATTTATGTCAAACACAAGTTGATTGGATCCACTTCAAAGGCGGTATATCATAATGTACCGCTATGCGCCGCAGGGCACCAGTCTGTGTAAACTCTAATCCGTATCAGTAGAAGCATGCTGAAGCATGCCGAATCATTGATAAACAATGGATGAACAACACAGGGCTATTTTGACTAATTGGCAGCTGTTTTTTTCACGGTTTCGTAGCCGACCAGTAAAAAGGGCAGCAGGGCGCACGGAAGGGAAGAAGGGCAGGGTTTTAGGGGCAGAAGGGCGGGCGAAAAAAGGGCAGGGCGGCGCGCCCCGCCATCCCACTCTAGAATAATCACTATCAACCATGTTGAGGAAGAGACTAAAGAATACACCATCCCCCCAGACAGAACTGCCAGTTTTGAATCGTATAAATATTCAATCTTTTGAGTGTCAAAATCAATAATCAGTCAAAAGTATCAAATTGAACAAAACTGTGTCTTTTTGAAACTGCAGCGAGAGTGTGCAAGGAATCATAGAAAGAAGTCCTTCTATATAGGACCTTGGTGTGTGTAATTGAACTCAAAGTATGGAATTGAAATGTAATACAAACAATGTAAAAATAAGTAGAAAAATGACATAAATCATGAAAATAAAGTATGATATAAATAAAGAAGATATTTGTTTTTGAAACTTCTTTTCCTGTTTTCCTGTTAGATGTTGTAAGTTACTTAATTATACATAGTCTTAATTTTAAACATCATTATGATGCTCATAATTAAATCCTTTTATCCACATATGTAAATTTTTATAAGAATGTTTGAATTTCACGCGCTTAAATATATGTTAAAAAACCTCACAGTTTTAGGCATGAATCTCACAGTAAATAACCACTTGACACACAGGTTGGAGTCCTGAAAATATAACATGTATGCAGACGACACTCGTTTTCTGACCTAGATTTCTCCTAGCATCCTATTTAGATACTTATAAGCAAGGAGCTTAACTGAATCATGATATGACTTGATTTAGAAAATGATACTATGAAACAATAAATACCTTACCCCACCCACTATTTTCAACATACTATATGTTGAAAATAGTAAATATGATTAATATTTGCACTTTTACAGAAATATTTTTACATACATTCAGTTCCAATTATTGTAGATGTATCAAATATTTATAAAATTACTTAAATCTAGCGCTGACATTATACAATAATTGATCTATCTTGAATTCTTTACAGAAATATATTTGGATGTTCCAAATTGGTGCCATCTTCATCAAGGGGATATAACAATGTTAGTACTTCCTTTGTGGGTCAGGGAACCAGACTGTTAGCAAAATTGTCTATTTTTAAACATTTACGGAACCCGCTCATTTTAGATCAAGTGCTACTCAGGGCTGCGTTCAGTTCAGTCAAATGTTTGATAACGTTAGCTAACATATTTTCCTGGACACCGGCCTAACCTCACATTAGCAAGCAGTACATGTTTATTTTAGGGAACCAGGCACTGTTTAACGGTGATGAACGCAGCTTTGCTGATTTGGCCTGAGAGAAAACACAGCATGGTGCCAACTAATCCAATAATTGTTTTGATTGTTTTTTGGGACATAGTGACATGGTCAAGCCAATATAACACAGCTGGAGACGAGATTTATGATCTTTGCATATGCAAATTTTGCAGATATTTCAAAGCTAAACCGGTAGAGTGGTAGATGGGGTGAAAAAGTGGTATATTTTACCTACTGGTGGTAGGATCACATGTATGAGTGTTTTGTTGATTATTTCATACCTGTTTGTAGGGACAAGTGCATTTTATTAGCAAGTTCAGCATACAAAAGAATTTTTGTCCCCGGTTTTTCTACAAAAACATTTCTAGTTTCCATTAGTGTTACCATAGCAACCACCAGAATGCCCATTTCACTTGGACACTGAAAGACAAGTGATTATATAGTCTTATCAGCACCTTCAATTAAATGACATGAGAAGCTTAGCACACTGTGCTTAATTAATAGTTTTGTTCTCTGTGACATATAAATAGCTGACAGATAGCTCCATTCCGCAGCCTCATTCCTGTCAAGGAGGCAAAGAGAATTCTTATGACACATGAGTGTTCCGTTATATATATACTGACAGATAATGAAATGTAACACACCATGAAATAAATATAAGGCCATCCTTAAATAGAAGTTTGTTTGCTGTGCTCCTACCCAGTATTTTTCATGTGGGTAGGTAGGTAGCTATTTTTTTTTTTTTTGTGCCAGATTTTGATTTTGCATAGTTATTTTAAAGAAAAATGGACAGAAAACTTGAAAAAAAAAATTGTTTGAAAGGCAATAAAATAGTTTGGGTAGCTGTAATTTTGAGTGAGAAGGTAGAAACACAGCAAACACGATTTTTTTAAAGGATAGCCGAAATTATAAAATTTTTGTGGAAATTCATTTCTTTAAATGTTGAAGGGTGAAAATCAGTGTTCACAAAAAACAACAACATTTGTATCTTATTTTACTGCAGTATTCCAAGTTCAGTATACATGAAACTGATTGATAATGTTAAACTATTCTTGCGTGTTATACTGACAATAGGACAGCATGACAGAAGTTTGGTTCATGCTTTAATGCCCCTATTTCAGAAGTTGCCATTGTCTTGTTATTGATATATTTTTGCATGTTACTAGATTATTCATTAGTACTTTTAATCTTTAATTGGCATACCTGGTAACATATTTTTCAAAAAGAGTGTCTAATATGCCATTTGATAAAAATTAAATGTTCAACTGCCAAAAAATTGAAATACTAGGAAGGAGCTTGTGTGGTCATGTTCTCTGAATTGCAAACAAATACACATGGGTCTGTGAAGAAACATATTTCAGATGCCAAGTAATGGTGTATTTTAAGAACCCCAGGGTATTTGCAGCTATTTGGCATTAGCCATTCCTACATAACTCTCTGACCCAGCAGAAAGTTTTGGGCCTTTAAGTATGTATAGGCATCTTTGTGAAAACTTGAGATGCATTGATGTTAACCATTGTTTCCCAGAGGATCTGAAACACTGAATGACTTTAAAGCGGTAATTTGGGTCTGTCTGTCTGTCTGCCTGCCTGCCTGCCTCATGCCTGCCTGCCTGCCTAGTGTGTCAGTTTGTTCCGCAACAAAGGCTTAGTTCGATTTTTGGTGTTGCAGAGTTATGCCCCTTCAATTTGTGAAATAATTTCCGTCTATCTGTCACACTTTTTAGCTCACCTGAGCTGAAGGCTCACATGTGAGCTTTTGTGATAGCCTGGTACTGTCCGTCATCTGTCGGCTGCCGTTAATTTTTAGATTCTAACAACTTCATCTCTGAAACCACTGGGCCAATTTTGATATAACTTCACAGAAATGTTCCTTAGGTGACCCTCTACCAAGTTTGTTCAAGCCAGCTTGATTCGTCAAAAAACATGGTCGCCAGGGTGTCGGGCAAGTTTAATTAGTAAAAACTTAAAAAATCTTCTTGTCAGAAACTACTTGCTCGATTTTAAAATAATTTCACAGAAATATTCCTTGGGTGACCCCCTACCAAGTTTGTTCAAGCCATGTTGATTCGTCAAAAAACATGGCTGCCAGGGGGTGGGGTTAGTTTACTATATAAGCTATAGTAAAAACTTAAAAAAATTTCTTGTCAGAAACTACTGGCTCGATTTTAAAATAATTTCACAGAAATGTTTCTTGGGTGACTGTCTACTAAGTTAGTTCAAGCCATCTTGATTCGTCAAAAAACATGGCTGCCAGGGGGCGTGGCAAGTTTGATTAGTAAAAACTTAAAAATCTTCTTGACAGAAACTATTTGCTCGATTTTAAAATAATTTCACAGAAATGTTCCTTGGGTGACCCTCTACCAAGTTTGTTAAAGCCACCTTGATTGGTCAAAAAATATGGTGACCAAGGGGTGGGGTTAGTTTACTATATAAGCTATAGTAAAAACTTACAAAATCTTCTTGTCAGAAACTGCTGGCTCAATTTTAAAATAATTTCACAAATGTTCCTTTGGTGACCCTCTACCAAGTTTGTTCAAGCCATGTTGATTCGTCAAAAAACATAGCGGCCAGGGGGTGGGATTAGTTTACTATATTAGCTGTAGTAAAAACTTAAAAAATTTTCTTGTCAGAAACTACTGGCTTGATTTTAAAATAATTTCACAAAGTTAGAAACATATCGTAAAACTCTTATTTTTCTTGTCAGAAACTATTCGCTCGATTTGAAAATAATTTCACAAAGTTAGAAACATATCGTAAAACTCTTCTATATTTTGGATCCAAAATCTGGAATTCCCTTCCAAACCATGTTAAAAATGCTTCATCGGTTCAAGAATTTAAGAGATATTATATAACATTTAAATATAACAGTCCTCTGTCACAACAAAGATAAAGTTTTATTGTGTTACAAAACATTAAACTTGTATCCTCATTGCAGTTAGTTGATTCTTATAATCATTGAATGTATCATTGACTGTCTAAATATATTTTGTAGTAAACTCATCATTTTCAAGTGTAAATTTTACATTATAATACTATTATTTCCTTCCTTGAAATATATTATTGAATTAGTCAAATAAACAATGAATATTCATTGCAATTGAAATATACATTACTTTAATATGTCAACAAAAATAATTCACTTTGTTGTTAATAAGTTTCCAAATTGTTTTGATTCTGCTGTTTAACTTTGTTGTACATGTACATATTTTGTTATTACTTTGTTACCATGTATATAATAGAGGACCACAGGGAAGATTAGAGATTGTTCCAACTGTGTTTTCTCTTTAAATAAAGACTTTATTATTATTATTCTTTGTTCAAGCCATCTTGATTCGTCAAAAAACATGGCCACCAGGGGGTGGGGCAAGTATAATTAGTAAAAACTTAAAAAATCTTCTTGTCAGAAACTACTGGCTCAATTTTAAAAATATTTCAAAGAAATGTTCCTTGGAGGATCCTTCACCAAGTTTCTCAAACCGTAGTGATTTGTCAAAAAACATGGCCACCAGGGGATGGGGCAAGTATAATTAGTAAAAACTTAAAAAATCTTCTTGTCAGAAACTACTGGCTCAATTTTAAAATAATTCCACAGAAATGTTCCTTGGAGGATCCTTCACCAAGTTTCTCAAACCGTAGTGATTTGTCAAAAAACATGGCGGCCAGGGGGTGGGGTTAGTTTACTATATAAGCTATAGTAAAAACTTAAAAAATCTTCTTGTCAGAAACGACCTGATCAATTTTAATAAAATTTCACAGAAATGTTCCTTGAGTGACCCTTTACCAAGTTTGTTCAAGCCGTTGTGATTTTTTAAAAAACATGACCTCACAGTGAGGTGCTAGTTTACTATATTGGCAGCTATAGTAAAAACTTCAAAAGCCTTTTTGTCAGAATCTACTGACCTGATTTCGATGTTATTTCACTGACATTTACCATGGGTCAACCTCTACGCATCTGTTACATCTTCAAAACAAATCAAAATTCTAACTACTTGCTCATCTCGTTTTTCTGGAATTTTGAATGTTCATGTATTATATAATCTACTTAAGTTGGGTGACTCAAGGTCAGTCAGGTGAGCGATATAGGGCCATCTTGGCCCTCTTGTTTAGGGTTTCCATGCAATATTTTAAAGAATGCCTGAATCAAATCTTTTGAAATTTTTATACATGTTTACATTGACAAAACACAGGCAAAGTTTGATTTTAGGGGTTGTGTCATTTATTGTTCTACAGTTATGTTCTTTTAATTTAAGAAAAAATTGTATTTTTGAAGGTTTATGCAATACCATAGGAATGCTTGAATCAAATTATTTGAAACATTAATACAGTCCAAACTCGAGGGACTGCCAAAAAAACTCGAGATATCTGAATATCAATGTAGATTTTGTTTCAAGATCAATATTTATATTCTCATCACCTGATAATTGTCAAATGTCAATTGTATTTTCGCTTTCATATTACGGTCTGTGCAGTAGAATTACACTGCCGTGATAAATGCTGATTTCAATGACGCTAAATATTCAATCAATCGATCATTTTATTGCAAAGTGGAGGACATAAATTCCCAGAATTTTCTTGAATAAATCAACCTTCACTTTCGTGCGGACGAACACAATAAATCAGTTGGGAAGATTATGGGTTGCTGGGCATGTTGTATGAAACCATTGAAAAGTTGTCAGTTTTCAATAATGTTGAACAATAAAGGTTATTTATGAGTTAATATATTGAAGTAGCTGGCAAAAAAGTTGCTAGCTTCACGATATATTTCCAGTAAAGTAATACATTCTATCATAAATATAAAACCATAAATTTCACATCAGCCTGTTTGTATCTCATTTTGACATACCGGTACATGATTTATTGAATATTTAGTGTCATTTTTATACCATCTAGGGCTTACAGACGATCAGTTAACCTAACCACTGTTTCCTGGGATCCTGAAAGATTAACCAGTACTCGAGCAAACCTCATCTCCACTAGTAACTGATAACTTTCCCACTTGAATCAGCTGTGAGAGACGAATGATAATGAGACACAATGTTGTATATCAGTCGACATGGAGACTGTTGCCAGGCAAGGATTCGAACTCACAAGCCCTTGATTGATAGTCAGATGCATCATATTTTTAATAAATAATTTTGTAAATGAACAAAAAGGTTGATTTTTTTTAAGGCTGCAACGAGAATATGATCATAATAAATGATGTCACAGTGTACATAACTTGTTAAGATAGAAAAATGTGCAGCTAGTCTGGGACCCCAACCCAGTACCTTTAACTTGTAGGGTGAGTAGTCGGCTAGCTCAGTTGGTAGAGCTTTCGCAAGGTCCCAGGTTTCAGACATGGACTGGCTGTATATTTTTTTCCTTAACAAATATTGTACACACTGAGATAGATTATCACACAATTGGTCTAGTGTATATTAATTTGTTTTTGTTTGACTGTGAACTAAGCTCAGAACTTATGTCGACAGTTTTTTGCTGTTGAGTCAGCTTATTTTATAGAACCGATACTCAAAGTGGATTTGTATTCTAGGAGAGAGAGAGAGAGCAATTGGTTGAAATTTGATCAAACCTACATCTTCTAGGGTGAGTGGCCAAAACTTTATCCACCACACTACCACCCTGCTCCATACACACTTGAGGTCACAAAATAAGTTCTTGGCAGAGTAATTTCAAATTGCAATATGTTTCTTCAGATACTTTTCATTGTCTTAAAACATTCATCAGTGACTGCATTTCAATTTCACATAACATAAAACTTGTATTAAAACATTCATCAGTGACTGCAGTTCAATTTCACATAACATAAAACTTGTATTAAACCATCATCAGTGACGGCAGATCAGTTTTACATAACATAAAACTTGTATTAAACCATTCATCAGTAACTGCAGATCAGTTTCACATAACATAAAACTTGTATTAAACCATTCATCAGTAACTGCAGATCAATTTCACATAACATAAAACTTGTATTAAACCATCATCAGTAACTGCAGTTCAATTTCACATAACATAAAACTTGTATTAAACCATTCATCAGTAACTGCAGTTCAAGTTCACATAACATAAAACTTGTATTAAACCATCATCAGTGATTGTAGTTCAATTTCACATAACATAAAACTTGTATTAAACCATTCATCAGTATCTGCAGTTCAAGTTCACATAACATAAAACTTGTATTAAACCATCATCAGTGATTGTAGTTCAATTTCACATAACATAAAACTTGTATTAAATCATTCATCAGTGGCTTCAGTTCAATTTCACATAACATAACACTTGTATTAAACCAACATCAGTGACTGCAGTTCAATTTCACATAACATAAAACTTGTATTAAACCATTCATCAGTAACTGCAGATCAATTTCACATAACATAAAACGTGTATTAAACCAACATCAGTGACTGCAGTTCAATTTCACATAACATAAAACTTGTATTTAAACATTCATCAGTGACTGCAGTTCAATTTTACATAACATAAAACTTGTATTAAACCAACATTAGTGACTGCAGTTCAATTTCACATAACATAAAACTTGTATTAAACCATCATCAGTGACTGTAGTTCAATTTCACATAACATAAAACTTGTATTAAACCAACATCAGTGTCTAGCTCAATTTCACATAACATAAAACTTGTATTTAAACATTCATCAGTGACTGCAGTTCAATTTCACATAATATAAAACTTGTATTAAACCAACATCAGTGACTGCAGTTCAATTTCACATAACATAAAACTTGTATTAAACCAACATCATTGACTAGCTCAATTTTACATAACATAAAACTTGTATTTAAACATTCATCAGTGACTGCAGTTCAATTTTACATAACATAAAACTTGTATTAAACCAACATCAGTGACTGCAGTTCAATTTCACATAACATAAAACTTGTATTAAACCAACATCAGTGACAGCAGTTCAATTTCACATAACATAAAACTTGTATTAAACCATCATCAGTGACTGTAGTTCAATTTCACATAACATAAAACTTGTATTAAAACATCATCAGTGACTGCAGTTCAATTTCACATAACATAAAACTTGTATTAAACCAACATCAGTGACTGTAGCTCAATTTCACATAACATAAAACTTGTATTTAAACATTCATCAGTAACTGCAGTTCAATTTCACATAACATAAAACTTGTATTAAACCAACATCAGTGACGGCAGATCAGTTTCACATAACATAAAACTTGTATTAAACCATCATCATTGACTGCAGTTCAATTTCACATAACATAAAACTTGTATTTAAACATGCATCAGTGACTGCAGTTCAATTTCAAATAACATAAAACTTGTATTAAGCCATCATCAGTGACTGTAGTTCAATTTCACATAACATAAAACTTGTTTTTAAACATTCATCAGTGACTGCAGTTCAATTTCACATAACATAAAACTTGTATTAAACCATTATCAGTGACTGTAGTTCAATTTCACATAACATAAAACTTTTATTAAATCATTCATCAGTGACTGCAGTTCAATTTCACATAACTTAAAACTTGTTTTAAAACATTCATCAGTGACTGCAGTTCAATTTCACATAACATAAAACTTGTATTTAAACATTCATCAGTGACTGCAGCTCATTTTCACATAACATAAAACTTGTATTTAAATATTCATCAGTGACTGCAGTTCAATTTCACATAACATAAAACTTGTATTAAACCATTCATCAGTTACTGCAGATCAATTTCACATAACATAAAACTTGTATTTAAATGTTCATCAGTGACTGCAGTTCAATTTCACATAACATAAAACATTCATCAGTGACTGCAGTTCAATTTCACATAACATAAAACATTCATCAGTGACTGCAGTTCAATTTCACATAACATAAAACTTGTTTTAAACCATCATCAGTTACTGCAGATATATTTCACATAACATAATTTGTCTTGAAACATTCATTGGTAAGTTTAGTATCTTTAAATACTCAAACCAACTAACAAGCTTGATATAAAGATACAGAGATTCATATGACCGTAACATCTAAAAATCTCTCGTTGAAACTTAAAATCGTCATACCACTTGCATATTCTGGATTGATAATGTGTAAAATATTCAACTGAGTTTTGCATACAATTTTCACATCTCAAATTATGTCTTACCAGAATTTCCTTATCAATATTAAGTTATTTTCATTCTCGTGTAGCTCAACTGAGAAAACATTCTCTGAAATATTAATTTTCTTCAAGTTTCCTAGGAACTTTTCTTTCAAAATCCTTAACTAATTATAAAAGCAGAAGATTTGCCACAAGTATACACAAAGTGATTTTTCAGCCATTTCAGCAAACTACAAACACGCCAAACAACATCTTCTATGATAACCCTGGTAAAATCCCCTCCCAGCCACATTCTCTGTGATGATTGGACATGATTCTGTTCTACGGTCATGACTCTCCCAACTCTGAATATGTGTGGAAGTAGTCAGTGACGTGCTGAGACAAGGTGTCTCTGTTACTGGTAACTGCCTGTCCATAGTATTCCAGGAATGATGATGATGTAGGCTGACCACCATTAAATATTGGCTGGAAAAAATAAGACCATAGTTACAAACAGACTAAAATACCATAACCCTTTTTTCATGTGATTGTATGATTGTGTCCTTTAGAAAATTTGTAAAATTTCTAAATTACATCCCTATTGAATCTAGAAATCTACATAATGACATCAATTATGTTCAGCTGCCAAAAAAGATAAACTTAGACTAAAGGAAATTATAAATGTCCTATTCTTGGAAAATGTCAATATAAAACTTTATGTGTGAGATCTTTGAATGTCTGCGTTAAATATTAAAATGCATTCCAATGCATGCTCAAGAAGTCAATTGCATGTTCTTTTCAGACATTACATTGTGTTTTAAAACTGAAAGCCTGTGATATGTTAAAATAATTGCATCATATTTCTTGCAGTGACATGAAAACTGGTTCTTTAAACCCTATGTTTTTAAGGACAACTTTAACCCGACACAACATTGAAACTAGAGAACAATGATTGGTCGCTGTCGTAAAATATGGATAAAATTTACAAAAGGTGAAGTTGTATAAATATGACATTTGTTTATTTTTGTCATGTTGTTTATATCAGTTGGTCCTCGCTGTCTCGCAATGATTGACCTCCCACTGCTAAGGTCGTAGGTTCGAGTCCCACTCCTCCAAAAAACTTAATGTGATAAAGTTTCCAGTTACTTGCAGAAGGACGGTGGTTCTACTTAATCTGACTCCGTCTGAGGTCTTCCGCCACAAATAAAACTGGATATGCAATATATAACCTGAAATGTGTTAAAAATGGTGATACACCCCATTCAAAAAAAATAAAATAAAATAAATAAATAAATAAATATATAAATATATATATTATATCAGTTGATTCCTGGTTTGGATATAAGTGATATAATTTTTTGCATTCATCGCATAAGATGTATTTGTTATTGACATGAGACTGCCGATAGAGAAGATTAGGGTTAGATGATTTAATGTGTCTGAGCTGAACAATATCTTCTCATAAATTGTACGGTTAAATGTGTAGATATGATTTATCAGCTGTTGAGCTGCAGTTTTGCAAGCATTTATACTGTCAGCAGTTGCTTATGGTCATTAATTGCTAAAGTTGGTTTTGTTGTTTAAACTCACCTGACTTCTTGTTGGACAGTTGTGACTTGTTTTGTTATAATTGCGAACGGGTGTTTAAGCTGTTTGCAAATCAATTGTCATTTCCTTTGGATAAACACATTCACCATGAAATGGGTCTGTTTGGAACGGCGGCGGATGGTAGTTGACATGCATATCAATTTGAGAAACCCGAACATATTTGGTGGGCGAACTGAACTGTGAGTCGGAAATCAACTGAGTCATTACAGAATGTCAAAAATAGTTAAACGCTCAATCCGCTTTTCTATTGATTATATTTACTTTCTCACTTTTTTAAAAACAATCACTAAGAGGTTTAAGCCATAATTAATTAATTGCTAGATTATCATCCCCGCCCGCCCCCTAATTTTCATGCCGCCCGACCATTTTTATTTTCATTAAAAAAAATTTATTTTTTTTAAAAAAATCAAAATTTTTTAAAAATAAAAATAAAAAAATAAAGTCCTCCTGCCCTCCCCGCTTTTAAGAAAAATTTGGATGGTAACCTAGCAATTAATTTATAATGGTCTTAATTATAGGCATGGTTTAACCAATACATTGAACACATTTAATTAATGTTATTATCAAAAATTGTGCATTTTGGAAACTTCATGAGGCTTTAATTTTTGTTTTAGTAACAAGATACTGGTTTGATGGCTTATGACCATGTCTTAAAGGGAGTGTATCAGGATAAAATAATATACATATCTTAAAGGGAGTGTATCAGGATAAAACAATATACATGTCTTAAAGGGAGTGTATCAGGATAAAACAATATACATGTCTTAAAGGGAGTGTATCGGGATAAAACGATATACATGTACATGTCTTAAAGGGAGTGTATCGGGATAAAACGATATACATGTCTTAAAGGGAGTGTATCGGGATAAAACAATATACATGTCTTAGAGGGAGTGTATCGGGATAAAACAATATACATATCTTAAAGGGAGTGTATCAGAATAAAACAATATACATATCTTAAAGGGAGTGTATCAGGATAAAACGATATACATGTCTTAAAGGGAGTGTATCAGGATAAAACAATATACATGTCTTAGAGGGAGTGTATCAGGATAAAACAATATACATGTTTTAGAGAGAGTGTATCAGGATAAAACAATATACATGTCTAAAAGGGAGTGTATCAGGATAAAACAATATACATGTCTTATAGGGAGTGTATCAGGATAAAACAATATACATGTCTTTGAGGGAGTGTATCAGGATAAAACAATATACATGTCTTAGAGGGAGTGTATAAGGATAAAACAATATACATGTCTTAAATGGAGTGTATCAGGATAAAACAATATACATGTCTTAGAGGGAGTGTATCAGGATAAAACAATATACATGTCTTAGAGAGAGTGTATCAGGATAAAACAATATAAATGTCTTAGAGGGAGTGTATCAGGATAAAACGATATACATGTCTTAGAGGGAGTGTATCAGGATAAAACAATATACATGTCCTAGAGAGAGTGTATCAGGATAAAACGATATACATGTCTAAAAGGGAGTGTATCAGGATAAAACGATATACATGTCTTAAAGGGAGTGTATCAGGATAAAACGATATACATGTCTGAAAGGGAGTGTATCAGGATAAAACGATATACATGTCTGAAAGGGAGTGTATAAGGATAAAATGATATACATGTCTTAAAGGGAGTGTATCAGGATAAAACGATATACATGTCTTAGAGAGAGTGTATCAGGATAAAACGATATACATGTCTTAAAGGGAGTGTATCGGGATAAAACAATATACATGTCTTAAAGGAAGTTTATAAGGATAAAACAATATACATGTCTTAAAGGGAGTGTATCGGGATAAAACAATATACATGTCTAAAAGAGAGTGTATCGGGATAAAACAATAAACAGGTCTTAAAGGGGGTGTATCAGGATAAAACAATATACATGTTTTAAAGGGAGTGTATAAGGATAAAACAATAAAGAGTGTATCAGGATAAAACAATATACATGTCTTAAAGGGAGTGTAATACATGTCTTAAAGGGAGTGTATCAGGATAAAACAATATACAGTCAAACCTGTACTAACGGTCACCTGTTATAAGCAGCCACCTGCCTTAAGCAGCCAGTTTCAGACCCTCCCGTCGAAATTTACTATATAATTTAACTGCAATAGGCGGTCACCTGGTCGACGCAGCCAGCGGCCAACATTTTTGGTCCCAAATGCTTTAAAAACCTCCTAAAACGGCCACCAAATGAACAAATTTTACCGTAAAATATCGATTTTGGCATATAAAAATTTCATTACGGCCACAGAATTAATATTTAATTAAAGTACTAAAAACCAAATAAATCAAATAATTATAATATATCTTTAATTTAAAATAAGTTTCTTTTAGTTTAAACTTTCTTAATTGGCCGTAAACAAACCAAACAAAGCTGTTATTGTGTTCTACATAATCGCCATTTTTCCGACTCAAACCAAACAAAGCTGTTATTGTGTTCTACATAATCGCAATTTTTCCGACTCAAACATGAGTGTAGTGCATGATAATTTTTACATCTCTATTTTTAGCTTGCGTAATTGGTAAAATAGACAGATCAAAGTGTTTTGTGTAAACACGTTAACTGTGAAAAAGTCGGCATATAAAAAGATTAAAGTAGCTAACGTTTTTGAGACGATAATTAGAATGGCAGTTTGTTCGTGCTTTTAACGAACGATAAGGAATTAACTCATTAAGTTCACACTTGTAAAAAGCGCTAATTGTGGAAAAATATATAACATTGGAAATGATTTATTGTGACTTAAATCATAAATATTTTGATTGTCAGTGTGTTAACAATGCCACCAAAACGGAAGTGTTTGACTTTTGATGAACGTGTTGAGGTTGTGAAATTGTGCCAATATACAAAAATACTTCGCTAATTTGGGTGAAAATTGATGACCCTGTAGTAGGCAGCCACCTGTCTTCCTTTCCCTTGGCTGGCTGCTTAAGACAGGTTTGACTGTACATGTCTTAAAGAGAGTGTAACACAATAAAACAATATACATGTCTTAAAGGGAGTGTATCAGGATATCACAATATACATGTCTTAATGAGAGTGTATCAGGATAAAACAATATACATGTCTTAAAGGGAGTGTAACACAATAAAACGATATACATGTTTTAAAGGGAGTGTATCAAGATAAAATAATATACATGTCTTAAAGGGAGTGTAACACAATAAAATGATGTTAATGTCTTAAAAAGTAAAATAATGATCAAAATGGATAAAAAGCATCTCATTATCATTAATAGATATAAACCAGATAGTCTAGTATGTCAAATCCACCAAATGTGACAAAATCATTATGTAAATTGCAGTGGGAAACTTTGAACAAAAATCCCAATTTTAAAAATAGACAGCACTTAAGTACTTTTTGACATCCTTGGCATTGTCATTCTGACTCTTTCTAAGATGAAACAATATTTACTACGTGTAAACCTCTTTATAAATATCAGATGGTGATATATCAATCGTAACAAGCTTAATCATGTCAGTTGTGTCACAAGATGTCTACTCGAGAAAGAATTGGAAGTCTTCTCCACACACAAGTGAAGTATCCTCTGACAGATGTATGGCATGAGAGCCATTTGTGAATTGTCAAGATCAAACAAATCCTATAGATATCTTCTAGATGCTGGGCGTCAGGCAATGATGCTATAATCATTATTTACCTTTTACTTATACGTGTTTGGTATGACTTGACCATCTATGGTTACATATTTTGTTACAAGTCACATCAAGGTTGAAGCATGGTACTTCAGAGTTGTATATTTTGTCTCCACATGGTGTCTGTTATTGTCACCATTACAAAACATTTCAGACAACATTTCCTGCGGACACCACTCACTTGCCAAGTATTGTAATGATACTTTGATACAACTTTCTTCTCAAGATATTGATTGGTCTCTGAATCAGTGTAGAATATCCAAGTTGGTCACCAGAACAAAGCATTGAGTTTATCTTTTAATTGTAAAATGCATAAATATGGCACCAACTTTAATGTTTTCTATGTTTCTATAAAAGTTGGCTTATATTTTCCCTACTTTATAGAAACATCAGATTTTTTTGTTGTTACAATTGTTGTTGTCGCCCAAAATCTTATGGTATTGTCTGTCAGTGTTCACCTGGCACTCGTGAATTTTCAGCATCCAAATGTGAATAGTAATATTACTGTTGTTAAACCGATACCAATACAGTATCCATCAGCATCATATCACATTCACGAATAGCTTGCGCATAAAAGGCATTTAAACACCCAAGCATATTGGCAAAGACTAATGAGTGCAATGTAAAAGCTTCAGTTCAATAAGTCTGTTTATTCGAGGTTGTAAACATATTATTGTTAACTTTATATCATCGATACAGGTGAGACAGGTTTAGGTACTCAATCACAGAGGTAAATATAAACTTATGAATTGATTGCATTTGAAATGGTAATTGCCTTCTTTATATTTACTGTTCAATGATGAACTTTCCCTATTATCAAAGAAATTTGAATTGACTGTTTAAAAAAATGAGAGACAAAAGCAAAACAACGATTTTAAAAAGGGCTCTTTTCTAAAAGTGCTTATTTAATGTTGATAAATATGTATTCCTCTGATCCTTGGCATTGCATGGAATTTTTGTTGGCAATATGGTGTATTCAAGGTGGCTGTCTGGCTTGTACTAAGTTTGTATTGTTTATCGATCATCACCAAGCCTATACAGCTTCAAAAATAATCTAAAAAATTATCTTCTGAAACTTAATTGTTAGTTGGAAATAAACTGTTTGATTGACGAATAATTGTAAGTATTCAATAGAAAAGTTTTTGTCATTGCATTTATAAACATTATGTGAATGCTTGTTTTATATTTTAATGTTTAATTACATTGTTGAATTTCATGTTCATTGTATGATTGTTGAAGGCCACAGGGAGGATTAGTGTAACTAACTGTGTTACCCTCATTAAATAAAGTATTATTATTATTAGTCAAGATGGCTGTCTAGCTTGTGCTAAGTTTGTATTGTGTATTCAAAGTGGCTGTTAGGCTTGTGCTAAGTTTGTATTGTTTAGTCAAGATGGCTGTCTGGCTTATGCTAAGTTTGTATTGTGTATTCAAGGTGGCTGTCTGGCTTGTACTAAGTTTGTATTGTTTAGTCAAGATGGCTGTCTGGCTTGTACTAAGTTTGTATTGTGTATTCAAGATGGCTGTCAGGCTTGTACTAAGTTTGTATTGTTTAGTCAAGATGGCTGTCTGGCTTATGCTTAGTTTGTATTGTGTATTCAAGGTGGCTGTCAGGCTTGTGCTAAGTTTGTATTGTATATTCAAGATGGCTGTCAGGCTTGTACTAAGTTTGCATGGTGTATTCAAGGTGGCTGTCTGGCTTGTACTAAGTTTGTATTATTTAGTCAAGATGGCTGTCTGGCTTGTGTTAAGTTTGTATTGTGTATTCAAGGTGGCTGTCAGTCTTGTACTAAGATTGTATTGTGTATTCAAGGTGGGTCCTCCGTGGCCGAGTGGTCTAAGGCGCCGTCTCAAGATCATTTACCTCTCACCGCTATGGTCGTAGGTTCGAGTCCCGCTCGCTCCAAAAAACTTTATGTGAGAAAGTTTCCAGTTACTTGCGGAAGGACGGTGGTTCTACTCAGTCTGAGGTCTTCCTCCACCAGTAAAACTGGATATGCCATATATAACCTGAAATGTGTTGAAAATGGCGTTAAACCCCATTCAAAAAAAAAAAAAAAAAAAAAAAAAAATGTATTCAAGGTGGCTGTCAGTCTTGTACTAAGTTTGTATTGTTTAGTCAAGGTGGCTGTCAGTCTTGTACTAAGTTTGTATTGTGTATTCAAGGTGGCTGTCAGTCTTGTACTAAGTTTGTATGGTGTATTCAAGGTGGCTGTCAGGCTTGTACTTAGTTTGCATGGTGTATTCAAGATGGCTTTCAGGATTGTGCTTAGTTTGCATGGTGTATTTATGGTGGCTGTCGGGCTCCTAAGTTTGCTTGTGTTTCATTTAAGGAGTATAAATATAAACAAACCTTCAAAAATTGAAAAACTAATTTCTATGCCACGATGCAACAGTATGATTGGTTCCTTCATGATTTCATGAACAGAAAGTTATCCATTCGCGACGCTAGATTCATGCAAATGCAGTTTTGATAAGATGTTAACGTTAGCTGTATTTTGTTCGGTTCTGTTCTAATAAAATGACGCAGCGATTGTGTAATTTACAATGGGTGATGGATGGGGATTATTGGAATTGACAGCTGTGCCGGTATATGACGATGTCGAGTAATATGCAGTTACCAATGTTTTTGTTCTTCCAGTTTTATTTGAGTAAATAATAATATTCTGATTGGTAAATAATACTTACAATAAGTTCTTCACTCTCTCAGAATACTGACTGCTCTCTATATAACGTCACGCCAGAATACTACTACTACTACTTCAGAATTTAAATAAACTTTTTTTTGCTATTATTATACAATATTATACCAGATATAAGTTTTAAAAGATAATTTATCATAAAAAGATGTATGATACAATTATAATCAATGATTGAAATATTATTCATATATCATGAACCATTTTTTAGCTCTACTGGCCAAAGGCCAGAAGTGCTTATGCGATAGCGCGTTGTCTGTCGTCCGTCGTCTGTCGTCTGTTAGCAGCACTTTCTCTGAAACCACTAGGCCAATTAAACTGAAACTTCACATGCATGTTTCTGTTGCATAGGAGACTATAAAGAAGATTTTTTTTTTTTTCGATCTGAAATTCAAGATGGCCGCCATTACTAAAAATAGTCCAAAACTTAAAAAATCTTCTTCTCATGAACGGCCCAACAGATTTTCAAAATGTTTATGTAGTAATGATGACCAACTATAGTATTGTTAGATTTGTTCAAATGGTGTCCCTAGGGTTAAATATGACGCCGCCCCGAGGGTTCAATTAGGGGACACATGTCATTATAATATTTTTTTTTTTTTTTTTTTTAAATTGAAATGATTTTGCCTATATCTTCACAGAAGCATTGTTTGGTGAAGGAGGTTCAGATTTGTAAAAATGAATGGGTTCCATTGTCTAAAGGGGTCAGGAGGGGCCCCAAAAGGGTAAAAATTGGGAATTACTAAAATTGTTTTCTTGAGAACCGGTATGTCAGATTTGTTCATATTTGGCATAAATTATCCCTATGTGTAAGGGTTTATTTAGGGGCTTAAATTTATAGGGGCCCTGTAAGGGGACTTAGAATTTTACATAGGGATACTATGGGAAAACAGAAAATTCTCTTTTTTTTTTCATTTATTCTGAAACCACTAGTCCAATTAAATTGAAACTTCACATGGATGTTTCTATTGCATAGGAGACTATACAAAAGATTTATTTTTTCTATCTAAAATTCAAAATGGCCACCATTACTAAAAATAGTCCAAAACTTAAAAAGTCTTCTTCTCATGAACGGTCCAACAGATTTTCAAAATGTTTATGTAGTAATGATGACCAACTATAGTTTTGTTAGATTTGTTCAAATGGTGTCCTTAGAAATAAAAATGACCCCGCCCCGATGTTTCTATTGCATAGTAGAATTTCAAAAAGTGCTATGGCCACTATGAGTCAGTAGAGCGTCCTCAGGCGCTCTTGGGCCTCTTGTCTGAATATAAAAGTCAGAATTTTTATGGTTCAGACAGGGATGGTTTACTGTTTCATGATAAAGCAATACCATATTTTTAACTAGTTTCATCACAGCAAGAAGTTTGCTTGAGATTTTCAGTGTCAGAGTGTACTTGAAATCTTGGAGGAGAACCTTAATTGTTTTAGGGGGAGAGTGCACTGCGACAAAGATTCTTTCAAGCAATATACTTTGGGAAGGCTTGTGTTTGAAACTCATAGGAATATTTATTGTGTTGGAACTGTGGATTGTTTCATGCACAATAGTTTAGTCTGATGCTTTAGGTTGAAACCGTTCTCAAACATAACAGGTTAATTTTGTGCTGGAACTGGATTATTATCTTAGTTTGAAGACTTAGCATCTATAGTTAAAACTTCAGAAGCCTTCTTGTCAGAATCTACTGACCTGATTTTGATGTAATTTCACTGACATTTACCATGGGTGAACCTCTACCAAGTGTGATCTCTTCTACGCATCTGTTACATCTTTAAAACAAATCAAAATTCTAACTACTTGCCCATCTCGTCTTTCTGGAATTTTGAGTGTAGATGTATTATATATAATCTACTTATGTTGGGTGACTCAAGGTCAGTCAGGTGAGCGATATAGGGCCAACTTGGCCCTCTTGTCTAAATTGCAGACGCTCACACAAATATGAAATAATTTGTAAAAAGATCTCGTAAAGAAGTCTCGGATATCTCGTAGTGTACTATGTATAATTTATAATATAGCTTTATGTCACAACGCCATTATCGATAATGTATCACACTGTCAAGAAGCTTAAAAGATCTGAGAGCGTGAATCTTATTGTCCACTTTAACACATTTTTTACGGTTTTCTTTTAAAACAATATAATGAGATTTAATGCACAGACATAATGTCTCATCCCTTATCTTAGACGGTGAATGGAAACAAATAATTAGAAGAACAGACAACAATACATTAATTTTGTATTCTGACAAATGTGTCCTTTAACACAAATTATTTGAGATTTCTTTTTTTTTTTACTATTGGAATTTGGGTCTGCTGAATTTGTTGCCCATCCATTAACTTTCTTGTTAATATAGTCTTTAATTTGATGCCTGTCCATTAACTTTCTTGTAAACTCAGTAAGTCCTAATTTGTAGCCCATACATTAACTTTCTTGCAAACTCAGTAAGTCCTAATTTGTTGCCCATCCATTAACTTTATTGTAAACATAGTCGTAATTTGTAGCCCGTCAATTAGCTTTCTTTTAAACTCAGTAAGTCCTAATTTGATGCCTGTCCATTGACTTTCTTGTAAACTCAGTAAGTCCTAATTTATTGCTTGTCCATTAACTTTCTTGTAAACTCAGAAAATCCTAATTTGTTGTCCGTCCATTAACTTTCATGTAAACTCAGTAAGTTCTAATGTGTTGCGATTCAATTGACTTTCTTGTAAACTCAGTCAGTCCTAATGTTTTGCTCGTCCATTGATATTCTTGTAAATTCAGTAAATCCTAAATTGTTGCCCAGCCATTTTTGTGTCAGCCTACCAATCAAGGGGTTGCAAGTTCAAATTCCCACCTAGCCACAGTCTCCAGTCTCATTATCATTTGTCTCTCCTCACTGATTCAAGTGGGAAACTTATTGGTTACTTGTGGAGATGTGTGGGCTCGAGTACTGGTTAACCTTCCAGGACCTCAGGAAAGAGCAGTTATGTTAACTAATCGTCTTTAAGCCCTCGATTGCATCAAAATTATGCTAAATATTCAAATAAAAAAAAAACACTTAGAAGTGACATTTCCTGATTTTTTTACCAATTCATTGATCAATGAATGAAGCTTGCAAAACAAAATAATAAAATGACACTTTGTATGCTATATAGCTTTTACATCTGCACTTTTTAATCGGAGAGCATCCATCATTAAACCGATATCTTGTTTTTAAATCTCCTCTTGTGTTGTAATATTATATTTAGGTTTTTATCCAATAAAACTTGCCACGAATATAAAACAGTGAAAATAAATTGACTGAAAAGATTAAAGTTATTGCACTAAATAACTTTTGTGTTTTTTTCTGAAAATCGTATTTGAATAGTTGCAATGATTGCTGAAGTTGATCGTGAAAATATCTGTCGTAATTGATATAATTTCTGCAGATTGAAAAAGGGATTGTGTTGTTTGTTTGTATCGTGTTTAGCGTCATTTTCAAGAAAATTTCAGCTATAATGCGACATTGTCTAAGTTTTCTAAGCTTGAAGTTGAATGTCAAGCGAGGAAGCTTCTGGTACCATTTTTCAAGTCTTTTGTAAGATCCGGCTGGAGATTGAACCCACGACCTTCCGGATGTTAAGCAGACACTCAATTCCTTGACCACTACTGCGGTTTGACTATAAAAGGAACTGAATGTTTTATAATTAACCAAACATATGGTATACAGTTTCAAAGACATGGGTTGTCCCTGGATTGAATAAAAGAGCTGAATGTTTTGTAATTAACCAAACATTATGGTATTCAGTTTCAAAGACATGGGTTGTCCCTGGATTGAATACAGGAATAGAATGTTTTGTAATTAACCAAACATATAGTATTCAGTTTTAAAGACATGGGTTGTCTCTGGATTGAATAAAGGAAAGAATGTTTTGTAATTAACCAAACATTATGGTATTCAGTTTCAAAGACATGGGTTGTCCCTGGATTGAATACAGGAATAGAATGTTTTGTAATTAACCAAACATATAGTATTCAGTTTCAAAGACATGGGTTGTCCCTGGATTGAATACAGGAATAGAATGTTTTGTAAATTAACCAAACATATGGTATTCAGTTTCAAAGACATGGGTTGTCCCTGGATTGAATACAGGAATAGAATGTTTTATAATTAACCAAACATATGGTATTCAGTTTCAAAGACATGGGTTGTCTCTGGATTGAATAAAGGAAAGAATGTTTTATAATTAACCAAACATATGGTATTCATTTTCAAAGACATGGGTTGTCCCTGGATTGATTAAAAGAGCTGAATGTTTTGTAATTAACCAAACATATGGTATTCAGTTTCAAAGACATGGGTTGTCCCTGGATTGAATAAAAGAGCTGAATGTTTTGTAATTAACCAAACATTATGGTATTCAGTTTCAAAGACATGGGTTGTCCCTGGATTGAATACAGGAATAGAATGTTTTGTAATTAACCAAACATATAGTATTCATTTTCAAAGACATGGGTTGTCCCTGGATTGAATAGAAGAGAAGAATTTTTTATAATTAACCAAACATATGATATTCAGTTTCAAAGACATAGGTTGTCTCCGGATTGCAAAAAGGAACAGAATGTTTTATAATTAACCAAACATATGGTATATAGTTTAAAGACAATGGTTGTCCCTTGATTTAATAAAGGAACAGAATGTTTTATAATTAATCAAACATGTGATATATAGTTTCAAAGACAATGGTTGTCCCTGGATTGAATAAAGGAATAGAATGTTTATAATTAAGCAAACATATGGTATATAGTTTAAAAGACAATGGTTGTCCCTGGATTGAATAAAGGAATGTTTTATGATTAAGCACATACATGTACATGGTATTTAGTTTCAAAAGTTATGATTGCTCCTGGATTGAATAAAGAAATGAATGTTTTATAATTAACCAAACACATGATTATTAGTTTCAAAAGTAATGATTGCTACTGGATTGAATAAAGGAACCGGATGTTTTATGATTAATCAAACATATGGTATTCAGTTTGAAAGATAATGGTTGCCCCTAGATTGATTAAAGGAACAGAATGTTTAATTAATAACCATATGCATGCCATTCTTTTTAGCTCACCTGAGCTTTTGTGATCACCTGGTGTGTGTCATCTGTCGTCCATCGTTAACTTTTAGCTTCTAACAACTTCTCTGAAACCACTGCAGGGCCAACTTTTATATCACTTCACAAAAATGTTCCTTGGGTGACCCTCTGCCAAGATTGTTCAAGCCATCTTGATTCGTCAAAAAACATGGCCGCAAGGGGTTCGGGCAAGTTTAATAAGTAAAAACTTTAAAAAATCTTCTTGTCAGAAACTACTGGCTCGATTTTAAAATAATATCACAGAAATGTTCCTTGGAGGACCCTTCACCAAGTTTGTTCAAACTGTAGTGATTCGTCAAAAAACATGGCGGCCAGGGGTTAGGGTTAGTTTACTATATTTAAAACTTAAAAAATCTTCTTGTCAGAAACCACTGAGCCAATTTTGATATAACTTTACAGAAATGTTTCTTGGATGACCCTCTATCAAGTAGTTCAAGCCATCTTGATTCGTAAAAAAACATGGCCGCCAGGGTGCAGGGCAAGTTCAGTTAGTAAAAACTTAAAAAATCTTCATGTCAGAAACTACTGGCTTGATTTTAAAATAATTTAACAGAAATGTTCCTTGGAGGACCCTTCACCAAGTTTGTTCAAACTGTAGTGATTCGTCAAAAAACATGGCGGCCAGGGGTTAGGGTTAGTTTACTATATTTAAAACTTAAAAAATCTTCTTGTCAGAAACCACTGAGCCAATTTTGATATAACTTTACAGAAATGTTTCTTGGATGACCCTCTATCAAGTAGTTCAAGCCATCTTGATTCGTAAAAATACATGGCCGCCAGGGTGCAGGGCAAGTTCAGTTAGTAAAAACTTAAAAAATCTTCATGTCAGAAACTACTGGCTTGATTTTAAAATAATTTAACAGAAATGTTCCTTGGAGGACCCTTCACCATGTTTGTTCAAATCGTAGTGATTCGTCAAAAAACATGGCGGCCAGGGGGTGGGGTTAATTTACTATATTATAAGCTTTAGTAAAGACTTAACAAATCTTCTTGTCAGAAACCACCAGATCGATTTTAAAACAATTTCGCAGAATTGATCTTTGGGTGACCCTTTACCAAGTTTGTTCAAGCTGTTTTGATTTGTTAAAAAACATGCTGCCACAATGAGGTGCTAGTTTACTATATAGGCAGCTATAGTAAAATTTCAAAAGTCTTCTTGTCAGAATCTACTGACCTGATTTCGATGTAATTTCACTGACATTTACCATAGGTGAACCTCTACCAAGTTTGTTCCAGCCATTGCGATTCGTTGAAAAACATAGTCGCCACTTTCTTTCGATATCTGATATCAGCACAAGGATAACTCTTCTACGCATCTGTTACATCTTCAAAACAAATCAAAATTCTAACTACTCGCCCATCTCGATTTTCTGTAATTTTAATTGTACATATATTATATAATCTACTTAATTTAGGTGACTCAAGGTCACTCAGATGAGTGAAGTAGGGCCAACTTGGCCCTCTTGTCAAGATTATCCTCTTTCCCAGTTTTGCACTGGTCTATCTGTCAAATTGTACATATTTTGTACAACACCTTCAAACCTGTTCTTCACAACTTAGACATTTGCCAAAAGGTTGAGAAATCAAGCTTGGACATGATTTAAACAAATGGGGTCAAAGGTTGCAGAATTTTAATAACAGCAGTTATATATCCACATGATCTCTGAAAAATTCTTGAACCAGCGTGATTCTAGAATTGGTTAAGATTTAATGAAAAATGAAGGTGCTATCGCATCTACATTTTCCTTAGATATTTTACATGTAGCATTGGATAGGGGTCCCCATAAAAATTTGTTGAAGTCAGGTCCCTGGGGTCAAGTTTTGGTTGCCACAGGGGTCACTGTTTTACATAGTTATATAGGGAAAATGTTGTAGATGCGATGGCACCTTCATTTTTCATTGAATCTTAACCAAACTTGCACAGCAGTTATATAACCACAATATCTTTGGCGATTTCTTAAGCCAATGTAATTCGACTACAAATGCCCCCGCTACAGGGCTTATAAGCACATTTTAAGTGAAACTTTAAAAAACATTTTCTCTGAAAGTTTAAGGCCTAAACCTTAGATATTTTACATGTAGCATTGCATGGTGATCTCCTAAAAGATTTGTTGAAGACTAGGAACTTAAAAAAACATTTCCTTCTGTTTTGTTCATCTGTCCATTTGTTGCCAGTAAAACGATTCAGGCCCTCTTGGGCCTCTTGTTTATGAAATTAATTTACTCTTTTTTTTTTTTAACTTTGTGAAGAAAAGATTTGAATTCCTGCAGTAATGAGCTGTTAAACAAAGTTAGTAATAAACAGGAAATATTGTATCAACTTCTTAGCTCACCTGAGCCAAAGGCTCACAGGTGAGTTTTGTGATTGCCTGGTGTCCGTCGTCTGTCGTCCATCGTTAACTTTTAGCTTTTAACAACTTCTCCTCTGAAACCACTGGGCCAATTTTGATATAATTTCATAGAAATATTCCTTGGGTGACCCTCTACCAAGTTTGTTCAAGCCATCTTGATTCGTCAAAAAACATGGCGGCCAGGGGGTGGAGTTAGTTTACTATATAAGCTATAGAAAAAACTTGAAAAGTCTTCTTGTTAGAAACTACTGGCTCAATTTTAAAATAATTTCACAGAAATGTTCCTTGGGTGACTCTACCAAGTTTGTTCAAGCTATCTTGATTCGTCAAAAAACATGGCAGCCAGGGGATGGGGTTAGTTTTATGTCAAATTATCCCCCCTGTTTTATAGCATAAATGTCTGTATATATGGCAATTATTATAAGAAGAGGTAATTAACTCTTTAAATAAACTTTTTTTTTGCTATTATTGTACAATATTATACTAGATATAAGTTTTAAAAGATAATTCATCATGAAAAGATGAATGATACAACTATAATCAATGATTGAAATATTATTCATATTATTCAAATATCATGAACCATTTTTAAATACCAGTAGGTGTTAATCTAAATATAAAAGTTTTTCTGGTTCAGACAGGGATGGCTTACTGCTTCATAATAAAGCAATACCATATTTCTAGCTAGTTTCATAACAGCAAGAAGTCAGCTTGAGATTTTCACTGTCAAAGTGTACTTGAAATCTTGGAGGACGAGCTTAATAGTCAAACATAACAGGTTAGTTTTATGCTGGAACTGGATTTTTATCTTAGTTCGAAGACTTAGCATCTTTAGTAAAAACTTCAAAAGCCTCTACCAAGTTTGAACTCTTCTACGCATCTGTTACATCTTCAAAATCCTCTAATTTGATTGGTTTAAACTTTAAGTTGCTAAAACCCGTTTGCCAAATGGCATTACTGCTAATGAAGATATGAGCCAAGGCATTTAGGGTTTGTAAATTGTTATTAAAGCTATTCGTTCTCCCTTCCCAAGTATAAAATTATGTTTTTGGATGCTTAAAACCAAGGTTAGATTAACAAGCTGATGAGTTGAATTTTCCAACCATGGCAATATTATCACCATCTACAATTGTCTAGATCTGTGTACAAGGGTATACATTTTTCAAAGTTTGTATAATTTTTTCGATTATATTATACTAAAATACAATTCTCATAACCCGAGGTTTAAAAACATTTCTGTGTTTTTTTCCCCACCTTGTACAAAATTTTATGTTCATGCGATTATTTCTGAAAACCTCAAACATTTCTGTGGTTTTTATACCACTTTCCACCTTGTACAAAATTTAATTTTCATTGTGTTAATTTCTCAAAACCTCAGAATTTGGTGTGTGCATACTCTGAGGTTCAAACTTTGGAAAATGTTTAACCTGGAGGAATTTGATTGTTAAGTAAAGAATAAAACCAATATTAAGATAATGTTTGTTTGCTTTCCTTGATCTCTCCAGTCTTATATCATATAAAATATTTCCATTATGTGGTATCTTGCTTTTATCACACATAAACTTGCTACATATTTAATGTGTTAATTAATATCCTGCATAAAATATAAAAAGGGTCAGTTGTAGCAATGAAACAATTTCTCAAATCGAGAAAATGGAAAAATAAATTGGAAAGAGAGAGAGAGAGAGAGAGAGAGAGAGAGAGAGAGCATTCGCCTCTCATCCAGGAGGTCGAGGGTTTGATCCCCAGCCAGTTCATAAGAAATACTTAAAAAATTGTACTAGAAGCTTCCTCGCTTGGTGCTCAGAATTAAGAGGATAGTTCTAGGTTTGCTTGGCCCGGTATCAGTATAATGCGACTGGGTGGGGTATTGTACCATGTGACTGCGGCATGCTTATATTCAGTTTGATAGAATACTGTCTCAAGTAGACACTGTGGCAATGAAACTGAAAACTTGTTGAAAGCGATGCTGACACACAATACAAAAACAAACAATAGCAATCTTTTGATTTAGGTCTTATTGGTTTGATAAGTTATGTTATATCAAACAGCTAATTTACATATCCACAAAATTTATCAAACATCATAGCTAATCTGATATGATATATCCTTGTGTTTTATTTCAGGGCAAAGACTTGTGTGAGCTCAGGAGACACACATACGCCAATACGGTAGATCACAAAACCTTGAAGAAGCTTGTGAGGAAAATTTTCCCTTCATGCAGATGTAAGGACGTGCACGAGAGGCATACTCAAGCACTTGAAGATGTAAGACAAAATACTTTTATAAAATAAACATTCTGAATTATACGCGAGTGCATCAAAATTTTTACCATAAGAAATATCTTTCGTCGTGTGCACTAATGCTTTACATTGTTTGTTAAAGCTTTCTATTAATTTTATCAGGGTGCTGCATCATTTTAGCCTTGAAATATTCTCTTCGAGACGGTTTTCACAACATACCATTTCAGTATGGGAATATGATGACAACAAGAAATGAATGATGTTAAAATTAAATACCATTTTCAGTTCATGACAAGACTATGTACAGCATATCCAGTTTTATTGGTCCCATTATCACTGGCATATAGTATCTCCCCCTTCCCTTAAATCCAAATATAATTCGAAATTAATAAAATGTAAGGAAATCAATGACAATAGTTATAAGTATACATCCCATTTTATTGCCAGTCATGATGTTTTGTAAACCAATCGTTTTGTCTATGTCACGACCGGATGTAGCAGAATATATGCACTAGTGTTTGTTTACCATAACTCCATTATCTGTAATTTGTCTGGGATTGAAATTTATCAAATAAAACATGTTTTTATGCAGTTTGGTTTTGTCTTTTTCGTACTTAGATTGTATATATCGTAAATATTCTTACAATGATAAATTATTTTCAATTTTGCATTATTAACGTCTGTGAATATATACTGTAACTAAGAATTCACAACTTCAAGTAATGACATCAGTATTCATGATTTATATGATGGGCATGCTCTTTGTAAGTAACCAACCAGAGTAGGTTTTCAATGAATGAAAATGTGAATGGGACATATTTACTGTTGCAAGGGTGAAATGGGACATGGTTACTGTCGCAAGGGTGGAATGGGACATGGTTACTGTCACAAGGGTGGAATGGGACATGGTTACTGTTGTAAGATGAAATGGGACATGGTTACTGTGGCTGTGGTGGAATGGGACATGGTAACTGTTGTAAGGGTGAAATGGGGCATGGTTACTGTTGTAAAGTTGAAATGAGACATGGTTTCTGTTGTAAAGGTGAAATTGGATATGGTTACTGTCACAAGGGTGGAATGGGACATGGTTACTGTTGCAAGGGTGAAATGGGACATGGTTACTGTTGCAAGGGTGAAATGGGACATGGTTACTGTTGCAAGGGTGAAATGGGACATAGTTACTGTCATAATGGTAAAATGGGACATGGTTACTGTCATAAGGATGAAATGGGACATGGTTATTGTGGCAAGGGTGAAATGGGAAATGGTTACTGTCGTAAGGGTGAAATGGGACATGGTTACTGCCGTAAGGTTGAAATGGGACATGGTTACTGTCGTAAGGGTGAAATGCCTGTGGGAGAAGCACATTTTTAATTCAGGCCTGTTTCAGTTTTGGGATCTTAAGAGTTATAAGAAAAATGTACATACATGAAGAAAGGATAACCCATTTTATTTATTCAGAAGGTAACCAAATGCTTGCACCCAAAGAATTAGTGCTTTAATCAGTTGGGCATTAATTCTGTTGAAAATGCCTTAAATTGTCTCATTTCTTTTGAATTTATAATTTATACTCGTCAAAAGATGTCTTGCAGTAGTTTTGTTCCTTCAACTAGCAGGCGAATATCCATAGTTACTGGATCCTGTTAATGGATAGAGCTAGAAGAAAATCATGTTTGTTACAGATCGCCTCTGAATGGGATGAATGTATGGAGGGCGAGGAATGCGGGAATACTCACGATCATGATCCATCTCAAGGTGGCAGCACTGCTCTTGTCTCGGCACCCAACACAACAGCTCCTTCTGGTGAGAGATTATGTCCAGGTCATGAGAGGGCATTGCCTATAGAGCAGACTGTTATGGACCTTGATGTCAAAGAAGAAGGTTTGTTAATTGTTGGGGTGGAAAAAACATCTTACTACCTCGACTTTCAAATAGAATAGTGGGGGTGGGGACTATTTGTAGTACCCTTGAGCAAGACACTTGTTCTGCATATACTTTGTACTGGTGCTACCCAAGGAAAACTTGGAGCATAATTCGTTCAAGTTGTAAGAACTTGTTTCAGAATCTATGTAAATTATAAAAAGTTTAAAAATTCTGAACAGTATATATTATTGTAAGTCCTTTGGATGCTGCATCTCAAGTTTGTTACAATTTGACTTATTTTTTAGTAATTTCTGTTGGACAGTTTTGAAATTGTTGAATCTTTTAGGCTAGAAATTCACTTGCCTAAAAAAAAAAATTTTAAGTGCTCGTAGTTTCAACTCACTTTATTAATAAGCTTGCAATGTGGCATTCTGCGTGTGTACATGCTGATTTCACAAACCCTGATTACATATGAGACGTTTACTTACGTTATTGTAGAGTTTTATCCCTGGTCAACTGCATGATAACTATCCCGCGACAGATTAAATAATATCTTACAGTATATGAAATTTGATTAACTAAGTATTTGTCCCCACATGGTATGTTATAAACATTACAAAAGGAAAATGAATATAAATTTCTTCTTTATTCCCATACATGCCTTAAGTTTTGTTTGAAAACAACCAGTATGCAGTCAACGCCAGTTATATTTATTCTGAGAGCACAAATAAACTCAACACCAGCAGTTACTTTCACTCAAATATCGCATGCACTAATAAGTTTGTACTTGCCATTATCCTCATATATACAGCAGGGCTAGAAATTTCTTATAAAAACTACTTGTCCTCCCTTTCCAACATTCTTTTATCAAATGCTTTAAATCAAAGAAATATTAAGATTTCTTAAATCTTACTCGTCCTGTCCAAATGTTGACTTGGTATGGCGAGCGGACAAGTAGAATTTTCCAGCCCTGTACAGTCGGTGCAGCATTCGCCCAGACAGAGAAAGGTCCTGGGTTTGAATCCAGGCTTGGCTGTATATATTTGTCATTATGTTACCGGCACACATATCTTAGCCCCTCGCCAGTCTGATTATTTCTCCCATAATTATTGCCCTGGTGTTATGCAAAAGAAAAATTGACATAAGTTTTCATCTTTAGACTAGTTTTCTTCTTGTTTGAATATTGCCATTATGCTGCCAACGCCAATTAGATTTATTCAGAGAGCACAAGTAAACTCATCATAATGCAGTTACCGTCAGTCAAGTATCACATTCACCAATAAAATTGTCACTTTTCTTGCATGGATTTTATTGTTTGTCAGATGCGAGAATGTAATCAAATGTTAACACATGCTTCTGACAAACTCAATGGGAAGAGATTGTTTTGTAACTGCGCACAGGGTATTTGGTAAATTGAAGAATGGATAGTACATTAAGTTTTGTAAAATTGTCTGTCTTAAGGTAAGAAATAGGATTAAACTCAAGCGTAATTTTCTGTTGAAAGTTGTATGGATGTTTCTAGGGAATCTGAGCCGGGCCTAGTTAGCTCAGTTGGTAGCTTGTTTGACTATCAATCCAGTTCTATTATAATCCATTTCATTGTCATTTGTCCCTCATTGCTGATTGAAGTGGGAAAGATATCAGTTATCAGAGATTGGTGTGGTCGAGTACCGCTTAACCTTCCAAATTCCCAGGAAAAAGTGGTTAGGTTAATTCATCATCTGTTAGTGCTTGATGGCATGAAAAGGACACTAAATATTCAAATCAAATCAAATCAAATCTTAGGAGTCTTTGATCATTTCCAAGACAATTATTTTTATTTCAGGTTACATTTGTCAGCACAATTGTCAGCACAGCAAGATTTATGTTGTCACAATAGCACAATAAACGGATTTAGACTAAGTCAGGGCTGATATGTTTCCTGGTGACTGCATTTTGTTACTTGTTATTAATGACCGCGTATTGTGACATTTCACAATGTCGCCTCTCTGGGACATGAGACATTAAAAATGCTTTGTATGGTGGTATCTTAATTTGCACAAGATTTTGTAAACTCTTGGCTTGTCTGTCATGATGTGTTTTTCCTCCGCTTTAGATCGTTCACCGACATTTAATTATTGCATGTTTTAGGTCACCTGAGACTTCGTCTCAAGGGACCTTTTGCGATGGCCTTTTGTCCGTCGTTGTGTGTCCCTAAACAACTGAAATTTTAGACTTCTTCTCAAAAACCGTAAGCTCAATTTTAAGGAAATGTTGTATGCAGCTTTGGTGAATCAAAATTGTGAATTGCATGATCCCCAACCCCCTGGGGCCTTTGGGCGGGCCAAAACAGTCAAGTTCAAGCTAACTTTGAAAATCTTCTTCTTAATACTATAGGAAGTACTGGGAAACAAATGGTGAGCATGATTATGGACTTATATGTCATTGGGTCCTTTATAAAAATTATGAATTGCATGTCCTTGGGTCTCACAGTTTGACCCTGGGGTGGAGGCCTACTTTACTATATCTATATAAGAAATGTCATTTCTGATGACTGAATAGACTCATTCAAATAGTTTTTGTTGTGATTTGTTGTTACTGACATGATGGTTAATGCTTATGTTTTAGTGACAAGAGTTGGAAAATAGATTCATATAACTTTAATATATGTCATCAAGGATAATCAGGTGACTGTTAAGGCCCATAGACCTCTTGTTCAGATTACTAACTAAATGCCAAAATCACAGTTGCTGTTAATTTAAACAGAAAAATGGTTTCGATGCAATATATAATATATATATATTGACAAATATATGTGATAAAATTTGTGTATTCAATGAACTGATTGACAAATATGCAGGTGACATAAACATCTTAATATAAAACTTGATAATACATTAAAGGCAATAGACATAGTACCACCATTGGAAAAGGAAAGTGCTTCCATTGGGTAGTCTCATAATGGCGATTATAAATAATGCTTGTTTCTTCTTCTTTAAAAATGCATGTTCCTTACTTTAATGCTTATTTTTAGCTCTACGTCCGTCGTCTTCAAAGTGTGTTAGCAGCACTTTCTCTGAAACCACAAGGCCAATTAAACTGAAACTTCACATGGATGTTTCTATTGCATTGGAGACTATACAGAACATTTTTTTATTTTTTGATCTGAAATTCAAGATGGCTGCCATTACTAAAATACTCCAAAACTTAAAAAATCTTCTTGTCATTAACAGCGCAACAGATTTTCAAAATGTTTATGTAGTAATGATAACCAACTATAGGTTTGTTAGATTTGTTCAAATGGTGTCCCTAGGGTTAAATATGACCCCGCCCCGAGGGTTCAATTAGGGGACACATGTCATTATAATATATATTTTTTTTTTTTTTAAATAGAAATGATTTTGCCTATTTCTTCACAGAAGTATTATTTTGTGAAGGAGGTTCAGATTTGTAAAAAAAAATGACTGGGTTCCCATGTCTTAAGGGGTCAGGAGGGGCCCCAAAAGGGTAAATATTGGGAATTACAAAATCGTTTTCTTAAGAACCAGTATGTCAGATTTGTTCATATTTGGCATAAATTATCCCTATGTGTAGGGGTTTCATTGCAGATAAGAATTTAAGGGCTATGATTTATACGGGCCCTGTAAGGGGACTTAGAATTTTACAAAGGAATACTATGGGAAAACAAATTCTCTTTTTTTTTTTCATCTATTTAGGCAAAATTATAATTCATTTGGAGTTCTGAAGTATCATCTAGTCATAGGAAATAAGATTTGGCTCAAAAAAGAGAATTGACTTTCCATAACGGGTCAGGGTGGGTCAAAAAAGGGTTAAAATAGAAAATTTTCAAAAATCTTCTTCTCAACAACCGGTCAGTCAAATTTGTTCATATTTGATATGGATTATCTCAATGAGTATGAGTTTAAAGTTTGTACAAATCAAGGGTCTTATATTTATAGGGCCCTGTACGTGGACTTTGAGTTTTATATAGGAATACTATTGGAAAACGGAAAATTCTCTTTTTTATCATTCATTTATGACTTTTTTCATTCATTTTGAGTTTTGAAGCAACTTGTTGTCATAACAAATATAATTTTGTTCGGTACGAAGAATTGACTTTCTAAAAGGGGCCAGGTGGGGTCACAAAATGATTAAAATTGAACATTGTCATAAATCTTATTTTCAACAACCAGTCAGTCAAATTTGTTCATATTTGATATAAATTATCCCTATGATTAAGAAATCTAAGTTTGTACAAATCAAGGGACACTGGGATGTATAAAGGCCCTGTAAGGGTCTTTGAGTTTTACATAGGAATACTATGGGAAAATGGAAAATTCTCATTTTTTTGTCCATTTGGGTAAATATGTTGTTTAATTTGAGATCTAAAGCATTGTCTAGTAACAATAAATTTGATTTTGTTCAATAGAGAAGATTGAATTTCCATAAGCGGCCAGGGGGTGGATGGGACAATAAGGTTAAAATTGGGAATTTTCATAAATTTCCTCACAATAACCTTTCAGTCAAACTAGTTCATATTTGATATAAGTTATATATTGGGGCCCTGTAATGTGACTTTTACAGGGAAAACTAATTATTTTCATTTTGCATCCACGTGTACAAAAAAAGTTCTTTTTAAAATTTGAATAATTTCATATTTGATATAAGTTATATATTGGGGCCCTGTAATGTGACTTTTACAGGGAAAACTAATTATTTTCATTTTGCATCCACGTGTACAAAAAAAGTTCTTTTTAAAATTTGAATAATTTCATATTTGATATAAGTTATATATTGGGGCCCTGTAATGTGACTTTTACAGTGAAAACTAATTATTTTCATTTTGCATCCACGTGTACAAAAAAAGTTCTTTTTAAAATTTGAATAATTTCATATTTGATATAAGTTATATATTGGGGCCCTGTAATGTGACTTTTACAGGGAAAACTAATTATTTTCATTTTGCATCCACGTGTACAAAAAAAGTTCTTTTTAAAATTTGAATAATTTCATATTTGATATAAGTTATATATTGGGGCCCTGTAATGTGACTTTTACAGGGAAAACTAATTATTTTCATTTTGCATCCACGTGTACAAAAAAAGTTCTTTTTAAAATTTGAATAATTTCATATTTGATATAAGTTATATATTGGGGCCCTGTAATGTGACTCTTACAGGGAAAACTAATTATTTTCATTTTGCATCCATGTGTACAAAAAAAGTTCTTTTTAAAATTTGAATAATTTCTGCTCATAACAAATCGCTAAGAGTGGGTGATTGAAGTTCTGAAATTAAGGGGCTGGGTTGTGTAAGGGTTCTATATTTTACAGGGGACTATATTTTTTTTACAGATGAATGGTATGGGATTTTAAAGTATTCCTTTTCATAGCAATAAAGTTTTTGTTCAGTATGGGTGTGGTGGGGGTATTTATCCATAAGTTGTTAAGATGACCCCCCCCCCCACCCCCTCACCCCCCCATTTTAAAGAGGGTAAATATTGTGGAATTTCAAAAAGTGCTTTGGCCACTATGAGTCAGTAGATCGAGCGTCCTCAGGCCCTCTTTGGCGTCTTGTTTTTATTTGAATGGTATTATTGATGTATTTTAAACATTCTGAAAGCATTGTCATTTTAAATTGTGAATTTAGAAAAAAAAATTGATGCTTGGAAATTGGGGTATGAATCCATTGTCATCCCCACCCGCCCCCTTTTTTTCATACCGCCCCGACCTTTTTTATTTTCATAAAAAAAAAATAATTAAAAAAAAAAAAATTATTAAAAAAACATCAATAAAAATTTTAAAAATAAAATCATCCCGCCCTCCCTGTTTTTAATGATATTTTTGGATGATAATCTAGCAATTAATTTATAATGGCCTAATTGACATAATTGTGTTAACTCTGTAATACCGTCTGCTCATAAGTCTATTCATAGAAACATTTTCCCTGACAATACTGCATCACAATTATTATGTTATCTAAGAACTTTGTAATAAACACGTTATAAAAAGAAAGTAATATCCTCATGCATGCCAGATTGACTTCCGCCATTATCATTAATCAATTTAAAAGTAGATCTTAATCCATTTTAATGCGTCTGCTGCAAATTGCAGTTACCCTATGGCAGTGTTGGTTAGATTAGCGATTAAAAAACAGGTTAGATCAGACAGGCGATTTGTGATTGACGGCTTTAATCGTACTTAACGTAGTTATAAAGATTGGAATTTCTGCAAACAACACAGTTTCATCCATTGTTTATAAAGGATTTGTATTTGAGATAAGTCGATGGTTTGGTGTATAGTTTCTTGCACACCTGATAAAGATATATGCATTTTTACCGCGGTTAGTCTATCTTATGATCACCCTGGGCCAAGATAAAATTCTCGCGCTGTGACATAATGCCATTCATAAAATTAATACGCTATGATAAATTCTTCACGCTATGACGTATTAAAATCTTGTGTTAGGGTTATACAAAAAAAATTATCTTTCATGGTTTTTCAGTGCAAATTGAAAATGCTGTCCCTGGTTACCTCAAGGTGAGCTTTGTTCGCCCCATATCCTGTAAAGATGTCCGTTCGGGAACTTTTTGTTGCGTACACTCTATCACCTACATTTGCTTTGGCTCTACAACAAACTTACATAGTAGTTGTATAACACAACTTCTTGAACTGGGCAAAAGTAATTTATGTCAAAGGTTATGACCCTTGAAACAAAAAAATGCACTATTTGACCATGAGTGTGATCTAGTACCCACAATCTTCATTTGATCCTCTTCAAACTTGCACAGTAAGTTAAATAATAATAATGTCTTGAAAAATTTCTTTTACCAAATCAGGTAGTTAATGTTGGAATTAAGGCCTTTGAAACATAAAAAATTGATCAATTTGAACTTGTGTTTGACCTTGTGCGCACTCTAGTACCCAAATATTTCATTTAATCTTCGCCAAATTTACACTAGTTATATAAAAGCATAGTATCTTGGACAAGTTTATGAATTGGCTAAATTGAATAACTTATGTCGGAGTTATGGGCCTTGACTCGTCAGAGTTTTCATTTCATTAATCCAATATAAATTCTGTTTTCCATTAGTTTTTAAATAAACTTGGTGGTATTGCATTATAGCCACAAGACCAATGATTAATTTTAAAAAGTTTTATTTAATCTGATAAAAGTTCTATTTACTATCAGATTTGAATTACCATATTTACCCAATGTATTGGGTACACCTGATGTATTGGAACACCCTTTTTTTTCAGGAAAATAATTATTATTATAAGAATTGGGACACATAACAATTTTTTAAAAAAATCTGATAATTTTTTGCTCATAAGTTTTGGGACACGTATAAATATTTATATTGTACATTGTTATTTTCTGTCTCAGATAATTTTGCATATATATTTTTTATGTTTTAATCCCAAAATATCCATGAAAAACATTTTCTATTTCCAATAATTTCCCATGTATATTTTAAAAGATTAGGTAAAAACAATGATTGCTGTTTTTGTTATTTAATGTCTATAAATTGCCATACCTGTTACTTTTATTTATTTCTTTGTTATAAGTTTTAATCTCGAATTATCCATGAAAAACATTGCCTAAGGCATCGTTCCTTTGCCTATAAATGTGTGATAAAACAATCAGGTGACGCTTGGCCTGCTTACACAACTCTCCAATTAACTGTTCTATTTATCTAACCGCTGATTTTAAGTCACTGTACTGACAATTAAAAAAGTGTTCACTCTATTTTTAGAAAATCATGTTCGTTACATTGATACTTTTCAAACTTAGTGAAATAGAACGCTACGTAAAATGACGCAAGAAACTGTCAGAGTGATGACATCGCACATTGGCACAAGGTCAAAAATAAATTGTGTCGGCATTACAAACATATTCAATCACGAAATAAAAACATGGACTGGTTCACATTTATTTGTTATATACTACTCGATACCGTAATGTTAACTTTAGTGTAAACCAGTCTTGCTTTGAGTGGACATTTCATGATTACGTGACTGTAACGTGTTTATCTGATGAAATTGACATGACGTGCTTACCCATGTGTATTTAATTTCAAAGGATGCAAAGCAATTGTGTTTTTGCAAATTGATTGATCTTTTAGTATGGGATATAAACCAGTAGATAGTTTATTGATTTTCTAACCCAAATATGTTGTTTGGTTGAAAAAAAATTTTTTTAGACGACACCCAGTTTCAAACAAACAATTACTTTTAGCTATTATCTTTCTTCTCGTTTGTTTTTAGTTGAATCAAGTTTACTATAGCGTCCCTCTACGTACAATTACCAAAACCAGCTTGTATATATAATTAAAGTTATTTTTTTTAAAAAATGAAACAATTACGGACACAAACACAATCTTTTGATCAACCGACAGAATGTTCTGGGTCGCTGATCACACATTGAAAGCATGCTACATTGCGATAGAATGTTCTGATAAACTCCCCCTAATATAGTTAATGGTTTAGTCAAAATTGACATTCCGCCCAGCAGGTAACAAAACAATCGGATTATTGGGTCAAATGATATTGCCGCAAGGCGTATTTCACAGGTCAGTATGGCATGGTAAGAGCAATTTATGAGATTTTATACGATCGATAGAAATCTGGAATGACTTTTTATTAAACTTTGAAAATATCTGGACCGATTTTTTATTAAACTTTGAAACGAAAACCAGTTGTGAACTTCAGAAATCGGTCCAAAAAACGAAAAACCGGCAATTTTTGAAGGCCTGCTTTAGGGACAGAAAAAAAAATAATACGTTTTTAAAAATACGATACTGTATACGGTGCATAGACATACCAACATTACTGTATTTAACCTATGTTTTGGGACGAAATTACCGCATTTACCCTATGTATTGGAACAGTAAAAAAATAATCATTTTTTTAAAAATAATATGTATTTTAATCATTTGTTGCTGTCCCAATACATAGGGTAAATATGGTAAACTTAGTATATTGTAATCATGAGAACTTAAATAAGTTCAAAATATTAGACAAAGGTTATCTGCCATTGAAAAGTAAAAAATATTTCGCCTTGTAAGTCTTATTGAAACTCTATTTTTTATTAGATTAATTCTGGTCATACCTATTACCGCGAATCTAAAACTTTGTCAACCATGTAAATAATGGCTTCAGTAATAAACAGTAATAAAGTTACTTAAGTGTGCCGAGTAATAAACAGTTGCCAGTATGAAATGTAAACAAATATCGATGCTAATGGAAGTTGGAGCTTTGCGCATATCTGGGATATTGTCATTATACAGGCATTCGTGGTAAAAGGTATATTGCGGTATTAGGTATACAAGGGATAAAGGGCATTTATCAGGATTTTTCAACATTTTAAAATTAGCTATAAACATATTTTCCACTTTATCATGCTCTCTGATCCCGTATTGCCAAAATGTATAAACAACAAAATAATATATTGAAAAAGGAAAACTTAACTTACGATACGCACCTTAAAGGTTAGACTAAAATAGATTTCTTGCTTAAAATTGTAACATATTTTGTGATGTATTAAATGAGTCAGGTGATTTCATTTTTAGTTTCAATTTGATCATTTGTACAGGTCAAAAATTGTTTAATCTTAGAAAGCATCTTATCGAATAACAATGGATTTCGTTTAAAGTTTACCATTCCGATTTTTTTTAATAGTGATTTTGTCCCACTTTGGTAGATTTGACAAACTTGTAAGCCATTCAGATTTTATTTATTAATGATAATGAGCTGTATTCTAACCATTTTAAAAATAATTTCATATCTATTTATTCCAATACTCTTTTTACATTCATAATATATATCAAATTAATAACAAAAGACGCTTTCTCACTATAAAGCATATCTCTTACTCTCATTCATTCTCCAGTTTCAAAGGGTGTATTTTTAGCTCTACTGGCCGAATGCGATGGTGCATTGGCCGTTGTCTGTTGTCTGTCGTCTCCGAAGTGTGTAAGCAGCACTTTCTCTGAAACCACTAGACCAATTTAACTGAAACTTCACATGGATGTTTCTATTGCACAGGAAACTTTACAGAACATTTTTTTTTCGATTTGAAATTCAAAATGGCCACCGTAACTAAAAATAGTCCAAAACTTTAGAAATCTTGTTCTCATGAACGACACAACAGATTTTCAAAATGTTTATGTAGTAATGATAACCAACTAGAGTATTGTTAGATTTGTTCAAAAAGTGTCCCTAAGGTTAAAAATGCCCCTGCCCCGAGGGTTCAATTACGGTACATGTCATTATAATAAAAAAAACAGATTTTTTTTTTAATGGAAATGATTTTGCCTATATCTTCACAGAAGCATCGTTTGTTGAAGGAGGTTCAGATTTTTAAAAATCCACTGTCTTAAGGAGTCAGGAGATGCCCAAAAAGGGTAAAATTTGGGAATTACAAAAATCGTTTTCTTAAGAACCTGTATGTCAGATTTGTTCATTTTTTGCATAAATTATCCCTATGTGCAGGGGTTTGATTGCAGATTAGAATTTAGGGGCTAAAATTTATAGTGTCCCTGTTAGGGGACTTGGAATTATTCATAAGGATACTATGGGAAAACAGAAAAATTCTCGATTTTTTCATCTTTTCTGAAACTACAAGGCCTATTAAACTGAAACTTCACATGGATGTTTCTATTGCGTTGGAGACTATACAGAACATTTTTTTATTTTTTTATCTGAAATTCAAGATGGCTGCCATTACTAAAAATACTCCAAAACTTAAAAAAATTTCTTGTTATTAACAGCGCAACAGATTTTCAAAATGTTTATGTAGTAATGATAACCAACTATAGGTTTGTTAGATTTGTTCAAATGGTGTCCCTAGGGTTAAATATGACCCCGCCCCGAGGGTTCAATTAGGGGACACATGTCATTATAATATATATATTTTTTTTTTTAAATAGAAATGATTTTGCCTATTTCTTCACAAAAGCATTGTTTGGTGAAGGAGGTTCAGTTTTGTAAAAAAAAACTGCGTTCCACTGTCTTAAGGGGTCAGAAGGGGCCCCAAAAGGGTAAAAATTGGGAATTACAAAAATCTTTTTCTTAAGAACTAGTATGTCAGATTTGTTCATATTTTGCATAAATTATCACTATGTGTAGGGGTTTCATTGCAGATAAGAATTTAAATGCTTAAATTCATAGGGGTTCTGTAAGGGGACTTAAAATTTTACATAGGAAAACTATGAGAAAACAGAAAATTCTCTTCTTTTTTTTCATCTGTTACGGCAAATTTATTATTCAGTTGGAGTTCTAAAGTATCATTTAGTCATAGAAAATAAGATTTGGTTCAATAAGGAGAATTGATTTTCCATATGGGGCCAGGGTGGGTCAAAAAAGGGTTAAAATAGAAAATTTTCAAAAATCTTCTTCTCAACAACCGGTCAGTCAAATTTGTTCATATTTGATATGGATTATCCGAATGAGTATGGGTTTAAAGTTTGTACAAATCAAGGGTCTTGTATTTAAAGGGTCCTGTATGGGGATTGATTTTGTTCAATAAGGAGGATTGAATTTCCATAAGAGGTCAGGGGGCGGATATGGCAATAAGGTTAAAATTAGGAATTTTCACAAATTTCCTTAAAATAACCTTTTAGTCAAACTAGTTCATATTTAATATGAATTATCCTTACACCAACAAGGATTGAAGATTCTGCATATCAAAGAGCTGGGATATTTTGGGGCCCTGTAATGTGACTTTTACATAGGAATATTATAGGAAAAACTGAATTTTTAGCTTGCCGAGACAAAGTCTAAGGAGAGCTATTGCCATGACCCTGGCGTCGTTGTTGTTTGTATACACCCATATAAAACTTTTGCATTTAAGTTTTAGATATCATTCTATGCAACCATTTATTGGATGTGAATGAAACTTCGCATGTGTGTTCACCATCATCAATGGAACACATACAGACAAGAACCATAACTCTGGATTGCATTTTGGCACAGTTATGGCCCTTTTTGGACTTAGACAACCAGAGGCAAGCTTTGTTGTCTTCTGAAAACTCTTGTTTCATTTTGCGTCCATGTGTACAAGAAAAGTTCTTTTTAAAATTTGGGTGGGTGATTGATTCTGATAAATTAAGGGGCTTGGTTTTATAAGGGTTCTGTACAGTGGACTATATTTTTTTTTACAGATGAATGGTAAGGGAATTTAAAGTATTTCCTTTTCATAGCAATTAAGTTTTTGTTCAGAATGGGTGTGGTGGGGGTATTTATCCATAAGTTGTTAAGACGAACAGTAACAAAAGTTATATTTATTTAAAAAATCAAATCATGCAATAACAGAATTGATGTTTACATTTTGCAATAATGTTGAGTAGATAATTTTATTATATTATTCATTTATAGGAGCTTGCTGTCAGATATTTACTTGAATACTTGAATGGTGAAAGTGTTAATTCTGCTAGAGTTAGTGTATTTAATATAAAGTAATCTTGGCAGTAATTTACTTATATGGTTCTGGGCAAGGTTAGCTCAGTCCAGGGGTTCTGAGTTTGTATCTGCTCCCGGCCATAGTATACATGATGATTGTAATACAACATTGTCTCATCATTCGTCTCTCACTGCTGATTCAAGTGAGAATGTTATCAGTTACTTGTGAAGATGGGGGGGGGGTATTAACCCTCCAGGATCTGAGGAAGGAATGGTTAGGTTAACAGATTATCCCTCCAGGATCTGAGGAAGGAATGGTTAGGTTAACAGATCATTTGTTACTCAATAGGCATAAAAATGACATTGAATATTAAAATAAACAAACCTTATATGGTATATATTATATAACTGCAGGTATATCAACTTTACTGTGTTACCTTGAGCTGCACTCTAACCAATGGGTGGAAAATTTACCAAGTGTGTATGCTGAATGCAAAATACAGTGTTACGGCGGTCCTGGACAACTGCAGGCTGTTTCGAAAAAGGTAACATAATTTCTAGAACTTGTAACTACCTATGTACAGTGTGGAAAATCTTCAAAGCATATACCTCTGTCATAGAAGTTACAATTAGATACTACAATTTTGTGAATCATTTTATCAAATTTGCTGTTACACTGATAGCAAAAAAAAATCAAAGCCATTGAAAATATACATTACCATTTTTTTTGTGGCAAGTTTTGACAAGTTAATTTCGATTATTTCCAGGGGTGGTATTCACCAACCAGTCTTAAGAATATTCTTAGACTTGAACTCAAGACTGAATTTTGGAAAACACACTTAGAGGTCATTTTTTGAGACCAAAAACTGCAAGCATGTAGGGAAACTTAATATATAGTCAAATAAACTCTCACAATTATTCTATCTGTCGTGGTAAACAGATATCTAAGGTTGAAATTATGATTTTCAAACTTAAGTCTAAGAATATTCTCAAGAATGGTTAATGAATATGACTCCAGGTCTGTGACTTATGAGGAGTCATCACATATAAATGAGATTACAAATAGAGGTGGGGCCTGATTAGCTTGGTCGTTTACATGTCTAACTATCAATCCTGATTGGTCATGAGTATGAATCCATGCCCGGTAACAGTCTCTGTGATGATTGATATATGACATTGTGTCTCATTATCATTCCTTTCTCACTGCTGAACCAAGTGGGGAAGTTATCAGTTACTTGCAGAGATGGGGTGTGCTCAAGTACTGGTTAACCTTTCAGGATCCCAGTAAACATTGGTTAGGTTTAACTGATCATCTGTTAGCCCGATGACATAAAAATGACGCTAAATATTCAATCAATTTGAATATGGGAACAGATATGGTATCTAATAAACTACCTATAACATAATTAAGTTTACTATCAGAAAGCAGTTAATTCTATGATATTATAAACAAATATGCAAATTGCAATTTCAAGCTTTGTTGGGCTATAGATATCTATATTTCATCAAGATAACAGTATCGTTTATGTTGAGAAAGGCAAAAGTTCATTTCTCTGAGAAAAATAGGTTCCTGGTTTAGCTGCCACATTTCTATACTTTTTTTCTGCTGTTTTCCATGTCTGTATTTGTAAAACGTGATTGCAAATCTGTCTTTTTATTGCTTTCTTACTGTACATGTATTTGAAAATTCGATAAACTGCTACAAAGCCTTACGTTTTTTGTTATGTAACATTTCTGAGTGTGACCTTGTAAAACATTTTGAATGATATAAAAATCATGTTGCTGTTGTTTGTATATTGCTTTGAGTTTTATGACGGTTTCAATATGGAGAACAAAATGTCTTCCATTGAACTGACTGATATTATAAAGCAAAGGATATTCAAATGAAGTTAATGTAAATATTATAGAAAATTTTACAATTATTATTGAAAATACTTATATTTATCACAAATTATATTAACTACTAAGTTTAACTTTTCGATTGAATATATTCTATTTCAAATAATAAAATTGATGCAAGTCTGAATTTCGTCTGCACCTGACACCTTAAGTTCGGGAGTTTTATAAATGACCTGGGTGACCGAATTCTAATCTCAAAAATGCACTATTTGACTTTGTATGCACTCTGGTACCTGCATGTCTCTTTGGATATTAATAAAACGTTCACACTAGTTTGATAGTTGTATTAAGCTCTCAGACAAGTTTTCACTTGTGCCAAATCTTGTTTGATAAAATCATGCCCGTGAGTAACCACATAATATTTCATGAGAAGAATCAAATTTCAAACAATAATGATGCAGTCTTAAGATATCAAGTAAATGTTTAATCTTTCCAGATACCGCAGTGGTGGTCTAGTGGTACAGCAGCCAAATGACCTGACCCATTAAGGGGAACTTATCAGGGTTTTTCAAAATTTTGAAATTGGCTAAAAAAACATGTTTGTCCCAATATATCATGCCTATATACTCACTGACCCGTATTGCCAAAAGATATTCATTTAAACATGCCAAAATAATATAATGAAAAGGGATTCCTAACTTGGGTTACGTGCCTAGGGCTAATAGATTTACCACTTAAAATTGCAACATATTTTGTGATGTATTAAACGAGTTGCGTGATTTCACTTTGCTTTCAATTTGATCGTTTATACAGGTTTACTTAAAGTAAAAATTGTTTTATTTTAGATAGAATCAGAACGACGAAGGTTGTCAACCAGTATTCAAGTGCTGTCTTTGTTTAGAATTGGGATTTCATTTCAAGCTAATTTAAATATTGATTTTGTCACATTTCAGTGGATTTGACATACCAAACCATTCAAATTGTATTGAGATGCTTTTTATTTATTAAAAAAATAATTTTATTTTTTAAGACATTGATAGCATTTTTTCCTGATACTCCCTTAATATTGAGCAACATAAACATGCTTATTTCCCATGGTAACATGTTTGTTTTTTTATTCAGCCTTAAATCATCAATAAAGTTACCTAATATTTTTTTTTAATAATTTTTTTCACAAAATATCTCAGTTAGCTACTTAAACACAATTTTACTAGCGATGTCCAAGCAGAAATCATGATAACATGAAGTTTACTCCATATTACACAGAACAGTTTCATATATTATTCACAATACCCGGTTACTCTGTTGCATATAATAAACATTTAGTAGAACAGTTTGATGATGTACTGTAAGCCATCACAACAATAGATAAATTAGAGATAAGTTAATGACATGTCTTCAGTGTAGAATGAAAACATAATGGGGAAATTAGGAAAAGAAGGTAAGAAATAAATTACTTTTATGAAAGAAAATAATTTTTGTCTGGAAAATCATAGATTTGATTTATTCAGATCACATAAAGACTTTAATAATTGAGTGATTAAGTTTTGTGATTTTTTAACAGTGATTCGGGAAAGTTCTTGTGGACAGCCTGGCTTATGTCGTGGTAATTTGTCCATTGTCGGTCTGTTAATTTTTTTCTTGTAGATGCGCTAGCACCTCCATTTTCCATTGAATGTTAAAGAGGCATCACCTATTATAGTCGGATATTTTTAGGATAAAATATTAAACACGGATGAACTTTTTGTTCATAAACGTGTTCTTTTCTGCTTCTGTAATGCCTGTTTTACAGTCAAAATGTGAAGTGTTGTTGTTGTCGATTAAATCACATCCTGCTCTAAATGCTGCAACAACAACAGTTATCCTAAATCCGATAATTCCCGAATGACAATAACACGTCTTCTAATACTCACGAATACAATTGTTTATGTATATAGACAACCTTTTTAAACACTTATTTCTAAGTAACATGTGTTGTAGAAAACGCACTGATTTCTTCAAGTTATAATAATGTAACATGGGTTTCTTTCAGAAAAGGTAGAGTCGGATCATTTTGTGGACATAAAAAGTATAGACGAGGCCTCTTTAATCAAATTTGAATCGGCTTCAAGATTCGGCAGCAAATGCCCCCCACCTTGTAATCACAATGTATCATTTTAAGGGAAACTTTAAAGAAATATTGTCTCAAACATTTCAAGGTCGTTTTACATTGAAGTTCCCTAAAATGTCTGTCAGGATCCTGTGGTCGGATTTCGAGTTACAACAGTGGTCATAATTTTACATAGAGTTCTATGTGGAAAACGTTAACATTTTCATATTCTCCGTCCGTTCAAAACTTGAAAAGAAGTGTCAAGTCAAAGAAGGTGAGCAACTTTGCGCCTTAGTTGTCTGTCGGTCAGTTGGTTGCAGCTACAATTACAGGAAACATATATTTCAGTTAATGTTCAAGCCAGTTTTTTAGCTTGTCTGGTCTTAAATTTGGACTTGCATTGATATCTAGATTTCCTCTTAGTCACATTTGGGATACAGTAATATAGGCAAGACATAAAAATTTCGATTTTGCAGAATTTTCTTGTTTTTATTCTTTTTATATCATTTTCATATTTTTTTGTGAAAATTTAAAAATAAAAACTAACCAATAAATGTTTAAGAATAATCTTCCTACCTACTAATTGCTGAACTGTAAACTGACATTGCTATAGGGGTGTTAATATGTACATACTCATTAAATCAGTTACATCGGCTGTTTTGATAATCCACTAGATCAAAATTATTGTTGCAAATATTTTATTGATGGAAGAGTAAAATTACTATTCAAAATAACGGCTTTGCCATAACAATAGATAATGTAGATTGGTGCTAAGTAGTTTTATTGTCCCCCACTTTGCAAAAAGCAAGAGACAATAATGCTGTGTAATATTTTATGAATGCAGGAATCAAATCTTTTGAAATTTTAATTCAGTGTTTATATTGATAATTATATAAAACACAGGCTTATTCGATTTTAGGGGCTGTAGCATTTGACGTTCTACAATTATGTCCCTTTAATTTGTGAAATAGTATTTTTGGGGGTTTCTGTTCAATAACTTAACAATGCCTGAATCAAATCTGTTAAAAAATGTAGGGGACATAAATTCACTGAATTTGCTTGTTTGATAAATGATGATGAGCAAGAGTTAAATGGAACTATACATACAGTGAAACTGCGATAACTCGCGTACCAATAACTCTAGTACATTGTGCTATCTCGAAGAAACTTGCAGTATAGTCCTAAACATATCTGTGTATATTTCATATTCAGTCATACCTGTGCAAGCGGTCACCTCTATTAAGCAACCACCTGTTTTAAGCAACCATATTTTCTATTTTACATTTCTATATTGTTTCAGAGTAAATTAACCTGTATTTAGCAACAACCTGTCTATAAAGGCCACTTTTGCTCCTTCCATAGACTGGCTGCTTAAGACAGATTTGACTGTACAATGTAGTTGCGGCATCTCGTGCATCATAAACTCAAAAATTTAGGGTCAGAGGTTATATTAATCAACCATTCTAAGAATATTCGTAGACTTAATGAACTAGTGAATGAATTTTGAAAAATGCACTAGAGACCGTTTTTTTAAGCAAAACATTTCAAGCATGCACGGACACCTAATATATAATCAAATAAACTCCCATAATTATTCCATCTGTCACGGTAAACTAGATATATCTAATGTCAAAATTTGGATTTTCAAGCTCAAGTCTATAATCAAATAAACTCCCATAATTATTCCATCTGTCACGGTAAACTAGATATATCTAATGTCAAAATTTGGATTTTCAAACTCAAGTCTAAGAATATTCTCAAGGATAGTTGGTGAATTTGTACGATTGCTGGTGTTGCCTCAGTGCTTTATTAAAGTACAATACCATGTAAGGTTCGAGGACAGCAGTGTTTGAACATTTTAACAGCATTGTGGTTTATCTGTTGCCTTCATGGCCCATCATGTTATTTTCCCAGATTCGTTTTTTACACATTCTGTATTAATTTTAGTGGAATGTAATCAGACATCTAATTCTTTACTTTGAACAAGGTATTTTTGAATGCATGTTTTCTGATCTAAATATCAAAAAAGAATATGATAAATCTTTGTAAATTCATCGCCGAGGCATCTGAAGTTAGAAATGCAATACATGCTTAATAATGCATTTTGATTTCCTCCACAATTTAAGAGTGATTATTTAATTATGTTTGTTCATGCCCACGCTTAAAATTGTGTATGATTTTTAAATAGATAAATAAACTATAATGAAACATAATATAAAACAATGCTTTAAAGATTATATTGATTGAAACATCTATCACATGCATCTGTATATGTATGTTAATTGTATTTGCATAAGATGAAAAATTGTATGCAGTTTAAGAATCAATAGAATGATGTTCCGTTCTGTTCTGTTCATATCTTTTAATTAAATTCAAGTTACAATGTTCATTACTGTAGGTGTTCAAAATAATACAATTGTTTTATCAATGAGACTTTTAGGCCATTATAAAATAATTGCTAGATTATCATTCCCACCCGCCCCCCTTATTTTCATGATTCCCCGACCCTTTTGCTTTTTCATAAAAATAATATAAATTAAAAACAAAATAAACTATAAAAAATAAAATTCTCCCACCCTTTCCCCCTTTTTTAAGAAAAATTTGGATGATAATGAGATTTAGCAATTTATTTATAATGGCCATATAGTTGTGTTTAAAGGGAATAAATCAGTAAAAGTCGCTAGAAATGTCTTGCAATATACAAATTATTAAAGTGGATAAAAATCATCTTATTATCAATATTAAATCAAATCGGAATGGCAAATCCAACAAAACATGACAAAATTGATATTTAAATAGGAATGGTAAACTTGAAACGAAATTTTTGTTCTAAAATCACATAGCACTTAAATACTGCTTGATGTCATTCGGACTCTTTCTAGGATGAAACAATTTTAACTATGTGTAAGCCCGTATCAGTGGCAGATCTACTCTTAAAAGACCCGACATATGTCCCCTCCCCATTAAACTCCCATATTTTATTAAAATTCATAATATATAATTATATCTACTGAAAAAAGTGTGTGCCCATTCAGATTTTGTGTTGCGCCCCTCTTAACTGAAATCCTGGATCTGCTCCTGTGTATAACGAATCAAATTGAAATCAAAATGAAATCATGTGTCACAAACTATGTTCCACTTGTCGAAAGTTGGAAATCTATTTCAGTCTAACATAGCATAGCATAAGTTAAGAAATCCCTTTTTAATATATTAATTTGGCATGATATCCTTTTGGCAATACGTCGTCAGTGAATATATATAGGCATGATATATTGGAAAAAAATATATATTGGCCAGTTTTAAAAGTTTGAAAAATCCTGATACATTCCCTTTAATATCATATTTTACAGTTCACAGTTATTGAAATAAGTGACATCAAGGAATTATATAGAGAAGGAATTTAGACATCTAATTGAGATTTTGTGAACGTATTTTCACGCAAAATCTCGTAATATCTTGTTTTCAATTTTGTTTACTTCCATTCACCTTTGGAAGACAAATCAAAATTTTTACATTGCATTATGAAATTCTCAATACCATTCCCAGCAATTTGTATTTATAATTGTTGAAATACTTCTGTTTACAAAATGTGTATACATACTGCAGCTAGAACAACAACAAAATTGCGAGAAATTTGACTTCAAACCTTAATTTAAATAATCTTTAATTCAAGATCATTTTGCTTGATCAAAACATATTTAAACATCTGAAATTACACACAACTTACATTTTATGTACAAGACGGCAGTTGCCTATGAATTCAAAATTATTAATTTGTCAAATAATTAATCGTTGGAGTGCTAAATTATCAACATTTAACCAGGACATGTAAGTTCCTATCCTTCTATGACAAGTCCTTGCAGGTGACATGTAACAAATGCTGCAAAACAGATGGAAACAAAGCAGTTTTTCATAAAACTGATACAAAATATAATTTATAAAAGCAACAACAGCTAATTACATTAAGAATTACATTAAGGCCATTATAAATTATTTTTTTATTTTTTTTTTTTTTTTTTTTCTATTTATTTAAATATTTTTTATGAAAATAAAAAGGGATGGGGGAGCGTGAAACTTAGGGGGCAGAAGGGGATGATAATCTATCTGTTCTCACACAGTCACAAGGGATGAAAATCTAACTATTTTCACACAGTCACAGGGGATGATAATCTAACTGTTCTCACACAGTTGCAGGGGATGATAATCTAACTGTTCTCACACAGTCACAGGGGATGAAAATCTAGCTGTTCTCACACAGTCACAGGGGATGATAATCTAACTGTTCTCACACAGTCACAGGGGATGATAATCTAGCTGTTCTCACACAGTCACAGGGGATGACAATCTAGCTGTTCTCACACAGTTATAGGGGATGATAATCTAGCTGTTCTCACACAGTTGTTCTCACACAAACACAGGGGATGATAATCTAACTGTTCTCACACAGTCGCAGGGGGTGATAATCTAGCTGTTCTCACACAGTCACAGTGGATGATAATCTAGCTGTTCTCACACAGTCACAGGGGGTGATAATCTAGCTGTTCTCACACAGTCACAGGGGATGATAATCTAGCTGTTCTCACACAGTTGTTTTCACACAGTCACAGGGGATGATAATCTAACTGTTCTCACACAGTCACAGGGGGTGATAATCTAGCCGTCTCACACAGTTGTTCTCACACAGTCGCAGGGGATGATAATCTAGCTGTTCTTACACAGTCACAGGGGGTGATAATCTAGCTGTTCTCACACAGTTGTTCTCACACAGTCACAGGAGATGATAATCTAACTGTTCTCACACAGTCGCAGGGGATTATAATCTAACTGTTCTCACACAGTCGCAGGGGATGATAATCTAACTGTTCTCACACAGTCAAAGAAGATGATAATCTAACTGTTCTCACACAGTTGTTCTCACACAGTCGCAGAGGATGATAATCGAGCTGTTCTCACACAGTCACAGGGGATGATAATCTAATTGTTCTCACACAATTGCTGGGGGTGATAATCTAGCTGTTCTCACATAGTTGTTCTCACAAAGTCGCAAGGGATGATAATCTAGCTGTTCTCACACTATCACAGGGGATGATAATCTAGCTGTTCTCACACAGTCACAGAGGATCATAATCTAGCTGTTCTCACACAGTCGCAGGGGGTGATAATCTAGCTGTTCTCACACAGTTGCAGGGGATCATAATCTAGCTGTTCTCGTACAGTCACAAGGGATGATAATCTAGCTGTTCTCACACAGTCACAGGGGATGATAATCTAGCTGTTCTCACACAGTCGCAGGGGATGATAATCTAGCTGTTCTCGTACAGTCACAAGGGATGATAATCTAGCTGTTCTCACACAGTCACAGGGGATGATAATCTAGCTGTTCTCACACAGTTGTTCTCACACAGTCACAGGGGATGATAGTCTAACTGTTCTTACACAGTCGCAGGGGGGGGGGGATAATCTAGCTGTTCTCACACGGTCACAGGGGATGATAATCTAGCTGTTCTCACACTGTCACAGGGGATGATAATCTAACTGTTCTCACACAGTTGCAGGGTATGATAATCTATCTGTTCTCACACAGTTGCAGGAGATGATAATCTAACTGTTCTCACACAATCACAGAGGATGATAATCGAGCTGTTTTCACACAGTTGTTCTCACACAGTCACAGATGATGATAATCTAGCTGTTCTCACACTATCACAGGATATAATCTAACTGTTCTCACACAATTGCAGGGGATGATAATCTAGCTGTTCTCACAGTCACAGGGTATGATAATCAAGCTGTTCTCACACAGTCACAGGGAATGATAATCAAGCTGTTCTAACACAGTCACAGGGGATGATAATCTAGCTGTTCTCATACAGTCTCAAGGGATGATAATCTAGCTGTTCTCACACTGTCACAGGGGATGATAATCTAACTCTTCTCACACAGTCGCAGGGGATGGTAATCCAGCTGTTCTCACACAGTCGCAGGGGATGATAATAGGGCTGTTCTCACACAGTCAGAGAGGATGATAATCTAGCTGTTCTCACACAGTCACAGGGGATGATAATCTAGCTGTTCTCACACTGTCACAGGGGATGATAATCTAACTCTTTTCACACAGTCGCAGGGGATGATAATCTAGCTGTTCTCCTACAGTAGCAGGGGATGATAATCTAACTGTTCTCATACAGTCACAGAGGATGATAATCTAGCTGTTCTCACAGTTGTTCTCACACAGTCGCAGAGGATGATAATCTAGCTGTTCTCACACATTCGCAGGGGATGATAATCTAGCTGTTCTCACACAGTTGCAGGGGATGATAATCTAGCTGTTCTCACACAGTCACAGGGGATGATAATCTAGTTGTTCTCACACTGTCACAGAATATAATCTAACTGTTCTCACACAGTTGCAGGGGATGATAATCTAGTTGTTCTCACACAGTCACAGGGGATGATAATCAAGCTGTTCTCACACAGTTGCAGGGGATAATAATCTAGTTGTTCTCACACAGTCACAGGGGATGATAATCAAGCTGTTCTCACACAGTTGCAGGGGATAATAATCTAGTTGTTCTCACACAGTCACAGGGGATGATAATCTTGCTGTTCTCACACAGTCACAGGGGATGGTAATCTAGCTGTTCTCACACAGTCACAGGGGATAATAATCTAGCTGTTATCACACAGTCACAGGGGATGATAATCTAGCTGTTCTCACACAGTCACAGGGGATGATAATCTAGCTGTTCTGACACAGTCACAGGGGATGATAATCTAGCTGTTCTGACACAGTCACAGGGAATGATAATCTAGCTGTTCTGACACAGTCACAGGGGATGATAATCTAGCTGTTCTCACACAGTCACAGGGGATGATAATCTAGCTGTTCTCACACAGTCACAGGATATAATCTAACTGTTCTCACACAGTTGCAGGGGATGATAATCTAGCTGTTTTCACACAGTCACAGGGGATGATAATCAAGCTGTTCTCACACAGTCACAGGGAATGATAATCTAGCTGTTTCACACAGTCACAGGGAATGATAATCTAGCTGCTCTCACACAGTCACAGGAGATGATAATCTAGCTATTTTCACACAGTCACAGGGGATGATAATATGGCTGTTCTCACAGTCACAGGGGATGATAATCTAGCTGTTATCACAGTCACAGGGGATGATAATCTAGCTGTTCTCACACTGTCACAGGGGATGATAATCTAGCTGTTCTCACACAGTCGCAGGGGATGATAATCTAACTGTTCTCACACAGTCGCAGGGGATGATAATCTTACTGTTCTCACACAGTTGCAGGGGGTGATAATCTAACTGTTCTCACACAGTCGCAGGGGATGATAATCTAACTGTTCTCACACAGCCACAGGGGATGATGATCTAACTGTTCTCACACAGTCACAAGGGATGATAATCTAACTGTTTTCACACAGTCACAGGGGATGATAATCTAACTGTTCTCACACAGTCACAGGGGATGATAATCTAGCTTTCATCACACAGTCACAGGGGATGATAATCTAACTGTTCTCACATAGTCGCAGGGAATGATAATCTAACTGTTCTCACACAGTCACAGGGGATGATAATCTAACTGTTCTCACACAGTCACAGGGGATGATAATCTAACTGTTCTCACACAGCCACAGCCGAGAGAGCTGATCTTACAGTCTATGAACATCATTATAAATGTATCACAAAATTTCAGTATCGGTACCTAAATATCACTATTAAAACTGACAAATTAAGTATTTTATTTTACTTGCAAACACTTATTATTAATAGTTCATAATTTGAAAGCGCACATTTTAAAAACCATGACAGCAATTTTAATTCAATTCAATTCAATTTAATTCAACAACACTACAAACAAGATAATTTTCCTGAATATTTTTTTGTATTTTGCCATGGAAATTTAATAATTATGGTTATTATGGCTCCCTCTGGTGGATTGGGTTTTCCAGTTATTATGTCAATCTGAATCACTGTTGAGTGCAACTGCAGTGCTGATAAATTTCGACAAAGCACGCGTGTTGTTCCGATTAAAAGATTATTGCGAAAATGTTACAAAAATCACCCACTCGATCATAGGCTATCGATTTTTAATCATCAATTTATTATGCTAATTATTGTGTAAGAGTTGTCCTTCTTCATTTTCATTGTATTGAGCCCTGATTTGATGAAATGAAATTGACCTGCATATCAAATATCAATTTGCCTAGGCCAACTGTTGATGCCAATCCACACGGACTATGGCTTTCCAGGGAGCAATTAGTTGTTTAGTCACATTCGGATTATTATATAGAAAATCTATGACAAATTAATTATTATTTCAATTGTTAATTAAAATTCTGAAATGTCTGATTAATCCAATAAAATATTTAGCACCAAATCCCAACACTTCAAAACACTAACACCTTAATATGTATGTGGAATTTAATGACTACATTCTTTAGGTCAGATCATAATAAACCTTGAAAGAAGCTGTTATCATTTCTCCTTGATGAACTCTTATGGCTGAGGTTGTCAGTTGGGAGTCCAAAGAAATAGTTTTATTGAGAAAGCAATACTTTTTATTTTAATATTTAATATAAACACTGATGATACAGCTTTCAATTCTGACATATATTTACAGTGCCCTCCAGTAGCGGTTGCCATAGCAAAGGCGAGGAAGGAAGGACAGAGTTTCAACAAGACAAACATGATACAGTTTCCGGTGGTAGAAATAAGCGACACCATGGGCTGGGACAGTGGACCTGTGAAGAAAGAACTTAAACTCCTGCAGTGGAACTTTAATACAGGTATATAGAAAGTAAACTCATACACTCATATAGAGGAACTTAAAAGTTGATCATGCTTATAGTTTACAACATATATTATACTCACTGTCTTCCCATGTGTTAAGGTTGTCTTCACATGTGTTAAGGTTGTCTTCACATGTGTTAAGGTTGTCTTCCGTTGTGTAAAGGTTGTTTTCACATGTGTAAAGGTTGTCTTCCCATGTGTAAAGGTTGTTTTCACATGTGTAAAGGTTGTCTTCCCATGTGTTAAGGTTGTCTTCCCTTGTGTAAAGGTTGTTTTCACATGTGTTAAGGTTGTCTTCCCTTGTGTAAAGGTTGTTTTCACATGTGTAAAGGTTGTCTTCCCATGTGTAAAGGTTGTCTTCACTTGTGTAAATGTTGACTTCACTTGTGTAAAGGTTGTCTTCATATGTGTAAAGGTTGTCTTCCAATGTGTAAAGGTTGACTTCACTTGTGTAAAGGTTGACTTCACTTGAGTAAAGGTTGTTTTCCCATGTGTTAAGGTTGTCTTCATTTGTGTAAAGGTTGTATTCCCATGTGTTGAGGTTGTCTTCCCTTGTGTAAATGTTGTCTTCACTTGTGTAAATGTTGTCTTCACTTGTGTTAAGGTTGTCTTCACATGTGTTAAGGTTGTCTTCCCATGTGTTAAGGTTGTCTTCACTTGTGTAAAGGTTGTCTTCACATGTGTTATGTGTAAAGATTGTCTTCCCATGTGAAAAGGTTGTTTTCACTTGTGTAAAGTTTGTCTTCACATGTGTAAAGGTTGTCTTCCCATGTGTAAAAATTGTCTTCACTTGTGTAAAGGTTGTCTTCACATGTGTTATGTGTAAAGGTTAATTAGTAAAGTTTCATTTTAACCCAGCTGTTAGAAATTTTTTGCTCACCTTATCGTAGCTGACAGTGAGTTATTGTGCTGCTGAGTCTTTGTTTTAATCTCACCTTATCGTAGCTGACAGTGAATTATTGTGCTGCTCAGTCTGTGTTTTTAGCTCACCTTATCGTAGCTGACAGTGAGTTATTGTGCTTCTGAGTCTGTGTTTTAAGCTCACCTTATCGTAACTGACAGTGAGTTATTGTGCTGCTGAATCTGTGTTTTTAGCTCACCTTATCGTAGCAGACAGTGAGTTATTGTGCTGCTGAGTCTGTGTTTTAAGCTCACCTTATCATAGCTGACAGTGAGTTATTGTGCTGCTGAGTCTGTGTTTTAAGCTCACCTTATCGTAGCTGACAGTGAGATATTGTGCTGCTGAGTCTGTGTTTTAAGCTCACCTTATCGTAGCTGACAGTGAGTTATTGTGCTGCTGAGTCTGTGTTTTAGCTCATCTTATCGTAGCTGACAGTGAGTTATTGTGCTGCTGAGTCTGTGTTTTAAGCTCACCTAATCGTAGCTGACAGTGAGTTATTGTGCTGCTGAGTCTGTGTTTTAAGCTCACCTAATCGTGCTGACAGTGAGTTATTGTTCTGCTGAGTCTGTGTTTTAAGCTCACCTTATCGTAGCTGACAGTGAGTTATTGTGCTGCTAAGTCTGTGTTTTTAGCTCACCTTATCGGTGCTGACAGTGAGTTATTGTGCTTCTGAGTCTGTGTTTTTAGCTCACCTTATCGGTGCTGACAGTGAGTTTATGTGCTGCTGAGTCTGTGTTTTAAGCTCACCTTATCGTAGCTGACAGTGAGTTATTGTGCTGCTGAGTCTTTGTTTTAAGCTCACCTTATCGTAGCTGACAGTGAGTTATTGTGCTGCTCAGTCTGTGTTTTTAGCTCACCTTATCGTAGCTGACAGTGAGTTATTGTGCTTCTGAGTCTGTGTTTTAAGCTCACCTAATCGTAGCTGACAGTGAGTTATTGTGCTGCTGAGTCTGTGTTTTAAGCTCACCTAATCGTGCTGACAGTGAGTTATTGTTCTGCTGAGTCTGTGTTTTAAGCTCACCTTATCGTAGCTGACAGTGAGTTATTGTGCTTCTAAGTCTGTGTTTTTAGCTCACCTTATCGTAGCTGACAGTGAGTTATTGTGCACTTGAGTCTGTGTTTTAAGCTCACCTTATCGTAGCTGACAGTGAGTTATTGTGCTGCTGAGTCTGTGTTTTTAGCTCACCTTATCGGTGCTGACAGTGAGTTTATGTGCTGCTGAGTCTGTGTTTTAAGCTCACCTTATCGTAGCTGACAGTGAGTTGTTGTGCTGCTGAGTCTGTGTTTTAAGCTCACATTATCGTAGCTGACAGTGAGTTATTGTTCTGCTGAGTCTGTGTTTTTAGCTCACCTTATCGTAGCTGACAGTGAGTTATTGTGCTGCTCAGTCTGTGTTTTAAGCTCACCTTATCGTAGCTGACAGTGAGTTATTGTGCTTCTGAGTCTGTGTTTTAAGCTCACCTTATCGTAGCTGACAGTGAGTTATTGTGCTGCTGAGTCTGTGTTTTAAGCTCACCTTATCGTAGCTGACAGTGAGTTATTGTGCTTCTGAGTCTGTGTTTTTAGCTCACCTTATCGTAGCTGACAGTGAGTTATTGTGCTTCTGATTCTGTGTTTTAAGCTCACCTTATCGTAGCTGACATTGAGATATTGTGCTGCTGAGTCTGTGTTTTTAGCTCACCTTATCGTAGCTGACAGTGAGTTATTGTGCTTCTGAGTCTGTGTTTTAAGCTCACCTTATCGTAGCTGACAGTGAGTTATTGTGCTGCTGAGTATGTGTTTTAAGCTCACCTTATCGTAGCTGACAGTGAGTTATTGTGCTGCTGAGTCTGTGTTTTAAGCTCACCTTATCGTAGCTGACAGTGAGTTATTGTGCTTCTGAGTCTGTGTTTTAAGCTCACCTTATCGTAGCTGACAGTGAGTTATTGTGCTGCTGAGTCTGTGTTTTTAGCTCACCTTATCGTAGCTGACAGTGAGTAATTGTGCTGCTGAGTCTGTGTTTTAAGCTCACCTTATCTTAGCTGACAGTGAGTTTATGTGCTGCTGAGTCTGTGTTTTAAGCTCACCTTATTGTAGCTGACAGTGAGTTATTGTGCTGCTGAGTCTGTGTTTTAAGCTCACCTTATCGTAGCTGACAGTGAGTTATTGTGCTGCTGAGTCTGTGTTTTTAGCTCACCTTATCGTAGCTGACAGTGAGTAATTGTGCTGCTGAGTCTGTGTTTTAAGCTCACCTTATCTTAGCTGACAGTGAGTTTATGTGCTGCTGAGTCTGTGTTTTAAGCTCACCTTATTGTAGCTGACAGTGAGTTATTGTTCTGCTGAGTCTGTGTTTTTAGCTCACCTTATCGTAGCTGACAGTGAGTTATTGTGCTTCTGAGTCTGTGTTTTAAGCTCACCTTATCGTAGCTGACAGTGAGTTATTGTTCTGCTGAGTCTGTGTTTTTAGCTCACCTTATCATAGCTGACAGTGAGTTATTGTGCTTCTGAGTCTGTGTTTTAAGCTCACCTTATCATAGCTGACAGTGAGTTATTATGCTGCTGAGTCTGTGTTTTAAGCTCACCTTATCGTAGCTGACAGTGAGTTATTGTGCTTCTGAGTCTGTGTTTTAAGCTCACATTATCATATCTGACAGTGAGTTATTGTGCTGCTGAGTCTGTGTTTTAAAGACCGCGGCGTGGTCTAGTGGTAGAGTTTCTACCTCGCATGCGGAAGGTCGTGGGTTCAATACCCGGCCGGGTCATACCAAAGACTTTAAAAATGGTACTAGAAGCTTCTTCGCTTGCAAAGGCTAGAATTTTGATATTATTCTTGAAGTTTTACATCATGTTTATTTCTCAGTATTGTGTAAGCCATATTCCTAAGGTCATAATTGGCCCCACCCTGTGGACTTGTCAGTTTGACATAAAGAGTTTTTAATAAAAAAAATCCTCTCGAGAACCCACCAATCAAATTCATTCATATTTTGTATAAATGATCCCTATGAGTAGGAGTTTCAAGTTTGTTAAAAAAAAGGGGGGCTAGGATTTATTGGGACCTAGTAAGGGTACTTAACATAAGAATGGTATGGGGAAAAGGGAAATTCAGTTTTTCTTACCTATTTTGCATATTATTTCAACTATCTTGCTGCACGGGGAATAAAATATCTTTTAAAGAGGATTTGATATAAATAAGGCGCTGGTAGAGGCCCAAAAAGGGATCAACTTGTGGAATTTCAAAAATCTTCCTTTAAAGAACTGATTAGTTTTAAATGATCTCTTTTGGAGTCAATTATTTTTTTTTTTAATTTTACATAGGGAAACTTGAAAGAAAATAGGAACTTTTCTTCATTTTTTTTTCATCCATTTTTCACAAAAAAAAGTCCACTTTAATATCTAAAGCATTGTCTGATCATTGGACAAATCAAACGGCTCGGATATATATAGGTCCTGTAAGGGGATTCTATATTTTACATAATTTACTAAGAATGGTATGAGAAACTGATAAAATCAATTTAAAGTATTTCCTTTTTACTGTAAATTATTTTTGGTCTAGTGAGAGTGGGGCATAGGATATTTTCTACATGGGGTCAAGATGGCCCACCAAAACAATAAATATTGTACAATTTAGAAAAATTCCATAGCCACTATAGGCCAGTAGAGCATTGTCAGGGCCTCTTGGACCTCTTAATTGGTAGTAGTGGTAATGGTAGTAGTAGTAGTTATAGAAGTAGTAGTGGTGGTGGTCACTTTTAACAACTGTTCAATCATAGCGTGACCGTGTCTACTTGAGACAGTATCTTAGCGCTGCCACACTGAAGTATCATGCCGCAGATACATGATATTGGCATTTTCAATAGGTAAAACTGACTTTGACCGGATACTATATGTCAGTCAGTATTAAAGGGAGTATAATGGGAAAAAATGCTGTAAATATCTTGAAAAATAAATCTGGATTTTTTGGAATGTCAAATCCACCAAAACGTGACAAGATCAATATTTAAATTGGAGTGGTAAACTCGAAATGAAATCTTCATTTTTAAAATAGACAGCTCTTAAATACCGCTTGATGACTTTCACATCATCATTAAGACTCTTCTTAAGAAATTTACGTGTAAACCTAGCGTAGACTAGGTGCATGTAGCCCAAGTTCAGAAATCCCATTTAAATAATATTATATTTTTTGTTTTTAAATATATACATGATGTATATCCATTTAGAAAAACAGCGTTAGTGAATATATAACTAAAGGCATGATATTTTGGAAAAAAATGTTATAGACAATTTTGAAATTTTGAAAAATCCTGATATATTCCCGTTAATTTTGATTTTGTTTTAAAAAAAAACTTGTGAGGGAGAGGCATTTTATAATTATGGAAGAAAGGTCTTTAGTATACTAGAGATGTTACTGTAAGTGTAGAAGGAGCTTTTTGACCTTTTGTGACCTCTTGTTAATTTTCGCAATTTTAAAGTGTGGGTATGGGATCCCGGATACAGGAAATAACAGTATCAATGAACTGACAGTATTAAATCCCATATCTACTTCCTGTTGAAACTCGGCAACGTTTTACTAAGCATTTTCAATTTCCTTCACTGAATCGGCGGATATGGCACAGACAATGGCAGTGGGTGCGGCATCATTATTGAAGCTATGAGGCAATTATTGATACTCTTGATATGGGTCTGGTAGACCAAGACTATATTTTCAATTATAGGTGTCCGTCTAGGATGAAGCGTAGATTGGAAAGATCCCCGGGGACCCTAGTTTTGTTGTTCAATTAAGGCTTCTCACTTACAGTCTATTATATTTGCAAAGTTTTATACCACAAATTATTGAATAAAGCGGGAAATTAATTTCATGACTGCCATTAACGGCATAAATTTTGTGTAAGAAAACATTAACATTTATTTTCGAGCCTGAATGAATATTTTGTCTAATCTATAAACAGACAGATGACATTAAATGCGAATAATTATTGTGTGGGGTGGCACTAAAAGCCATCCATAAATTGTTTTATCACCCAAGGTTAGGGGAATACTTGAAATATTGAAATATTAAACATTTCTCCAAGGGTTTTAAAGGAAAATTACTATTTGTCTATATACTTGTAACAGTAAAGTAATGTATGCCTGTCTGTAATTATGGTGTTTTTGTCCAAACAGCTCTCTCACTCTCTCTTAGCAAAATTTAAAAAATAAAATTTGCCAGGGAAATATAAGTCATCATGTACCACTCAATGATTGATGATAATCTATACCCATGGAGCTTTTCTTACATCATAACCCAAGCTGGTTTTTCAAATATTTGTCCCCCGCTTTGCAAAAAGCGGGAGACACTAATTTGGGTCTGTCCGTCCATCCGTCTCACTTTGGTTTACGTGTAATAACTTAAGAATGCCTAAATCAGATCATTTGAAATTTTAATTCAATGTTTATAATGACAAAACAGAGGCTATGTTTGATTTTAGGGGTTGTGGCATTTGTTGTTCTAGAGTTATGCCCCTTTAATTTGCGAAAAATTAATTTTTGGGGGTTTCTATGCAATAACTTAAAAAACAAAAAAACACCAGACAAGCATAGCAAAAAAAGTGACCAACACTAACTAAACAGGGGTGTTGCAAAAAAAAAAGATAAAGTCTAGACAGGGGCATAGAAAAAGGTGATAAACATCAGACAGGGGCATAGTAAGAAAAAAGATAAACACCAAACAGGGATGTAGTATAAAAAGTGATAAAAACCTGACAAAAGTGTAGCAAAAAGAAATGTAATAAACATCATTTAGGGGCATTGCAAAAAAATGCTTAACATCAGGCAAGGGCATAGCAAAAAAATGCTTAACACAAGTCAGTGGCATAGCAAAAAAGGGATAAACTCAAGATATGGGCATTGCAAAAAAATGATAAACACAAGTCAGTGGCATAGCAAAAAAGGGATAAACTCTAGATATGGGCATTGCAAAAAAAATGATAAACACAAGTCAGTGGCATAGCAAAAAAGGGATAAACTCTAGATATGGGCATTGCAAAAAAAATGATAAACACAAGTCAGTGGCATAGCAAAAAAGGGATAAACTCTAGATATGGGCATTGCAAAAAAATGATAAACACAAGTCAGTGGCATAGCAAAAAGTGATAACTCCAGATAGGGGCATTGCAAAAAAGTGATAAACACCAAACAAGGACATAGCAAAAAAGTGATAAACTCTATACAGGGGCATAGCAATAAAAGTAATAAACACTGGACAGTAGCATAGCAAAAATGATAAACACCAGATAGCAGTGATAAACACCAGACAGGAGCATAGCATAAAAATGATAAACACCAGACATAGACATAGCAAACAAATGATAAACAGACAGGCATAGCAAAAAACACCAGATACAGTGACAAACACCAGATAGGGGCATAGCAAAAAAAAGATAAACATCAGACAGGAATGTAGCAATCAAGGGATAAACAAGAGACATGCATAGCAAAAACTGATAAACATCAGACATGGTCGAAGCTGAAAAAAAGTGATTAACACTAGGCAGGAGTGTAGCTGGCTCTTTTCAAGATGGAAGGTTCCAATGAGTGGTTGCCCTAGACATACTGAGATTGGATAATTTTTAGACTTGAGCCTGCTGTGCCTAAAATCAGCTACGCCACTGCCAGAGGAGTTGTGTGCTAATTTGGATTTTGCTATGTGTATCATCATAAAAGTCATGTGTGCACTGGATGACAAATACATTGACGAAGTTTCCATAGCAAGTCCTTCATCATTCAGAGCACAACTCTAGTTGTAAACATGTTTTGTCATTTGATTAAAAAAAAAGATATAAAAATTCCATAATGATCGAAACTGTTATTTTGTTATCTTTATTTCTAAAAGGAAACAGATAATTGTCTTCAAGAAAATACTTGATGTTTGAAGATTGCTAAAATAAGATTGTAAAGGGAAATAAAATGATGTCGAAACAATGGTTAGCTATGGTAATCACAACACGGGGTATGTAAATTATTGTCACCTAATGGTGCAGTGAATGGAAACATAGCAATTCCATTATTAAATGGCTACTGTTACATAACTGACACGTCGAGTTGCAGTATTCTTTTTGATCTGCGAACTGCAGCTTTAATGACTGTTGTAAAAGCTTTTAGCAGTGGGAAGTGTTTGTAAATACACTTGTTCAACACCCATAACTTGCACATGTTAACTTGTAAAAATGTTACTCTTCAGATTTGCCTTTTTGTTTCATGATTAGCACACCTGCATAGTCATTATGTCAGTGGCTCGCAGAGTGATATTTGTCAAAATTCCATGACAAAATTCACATTTTAACAGAAAATTGATGAAAAACACTTGCCTTCTAAAAATCGAGAAAATAGTAGTTTTAACTGAAAGATCAGTCAATTTGTCATTTTCCTCCAATAACAGATAAGATAGAGATTCCTTTAATACCATCAATTTCTGTTTGGAAAAAATATTTAACAATGCTATACACTGCCTAAGTCCCCAATTTGCACCTAGAATTTCACTTTTAAACAAAATAATTTAAAATATCGGTCTTTATAGTGCGAAACAATCCGAAACATCACCAAGTATACCAACATCTCTAGCGACAGGCAAAATTAAAAAAAAAAAACAAGAAAAAATCTTCTCTTTTTTTGCTGAAATTCAGATTCATCACTATTGCATGTTAATCGAGTGATTAATTTTATTTTTATTTTTTTTTTTATTTTTTTTTTTTTTTATGAAATTAAAAAAGGGTCAAGGCGCATGAAAATTAGGGGGCGAGAGGGGATGATAATCTAGCAATTAACTTATGATGGCCTTATTATTAATTGCTATGGATTGTGCACAAATTTTACATCGATAGTGATTATGTCAAAGCTTGATCTTCTGTATCAAATAATGCTGAAGTTTTCATGAGACATTTAAAAAAATTTTTTATCATTTTTATAATGGCTAAAAAATGTCAAAATGTTAAAATCGTATAAAATATTGTGAGTAAGCCAAAAGTGACCTCAACCTTCAGTAACCTGTCCTGTGAATCAAAAAGCATAATGTAAGGAAAATCAGGGGGAAAATTTTTTTTGGCCGAAAATCACTTTAGTGACCATTATTGCTAAAATAATTTTGCATTGAAAGAGATGGTTAGAAATTATGGATTGGTGTGAAAAGTCTGTTTTTTAAAAATTATTAATTAACAAAGTTGTAAATGAAAAAGAAAAATCACATAGTGTACATTACCCTATTGCATGCTAAAATAATGTCTTCTAACGAAAATAAAATATGACTTGGTTTTAGTTCCATGGCTTATATTTTATATTTATTCCATTACGGGTATATATTTATATAATAATCAATAACTTACATTTTGTAATAAATGACAGTGTATTTATAAACTTAATGCAATTATGAAACTATTGCCTTTAAAACATGTGGTTTAAATGCATTTTATTGCTTTAAATAATAAAACTTGCGACTATCGATTTCACAAATATGTCTTGACTGTATACCCAGTACAAGTAAAATCTATGAAAACGAGCAGAATAGTGCAGACATTCGGAACACTTCGTTGATTTCCCCTATGCATAATGATGATGAATTGGTATAGTATGAATGTTTGTCGTGCACATTCATTGAAAGTAAGTGATAAATAACGTGTATAATAATATATTTAATAAAAATGTCAAATAATTTTAAACGGTTTACGAGCTGCGTCTGTCTGTCAGAAATTGTGTCTCCAGAACATTTCTATTTTTTGCTATAGGAATATACAATTGCCATTTATCATTGGCATTTAGTCAGGGGATCGATACACGTTTCCTTATTCATTCTCTGTAGAGTCCTTGGTTATGCATTAAACACACATTGCAATTTGATATTTGTGTATTGCACATTAAAGGTATATAACTTGTGTTGCTGTCTAGTGTTTGTATGGGATCATATTCACCAATCGTCAACAGTATCTTACTTATGTAACTACTTTCCCACATATCCAAAGATAGGAGAATCAAGGCTGCAAAACAGTGAATGATCAAGAATCAGAGAGACTGTGCAAAATTGCTCTCTGAAAAACTATTTTATGTTTACTAATAAGGTAGCTGGGCTTGGTTAGCTCAGTCAGTAGTCAGTCTGACTATCAAATCAGGGCTCTGGGTTTGAATCAATGCCCGGCCTTTCTCTATGATGATTGATATACACTGGTCACGCTGGAGTATCATGTCGCAGACTAATTATACATTATATTGACACTGACTTACTATCATCTAAATGCTGAGCGCTAAGTGAGGAAAGTTCTTGTACCATTTTTAACTCTACTGGCCAAAGGCCAGAAGTGCTTATGCGATGGCGCGTTGTCTGTCGTCCGTCGTCTGTCGTCTGTTAGCAGCACTTTCTCTGAAACCACTAGGCTAGTTAAACTGAAACTTCACTTGGGTGTTTCTATTGCATAGGAGACTATACAGAAGATTTTTTTTTTTTCGATCTGAAATTCAAGATGGCCGCCATTACTAAAAATAGTCCAAAACTTAAAAAATCTTCTTCTAATGAACAGCCCAACAGATTTTCAAAATGTTTATGTAGTAATGATGACCAACTACAGTTTTGTTAGATTTGTTCAAATGGTGTCCTTAGGGTTAGATATGACCCCTCCCCGAGGGTTCAATTAGGGGACACATGTCATTATAATATTTTTTTTTTTTTTTTTTTAAAATGGAAATGATTTTGCCTATATCTTCACAGAAGCATTGTTTGGTGAAGGAGGGTCAGATTTGTAAAAATGACTGGGTTCCACTGTCTTCAGGGGTCAGGAGGGGCCCCAAAAGGGTAAAAATTGGGAATTACTAAATTTGTTTTCTTAAGAACCAGTATGTCAGATTTGTTCATATTTTGCATAAATTATCCCTATGTGAAGGGGTTTGATTGCAGATAAGAATTTAGGGGCTAAAATTTATAGGGGCCCTGTAAGGGGACTTAGAATTTTACATAGGATACTATGGGAAAACAGAAAATTCTCTTTTTTTTTCATTTATTCTGAAACCACGAGGCCAATTAAACTGAAACTTCACATGAATGTTTCTATTGCATAGGAGACTATACAGAAATTTTTTTTTTTCGATCTGAAATTCAAGATGGCTGCCGTTACTAAAAATAGTCCAAAACTTAAAAAATCTTCTTCTCATGAACGGCCCAACAGATTTTCAAAATGTTTATGTAGTAATGATGACCAACTATTGTTCTGTTAGATTTGTTCAAATGGTGTCCCTAGGGTTAAAAAAGACTTTGCCCTGAGAGCTCAATTAGTGGACACATGTCAATATAATATTTTTTTTATATTTTTTTTTAAATGGAAATATTTTTGCCTATATCTTCACTAAAGCATTGTTAGGTAAAGGAGGTTAAGATTTGTAAAAATGACTGGGTTCCTATGTCTTATGGGGTCAGGAGGGACCCCAAAATGGTACAAATTGGGAATTAGTAAAATTGTTTTCTTAAGAACCGGTATAACAGATTACTACATATTTGATATAAATTATCTCTAAGTGTAGGGGTTTGATTGCAGATAAGAATTTAGGGGCTAAAATATATAGGAGCCCTGTAAGGGGACTTAGAATTTTTCATAGGGATACTGTGGAAAAACAGAAAATTTTCTTTTTTTTTTCATTTATTCTGAAACCACTAGGCCAATTAAACTGAAACTTAACACGAATATTTCTATTGTTTAGGAAACCATACAAAAGATTTATTTTTTCTATCTAAAATTCAAGATGGCCACCATTACTAAAAATAGTCCAAAACTTAAAAAATCTTCTTCTCATGAAAGGTCCAACAGATTTTCAAAGTGTTTATGTAGTAATGATGACCAACTATAGTTTTGTTAGATTTGTTCAAATGGTGTCCCTAGAGTTAAAAATGACCCCGCCCCGATGTTTCTATTGCATAGTAGAATTTCAATAAGTGCTATGGCCACTATGAGTCACAAGAGCGTCCTCAGGCCCTCTTGGGCCTCTTGTTCACCTATATGATCTGTCTGAGAATTTAACCCACAACCTTCACATGCAAAGCGACCACTCTTTCCCATAAACGACAGCTGCAGATCATTGTCATTCATCTCTCACCGCCGATTCAAGATTGAAATTTATCAGTTATTTGTGGGGATCATAGGAAAGAGTGGTTGGACATGGATGACATTAAAATAAAAAAAACTAATGATGTATCCGAACCTTTTGAATACTGTCATCATTTTGTTATAAAGTTCGGCAAATTAATGAATTAAAGCATTTTGAAAATAAACACACATAATATTTACTTGTAATGTTATTTTAATGTTCAATAAATTTTGTCACAGAATATTGGTAAAATAATGTTGTCCAAGTTTGATAACAACCCAATACTTCAGAGTTGTGGCCCTTTAATTGTTTGAAATTTGCAAAATGGGTAGTACCGGTTAAGAATAGAATCACTGTCGATCTCTGCAGCGAGGTAGGAATCCTCTGTGTGGGTGTCCTGTTCATTTGATCATTTTTTGTCATGTTCATTATTGTGGTTAAATTACCAACCTCAGCCTGTGTGGTTCCAAGGAGTCATATGAGTGATAGAAAGAATAGGATCACTGTGGCCCATGCAAGTCCTAAGAAGTGAGAATTTGAGTAATATGAAAGAATTTGCTGAAACTCTGCAGTTCTGCAGGTACCAAGGTTCTAGATTCATTTTGCATATTTATTTGTTGATGTTTTTTTTAACTTATGTCAATTTGTTGACGTCAAATAACCTATAATGTGTTGGTACGCCGTGAAACTCTATTCAAGATATTTATGTGAAGTTTATTTTACATATATTTCAAGGAAATATGAAATAAGAGACAATTTATGAGCATATTTCTATTAAAATAGTCCATGCCTTCTGACTACCCTGTGCTATATTATAACTAACCAACATCAGTTAGCACACTGATCAATCAAAGCTAGTGACATTATCTGTGGGCGGACACATTTGTCAAGTTGTTTTAGTCACTCCAGAGTTATGGCCCTTGGATTGTTAAAAATTTGCAGAAATGTTGGTGTGCCTTATATCATTTAAGTGATTTTTTCCAAACTTTACCAAACTTGTTCAGAATGTTTATCAGTAAAATATCTAGGACTAGTACAATTACAATCGTGGTCGCTTCAGTTTACTCCTGAGTTATGGATCTTGGATTGTTCTGAATTTGCAAATTGACAACATCAGTGTCCACGCTTTTTCACTTGACTTTTTAATCTATCTTAACCAAACTTTGTCATAATTTATATTGTCAAAACTTATCCTTTGATAATCTGTAACTTCAGAATGATGGACTTTGCATTTTGTGAAATTTTCCAAAATATCGATCTGATTTCACCTCTTAACTTGCATAGTTCTAATCCAATTTTGATTAAATTTGGTCACAATTTTTTTAAGGCAAATTATCTAGTTTTAAATTTGTGAATTTAGCACTGCAATATTCATGAACTGATATTGCCAATCAGAGAGATTTGTCACCTGTTTTTCTTGGCAATTTTTAGCTCAATTATACAGTAGATCACTCCAACTCGAAGGGACTGGACAAAATAGTTAGAGTCAGCGGTAGTTCGAGTCAAGCCTGGTACAACAATCATTGTACATGTAACATGGTGTACATGTACGTTTGTGAGCGTGTTATTGAATCCCATGTGTAGGCTTTGAACAGATGACGTAAATGATATAGAAAATTTGAGTTAATTTTACTATTTGTCTATAGTATACTTACGACAACATTACAAGCCCGCCCCTCCTCAGAAGAGGATGTTGCTTTCGCGCATGCGCATATTTTCGGCAAAGGATAGTAACTCGTTACGTATAAGAGGATAGTTAAGTCTTTCTGTTTTCGTGGATTATAGCAAATCGAGTATTAGCATATGTAATGTTGTCGTAAGTATACTATAGACAAATAGTAAAATTAACTCAAATTTTCTATATTGGTCTATTTATATCTTACGACAACATTACATATGCTGACTTTAACATAAAAGCCTGGGGAGGAGAGGATAGATAAGTCAAAAGGTAACAGGGGAGCCTGTAAGAAAATTATCTTAAGAAACTAAGATATGTCATGTAAAAACCAAAAAAAAAACAGTTATGAACTGTAACATAGAACTAAACTGAATAAAATATAACAGTGCTACAAAACTTACATACTTTGTAGAACCATCTGGAATGGCTGTAACATCTCCGGAATGGAAAGAAGGAGTAGTGGAAGAAAGATCTGCCTAGTTGTAGAAAACCATCCTTCCAACAAGTACAGCTTGCAATCCAATCCATATTTAAAGTAGTAGAATAAAACTACTCTGCATATATATAGACTGAGGCAACTCTAGTCAGATACCCGGAGACACGTCCGTCAAAAGGTCAACAAAAATAATCGACAAAATCCACACCCCCAAAAAAAAAAGTCGATTAGGAGACCCATGTATCTATAAATTGATATCTAATGTTAGAGATACATCATCGCAAATACTGAGATTAAACAATATCAGTAAGATTCAAAAATAAAAGTTTTTTAAAAATATAAAATTAATTTATGTGATCAGGAATCCTGATACATAAAACCACCCACTAATAGGAGGTAGACTACATAGTCTAACCCTGTAAAGTTTGTTAACAAACTCAAACCTGAGGTTCAACACTGATCACGGACTGAGCTGCCACAACAGGGCCTAAAGTCATTAAATCATTGTTAAACAGAGAGCAATCTCTGAGATAGAACCTAGTAAAAGAGTTATGGGAACTCCAATAACATGCTCTTAGAATACGATCCAGAGGAATAGAATTCAGCCAAGCAAGAGAAGAAGACAATGCTCTAACTTCATGGGCTGTTGGGTTGGATCTTGGAAGCTCTACTCCTTCCACCTCATAGGAGGACTTAATTGTCTCTACGATCCATCTTGAAATAGAAGAAAGAGAAATTTCTCGTATGGCCTCTGGATGATAAGGAACAAAAAGCCTTTTCCTGTTCTTGCGCCAAGCCTTAGAGCGATCCAAGTAGATCTTTAAAGTTCTCACTGGACATAACACCGAGGAAGAAAACTCGTTATCTGAGTTGTGTATAGGTAGAGCTGGGATAACCAGTGGCTGACTAGCAACCGAAGGAGGTTGATTCTTGGCGAGAAACCCCGGAAAGAAATGTAAAGTAATGGAAGAGCCATCTACCGCAAAGTAAATAGAATCGTCTGTTCCTAATAAAGCATGTAGTTCACTATGCCTACGCCCTGAAGCTAGAGCTAGAAGGAAAGTAGTCTTTAAAGTTAATTCCCTTCTTGAACAAGAAATAAGTGGTTCGAAAGGGGGACCTGAAATGGCCTTCAAGACCAGAAGAAGGTCCCATTTAGGAGCGACCTGAGAAGATGCTGGTCTCTCTAATTCTATGCTCCTAACTATGTTAGAGAGTAGTGGACTATCAGAAAAATCCTTACCTGTAACCTGCTTAAGTGTTACCGAAATGGCCGAACGATAACCTTTAACAGAAGATGGTGAAAGACATTTATCTTCGAAAAGTGACACAAGAAAATCTGATAGAGAACTCAAAGAGGGATGGAGTGGATCCAATGACCTTGACTCACACCAATCCACCCAACATTTCCATCTGTACTCATAAAGGGCATTTGTGGAAGATCTTCTAGAAGAACAGACTCTGTTGGCAACTCGAGTAGAAAATCCTTCTGCTTCGAGATGTTGTTTGATAATAGACAAGCGTGAAGATGAAACACTTCTGGCTTGGCGTGAACTAGACGAGATAGAGGTTGACACAGAAGGTCTCGTCTGAGAGGAAGAACTATTGGAGGAGCCACTAATAGTGATAGCAGTGTAGGAAACCATGGGTGTCCTGTCCAAAATGGGGTTATCAAAATCAGCGAGCAGTCTTCTCTCTGCGCTTTTAGAAGAACCCGAGACAGAAGTGGAGGTGGAGGGAATGCATATGCGAACAGACCCTGCCACGGAATTGACAGAGCATCTACTGCCCATGCTAGGGGATCTGGAACTGGTGACACAAAGGTTGGTAGTTGGTTGTTCAACCGAGTAGCAAAAAGGTCTAGGTGGGGTGTATCCCAATGTTGGAACACCCGAGCTAGTGTTGGTCGATGTAACATCCATTCTGTGTGCACTATCTGGGTTTTCCTGGAAAGAGAATCTGCCAGAACATTCAGCTTGCCTGGAATATACCTGGCTCTGAGAAAGATTCCTACTTGGGAGCACCAAGTCAGAGTCTCCGTTGTCAACTGCGAGAGCTCTTGAGAATGAGCCCCCCCCTCTTTGTTCACATAAGCTGCTACGGTCGTGTTGTCCGTGGCTAGCATGACCGAGTGTCCTCGAACTGTATCTAGAAAGGACTGTAGGGCCAGAAAAACTGCCTTCATCTCCAAAACGTTGATATGTCTTGTCAATAAATGATTGGGCCAAGACCCTGCCGCGTGAAGATCTCCCAGATGAGCTCCCCATCCCTTGAGACTGGCATCTGTGAAAAGATGGAGATCGGGGCTTGGGGGGTGGAGTGGAACTAAGGACATGAGAAAGTCTGTGTCCCTCCATTGTTGGGTGACTTTCGGGAACCAAGAACCTAAATGTATCTGGTAATCCCATAGTTGGGAAACTTGATTCCATCTGTCCTTGATTGCCCACTGCAGAGGACGTTTGTGTACTCTGCCCTGTGGTAGGAGTTTGGACATAGATTCCATCTGACCCAGTAGAGAATGAAGTTCCCTGGCTGAGGCAGAGGGAACTGAAAGAAGATGTTCCAGATTGAACTGAAGTAATCTGACTCTCTCTAGAGAAGGACCCAATAAAGCTTCCTGTAGTAGGAAACGTGCTCCTAGGAAAGTAAATATTTGGCAGGGTACCAATTCTGACTTGTCCCAGTTGGGAATGAAGCCCAGCTCTAACACGAGATCTATAAGACGTCTTGAGTGTTGAAGAGCCAAATCCCTGGAGTTGGCGGGTAGGAGCCAGTCGTCCAGATAAGTATGGAGACGAATACCCAGAAAATGCACACGGGAACAAACGCATTTACTACTCGAGTGAAAACGTACGGTGCTAGTGCTAGACCGAAGGGAAGAACTCGAAACTGATAGGTTGAACCTTGCCAAAGGAAGCGAAGGTAACGCCTTGAATCTGGATGGATCAGAATGTGAAAATAAGCATCCTTTAGATCCAGAGAAGTAACCCACTCGTCCTTTTGAAGTTCCATACGAATGGAGTCGAGGGTCTCCATTTTGAAGTGGGGGGTGGAAAGAAACCTGTTCAGACGAGAAAGGTCGATAATGGTTCTCCATCCCCCCGTGCTCTTGGGAACTACAAAAAGACGACTGTAGAACCCCTTCTTGTGAAAGGAGGGGAGCACCGGTTCGATAGCAGCAAGAGACAGAAGATTCTTTACTTCTGTGTCGAGAATCTCCTGCTTCGAAGGATCCTGTAGATTTTTCAAAAATCTTGGGGGAAAAGAAACCGTTGGAGGATTGACCCCGAAAGGAATGAGATACCCGCCCCGGATCACTGACAGTGTCCAAGGGTCTGCGAATTTTTCCCAGGCCTCTGAGAAGGCTGAAAGTCTGCCTCCTGTGGGAATGTCTTGCCTTGGGATCTGCCAATTTAGGTTGAAAGAACCCGGCAATTCTGTAAAGACCTGGAAATTTCCGGAGCAGGCACCCCTATGGGGCAGGCGCTCTACCTCCTCTGCCCCTGCCTCTGTAAGATTTACTACCTTTCTGGTTAAAAGTAACCCGGGAAGAAGAAGTCTGAGGTAAACTGGGGGCTCTAGACCTAACTACTGGAGCCTTACTGACTGTAGCTTGAGGAACTTTAGGTGGAAACCGTAATGGAGGTCTAGTTTGAAACTTGGTCATGGCTAACCGCTGAAAAGAGGAGTTCTTAATCTCTTCTCTATGAAGCTTAACCACTTCTTGGAAATTAGGCCCAAGAAGTGTAGGAAAGTTAAAGGGAACAACCCTCAGACTAGAAACCACCTGTGGGTTTAACGAACTCTGTTCCAAAATAGAATCCCGACTCACTAAAGTGAGAAATTGTGAAAGCTTGATAAAAAACTCCATCATATTGGCGTTGGCCTTAGCTGTTGACTGGAGGTATTGCTGGAGCTCGAGAAGAGCTTCTGGAGAAGGATTAGGGTCTTGCAGAATAGACAAGATACCACAAAGAAAAAGATCTGAGTGAGAACTGACTTGAACACCTAAGCGAGCCAACGAATCTAACGAAGTAATTGTGGAGTGAGAAACACGAGCAACAGAAGAGAACTTATAAAAGCCTGGCTTCAAAATCTCATTCACAGAAGGATCCGTAACAGGGGAATCCAATGGATAAGAGGGATTCTGCGGAATGTAGAATTTCCTATGCCTCCTGATAAAATTCTTTAAATTCGCGCACAACTTGTCTTTCGTAAGTGCCTTAGGAAAGTGAGAAAGAGGGCCAAAAGGGACCATCCCCTCTCCTCTCAGTTCTCCTGTAACCTTTGTTACTAACTGAGATACCTGACTACTTTGAGGTAGTGAAATGTTAGAGTTAGGCGGAGTGTCAGTCTTAAAAAAATCTAAGGCTGAGGTACCCTGAACAGTAGTGGGTGTAGAAACTACCGTGGGGCAAAGTTCTGGGCCCAATCTCCCTCTAAGAAGAGAAATCATCTCTGAATATCTAGGCAAGTGAGGTTCCAAACCCTCAACCAAAATGTCCTCATTGTCCCTGGAAGAAGGAGCAACCCTAGCCCCTGAAGGGGGGACAGACGGTTGATTAGCAGAAAGTGAAGGGGCTACGTCAACAGGAGTGAAACCCCTCGAACGGTTTGACCGAGTAGAGGGAGAATGTACTGGAGATCTAGATCTCGCATTCCTTGAACGTTTATGAACTCGACGATGTGAACTGGATCGGGAATTGACCGCCGCTAAAATCCTGTCGAGAAAATCATGATCCCTCCCTCTATGTCTAGATCTGCCCCTGGAATCCCTAGAACTAGAAGGGGAAGAGAACCCCGAAAAGTCAGAACTAGAAGAACAAGAAATTATACCTTTTCTACTTCTACTTGTCCTCCCCTTCTCACGGGAAGTCTCTCTCGACCGCCTGATGTGCCTGTTATCCTTGTGCTGCTGTGCGCTGCTAGGATGGTGATAATTGGCAGTTTTGGAGGAGCTCCTGGAACGACTCCGTCCATCCTCTCTCTGGGTTGCGGAACTTGTCCTAGCCCTTGGAGGTTCTTTATATACAGACCCGGAGGTCGAAGGTCTAACGGAGGGTGTAGCTCTAGCACCCACAGTGCCTTCCTCCAAGAGACATTGCTCCATGGGAAGGCCCTTGGGATCTGAGGGGTATCTCCCCGTGGTGAAGATACCTGGGTTAAGAGATACCCCTGGATTCCCAAGACTAATAGAGCTATGTTCCATTTTGTACAAATATGTGTAGTTTGTACAAATATCCTGAAATACACAACAAAATTGGCGAACAATTTCGCCGATTAGTATACAAATATAATTTGAAAAAACAAACAGTTAAAAGACGAAGAACCCGTCGACTATTTACTTTTAATAATTTAACAGTGAAATAAAACTGTAAAGCGAATTTATTCGCTAAAAGAAGTAACACACTACAAACTATGAATGTGCAACTTAATAAAACAATAAAACGCAACTGTTTAACGATAGAAACCGTGGAAAATTAGCAATTTTACGAGCGAATTCGAATTACCTACCTCACACGAGGTCACGAAAACAGAAGAGGAAGTTGCTTTCGCGCATGCGCATATTTTCGGCAAAGGATAGTAACTCGTTACGTATAAGAGGATAGTTAAGTCTTTCTGTTTTCGTGGATTATAGCAAATCGAGTATTAGCATATGTAATGTTGTCGTAAGATATAAATAGACCAATGTGTATTTCTTGTTTATGTAGAAAATCCAATATACCAGAAAAGATCATAAAATTTTCCAAATATAATTAATTGTATTACTATATCACTTAATTTACCTTTTATCATAATAATTTTATATACTCATGTATAAATAGCTATATTTAGCTTTCGGTGTACGTGAGAATGTAAATGAAATGATAATCACACTCCAGTTTTACCGGGTCCGTCACTAAGTTGCTCAGCCGTTTCTTCCTCAGGTAAAGTTTTTAAATTCGACATTGTGCAATGAGACTGAACTTCCCATGTCTAAGATTTATAGGGTAATATTGTATGTGACACTCTTTACTTTTCAATGTTTGCAATATAAATTGATTTTATTTTGATTTCATCTTAAATTACAAATAAACATCAAATTAACTTAATTAATGCAACATGCAGTATACAATTAAAGCAAACAGGTAACTAATTATAAACACACTCACCAAATTATCATAACAAATTTCTCGCTCTTTAAGACAGTGGGAATATTATGACGTGTAGAAATTACTTCACACCTTTGAATGCGTGAACAAACATGGCAAACTTCTCTGATTTTCTTTATATTTGATCAGCTGTTCAACTAAAAGGTGCGAAAAACACAGGTAAGTGTGTCGGCGGGACATAATTTCTTGTTTGACTGTTCCACCTATCGGTGGTAGAACAATAGAAATTAAATAGGAATTTTGCAGGGACCGGGTTAGTTGTTCAAGCAATCGATGGTGTTCCAGCCAACTGAGTTCGAGCTATCAAAGTTCTACTGTACGTAGAATAGGGGGCTATTGAATTCGCCCTGGTTTTGGTGTAGGTTTTTAAGGTTAAAGTTTATTATCAGGTAAGATATCAATGCAATCACTCATTCGATATGAATAAAACTTCAACTGTGTTTTCATCATCATCAATGGAACACACAGAGACAAGAACAATAACTATGGAAAGCATTTTGGCATAGTTGTGGCCCTTTTTGGATTATTTTTTCAAATTAAAATTCTTTATCAGGTAAGATATCTATGCAATGACTCATTCGATATGAATGAAACTTCACGTGTGATCAGCATCATAAGTGGAACACACAGAGGCAGGAACCATAACTTTGGGTTGCATTTTGGCAGAATTATAACCCTTTTAGACATAGAAAAATTTGATTAAAGTGTTTTAGCATGTTAAAGTTTTTGAGTTGGTACTTATTCCATCAGCCTATCATTGGACATGAATGAAACTTCACATGTGTGTTCAGCATCCTCTAGGAAACTCAAGGAGACAAAAAAAAAACTTGTTTGCATTTTGGCATAATTATTTCCCTTTTACGCTTCGAAATTTTGCTTTTAGCTGGTTAAAGTTTGTAGTACAAGTTACTGAGTTTAGATGTTCGAAAAGTAGGATCAGTTCATGGACCTCTCTCAAATTTGTTCACAACCATGACACTGGGGGCAAAATTGGCCTGCCCTTAGGTGGCACAATTTAACTTAGTGTTTAATCTTGTTTTGTTTTTTTTGTTTTTTTTTTATTATCTCAACTATAGATCCATTTTCATGAACTGGTACCGATATATTGCCGTCTGATGTGAAGTTAGTGCATTGGCCTGTATTATATATTTATATATGTATAAAACTGAACAACTAAGAATGTAGAAGGATATCCAGCATTGATAAACTGTATGTGTTGGTACAAGTCTATAGATCCACTAATCTTGAAACAGAAGATCATCTCAGTTATAGCTTACACTATAATTATATTTTAAATTTTTGCTGGAGTTATTTCAAATAATATTTAATTAGTATTTCTTGATATGTTTGACCAACTTTATTGAAGTATTTAGGGTTATTATACATACATGATGTGCATTAAGTTATATATTGGCACACCTAGTAGGGTTATTTGTCAGCAATGGCCAATGAATTAATAAAGCAATTTTAAAGTTTGAAAGACAAATGTAACAAATGACAAATGTTAAATTAAGTAATATTAAGGCAATTCACTTTGTTGTTTTGAAAAAAAACATAACTGTTGATAATGTAAATAAAAATTGTTGCTAAATTATTTTGCTTATTAACAGACAAGCAATAATTATAGCTTAATTTTACCAACCCTGAGTTTTAATTGTCTTCCATTTGGTACTTATTCCTTGAAAAAGCTGTTGTTTTAGAGCAGCATCAAATAGTCGAGCGCGCTGTCTCTCAAACAGTTCTTGTTTATTTGATGCTTTATTAATTTGCTTGACAACTTTTATGTCTCCAAATAAGAATCAACTTTTCTAACCAGTATATTAAACATCGCATATAACACTATAAAATGTCCAAAAAATGCTAAAACAATAATAACAGTTTTTAAAATTAAATAAGACTGCAGCAGGGTCTAGTGGTAGAGCAGCCGCCTCGCATGCAGAAGGACGTGGCTTCAATCCCTGGCTTTTAATATGGTACTAGAAGCTTCCTCGCTTGACGCTCAGCATTTAGTGACATCCTCAGAATAATGGTTGAAGTAGACACCGTTGCCATATGACTAAAAAATTGTTGAAAGCGACGATAAACACCATACAACAACATAAAATTAAATACACATTTATACATCAATTTTGACAAAAAAAGAACACAGTCAAACCTGTACAAGCGGCCATCTCTTTTAAGCAGCCACTTGTCTAAAGGAGCCACATTTGCTATTTTCCATTTCTAAGCTTTTATAGCAAATTAACCTGTATTAAGCAACAGCCTGTCTTAAAAGGCCACTTATACATCTTCCCTTGACTGGCTGTTTAAGACAGGTTTGAACACCTCAGCATAAACATGGAGCCCCTATTTATGGAGCGCCTGGTCTAGTGGTAGAGCAACAAACCCTTAATCAGAGCATTATGAGTTTGATCCTCAGCAACAGCTAAGTGAGATGTCCTTGAGCAAATTACTTTTTCCGCATATGCTAACTACTGTCTAAGCGTGATCTGTCTAAGTTGTTAGAACTTTGTTGTTTCATAATCGAAGTAAAATAAATAAGTTTAAAGTATGGAACCCCCGTTCTGAATTATCAGAACTGAGATGGTTTTATTTGGTAAATAACATTGCAATGAATTTGCTTCTCATGATTCTATGGTGATCTTTCAGTGTAAACTTATTGAGAAAAATAATGATCATCTTTAGAAATTAATGAAGTCTACAAACATAAGAAACCCACTTTACTGTGGTTTCACGAAAGTGGAAATTTAAGGTGTTCCCGTTCATCGAGTAATTATTGTACTTTTTGCTTATATAAATATATTATATTTATACTTGTTTTTGATATATCGTTTAGATATTGTATGATCCTGAAGCGGCGCATTCACTTTTGAATTAGAATCCACTTTATGTAATTGAAACATAAGACTGCTATTGTAAGTCATAAAGAGGCCTTCTTATGTTTTAATGTCTTTAAAATTAGATTAGTGATTAATAACATAAGCGATACCTTGTAATATAGGAGTTTGGCACAATCTTTTAATGCCACTTAGCTAGTTACTGCTAGATTTGTAGTTTTGGTTTAGATTTGAAACATGATAAGAAGAAAGGTGGATGCAGTACACATCAGTACAGCCAAACCTGTCTTAAGCAGCCAGTCAATAGAAGGACAGGTTTTTGTTTAATTATACTGGTGGAGCGCCTGTCCAGTGGTAGAGCATCAAACCCAGAATTGGAGGGTCTTGGCAGGGCTCTTGTTTTATCTATTTTTGGGGCCGTTATTCTGCCCCATTCCCAATGGCAAATAGTATGGGTTTTTTCCCAATCCAAAGTAACAAAATTTCCTATTTCAAAATGCAAAGAATCCAAGGAAATATTTAAGGGAAAATTTTGGAGATTTTTTTGATATTATGATTTCAATGTAGTCTTTTTACAAGAACATCACATTTTTTTATACATTTAATATGCATTACACATATATTGTTTCGTATATTGAAGGAATCTGTACTATGTAATTTTACAAATTTCTTTAAAAGTAACAGTAATTTTTACAAAGCCAGGGGCACTGACCCCTGGTGACCCAAGTGTGATCAAGAGCCCTGCATGGGTATGATCTGCCGCAGTTATATTGTGTGATGTCCTTGAGAAAGACACTTTTTCTACTTTATGCTTGGATTCTACCCTGGAAGATTTTGAACATGATATGCCTTAACTTGTAATAATTTGCTTCACATTCAAAGTAATTTAACTAAGTTTAAACTTTTAACGAAATTGCCAATAAAATACAAAAGCATGTGTAATAATACTTTTCTGAAATTACTACGCCATTCAACCTCAGACTGTGATTGTGGCAGAGGACACTGTTCTGTAAATACACCAAGTAATTTACAATGAGAGTGAGATTGATGAAACTTAATTCGTTTGAATTGTTTGAATATTTAGTATCATTTTTATGTCATTGAGGGCTACCAGATGATCAGTTTTACCTAACCACTCTTTCTGCACATCATGAAAGGTTAACCAGTACTCAAGCACACCCCATCTCTGCAAATAACTGATCATTTTCCCACTTGAATCAGTGGTGAGAGACAAATCATAATGGGACGCAATGTCGAATATAAATCATCACAGAGACTTTTGCCAGGCAGGGATTCAAACTAACAACCACTTGGTGGATAGTCAGATGCATTGCTTATTGAGCTAACTGGGTCGGCTACAAAAATCATCATCACCCCCATCATTTTCTTCAATATCATCATTAACAATACTGACTGCAAATGATGATTGTTGTCGCAAATGCTTTATTCTCTTTGGGTAACCACAAATGAACATTTTTTGCTTCGGAAAGAGTGAAAGTGACATCACAAAACTGGTTTTGCGTATCTGACATATAAAATGTTTGGTCAATGTTAAGATGAATGAATGTCCAAAGGAATGATAATAACCTAAAGGAGAAAGCAAATGATGTGAGAAGAGAGAACATATTGATGAAACAATTGTGCATGATAAATTACAGATATTATGCCAGATTGTGTTTTGAACTTGGTGTCCAAAACCTCCTGCGGTACTATACACAGGACATTATTGGTAATTGAAAGTTTGATTATCTTCGGTGTGATATCGTCATTTGTGAAATATTGATACTTGTTAATAAACTGTAAAGGTCACACTTGATAATCTTCAAATGTCATCCGAACACGCGTTTTCTTGTCAGTTATTTTTACAACATGGTAACTTTGAGTTTTATTTAATCTACTAAGATGGGCTATGTGTCAAAATATAGAACAAGATGAGTAATTCCTTTCCTTTCAACCAAAATTAAGTTGCTAAATTAATATCATTTATCACAATTAGCTGTATACCATCTTCTATATTTTATAAGCATGCTTAACAATCGCTTTCTGAGGTAGCATGTTTTTTCTAATATTACTGGCTGGCCATGTGAGCTCATGAATATTCAACCCCTCTGAAAAAAATCAAATTTTCATTATAGCTGTTTTGTTTCTTCATTATTCACTATAAATCTGTCATATTTAGCACCACACTTTCATCGAATGCCATCTTGGATAGCTTGGCAAAACACTTATCGAGTATGATCAGGCACACTTGCAAGCACTCACATGGGCACCTGCGTTCAGAACCAGAATGCTCGGAATCTTTCGGAGTGCTTGGATAATAGAATGCACCTCTGCTTAGCAGATTCCAGGAATATTGGTAATTTAAGTGTGCTTACCGTCTTTATATAACTGAAAAACTGTTGGAAAAAGGCACAAAACCCCATAGAAAATTTTATGGCTATGTGTTCATAGGTGTAAAGATTAATTAGAATTGCGAACATCCATCAGTAAAATTTAATCTAAAAATTGTTATATGTTCCTTTAAAGGGGATCAATACATTATTAAAATGTCATCTATGTATTTTGATCTTTCAGGGGCTGGGCCATCGAGGACAGGAGTTATGGTGGAGTTTTCTGACCTCTCCTATCACTTTCGTTCCCCCGGAGACTTCACAACAGAAGAATTGGATGACATACTTCAGTTCTTACACAACAGGATACAGCGTCAAGAGAAATCGGAAATACGTGGCCTATCTAAATTATATAATGCGCTAAAAAGGTAATAATAAACTACTGGTGTCAATTTTAATATCAAACTAGTTTGCTATATTGACTAAATGGCTCCAAGATGCCTAAGATATAGGCCTCTAAAAGGGACATGCAGCAATTTTGATAATTTTCACTTAACAGGCCAAGTGAAAAAAAAATTGTTTCCTGTGACCTGACTGAGTCAATATTTTAATCACTTAGTCAAAACATTTTATTGAATTTTTTTTTTTTTTGTATTTCGCTTCCATTTCTATCCATGAAACATGGAGGAAAAAAGAAGAGAAAAACTCCTACCTACTGACCCAATTTTTTTCCATCATGCCACATGAAACAAAAATATTTTTTCATTATTATGACTTAACAGTTATATACCTACATGGTGCAAATATGAAATTAGACTAACCCCACCTCAGTGTAATTTTTATATGCAGATCATTATGCAGATCATTAAATTTGTTCCACATTTGTAAAAGGTAATTTTTTAAGTGATCGGAAGGTATCAGTTTTTGCATATCTGTGGTAATGTATGGCAAAATTGTAACACATGTTTCATTGGTTTCAGTTTTTATTGGGGAAATAAAGAAAACAATATAAAGTTTCAAATACTTTGCGATTAATAAATTCACATAATGGTTATAGAGTCTTTGGTGCTAAGATAACTTTGTTGCATGAATAAATTTCAGTATTGCATGCCTTTAATAGGACCTACTAGTCTTTTAGCATCTATGCATTACAATAAGAAACCCAGAAGTCTTGTGACATCAAGGCATTACAATAAAACCCAGAAGTCTTGTGTTATCTAGGCATTCCAATAAAACCCAGAAGTCTTGTGACATCTAGGCATTCAAATAAGAAACCTAGAAGTCTTGTGACATTTAGGCATTCCAATAAAACCCAAAAGTCTTGTGACATCTAGACATTCCAATAAGAACCCAGAAGTCTTGTGACATCTAGGCATTACAATAAAACCCAGTAGTATTTTGACATCTTGGCATTACAATAGGACCTGGCCATTTTATGACTTATTGGCACTACAAAAGGGCCTTGTAGTATTTTGATATTTATGCATTTCAATAGGACCAAGTAGTCTTGTGACATCTTGACTTCCATTAAGACCTTGAAGTCTTGTGACATCTAAGCATTACAATAGAGCCCGGTCATTTTGTGACATCTAGGCATAACAGTTGAACCCAGTAGTCTCATGACATCTTGGAATTCCAATAAGACCTAGAAGTCTTGTGACATCTAGGCATTACAATAGGACCTAGTAGTATTTTGATACCTAAACATTACAGTTGAACCCAGTAGTTTTGTGACATTTTGCATGGCATTCTAATAAGACCTAGACGTCTTGTGACATCTAGGCATTACAGTAGGACCTAGTAGTATTTTGATACCTAAACATTACAGTTGAACCCAGTAGTTTTGTGACATTTTGCATGGCATTCTAATAAGACCTAGACGTCTTGTGACATCTAGGCATTACAGTAGGACCTAGTAGTATTTTGATACCTAAACATTACAGTTGAACCCAGTAGTTTTGTGACATTTTGCATGGCATTCTAATAAGACCTAGACGTCTTGTGACATCTAGGCATTACAGTAGGACCTAGTATTATTTTGAAACCTAGACATAACAATTTAACAATTGGACCCAGTAGTTTTGTGATATCTTGGCATTACAAATATCACACCACTTTAACATTTCCCATATGGCTCCATTGTAACATTTATGTCCATAACATAGGGAAATAGCAAAATCTGCCGCATGTGTCTGGGCTCAAATTCTTCACTTGTTCAAGATATGCATGTATAATGGGAAAAAATCATACCTTGACCATGTTTTTTTTAAAACTTGTCTAGAAATATGGATCAGCATCAAAATTCTAGTGGTGGTTTCTAAAATACTGATAATTTAACACATGGTGGTTGGAAAAACTGCAATCACTGCAATACAAAGTCTTTTAAAAAAAAAAAAGAGAATGAAAGTATTATTTCTACCTCCTTCAGCTGTAGGTCCAGAGTATTCAAGGGAGATAATAGTGGTGTGAGTCAAACAGAACCTGGTAGTTTTGAGACATATAGACATTACAATAGGACCCAGTCATTTTGCGACATATAGACATTACAATAGGACCTAGTAGTCTTGTGATGTCTTGACATTCCAATTAGATCTAGAAGTCCAGTTGCTTTGTAACATATAAGCATTTCAATTGAACTCAGTTGTTTTGTGACATCTAGGAATTTCAATAGGACCCAGTCATTTTATGACCTCAAGGCATTACCATAGAATCAAGTTGTCTTATGACATCTAGGCATTTCAATAGGACCCAATCATTTTGTGACGTCTAGGCATTTCAAGAGAACCCAATCTTTTGTGACATCTAGACACTACTAAAAACACCAGTAATCTTGTGACATCTAGGCATTTCAATAGGACCAGTCTTTTTGTGACATCTAGACATTTCAAGAGGACCCAGTCGTTTTGTGACATCTAGATATTACAGTATGATCCAGACATTTTCAGGTATCATGGCATTATGATAGGACCCAGTCGTTTGTGACATCTAGGTATGACCCAGAAGTTTTGTGATATCTAGGCATTTCAATTGAACCCAAAAGTCTTGTGAAATGTGGATTGTATGTAACTATCTTTGTGTTTCTGTCCAGTGCTTGCAACAAATGTTTCTACATTATAGTGTCTCTCACAAAAGCTACTGGATGTGTGCCGACTCGGTAGACATGACAAGGAATGACAAGCTGAAGGACATTCTCAATGAATATTTTGACAGTCAGTCTCTAACAGAGGAAGCAGATGAAGAAGAAGAGGAAGAAGAAACTAATGATCCAGTATGTTTACTTTCCAGATATATTCAAAATTTTATCCTAGTAGGTTTATCAAGTAGTTTATAGATATCAAGAAAGTTCTTAAAGGGAATTCATCAGGATTTTTCAAATTTCTGAAATTGGCTAAAACATATTTTTCCAATATATCATGCCTATATAATTATACTCTCTGACCCTGTATTGCCAATAGGATATCTATATAAACATGTCAAAATAATATATTGAAAAGGGATTTCCCAACTTCGGCAACGTGCCTAGGTTAGACTAAAATACATTTCCTGCTTAAAATTGCGACATATTTTGTGACAGTAAATGAGTTGCATGAATTCATTTTGATTCCAGTTTCATCTGTTATACAGGTTAACATGTAGTAAAAATTGTTGCATCTTCTGAATGACGATGCAAATGTTGTCAAGCAGTATTTAAGTGCTGTCTATTTTTAGAATGGGTATTTAATTTCAAGTTTACCACTCCAATTTGACATACCAAGCCATTCATATTTTGTTTTTTAATGATAATGAGATGCTTTTTATCCATTTTAATAATTATTTTATTTTCAAGACATTTTATAGCGTGTTTTCCTGATATACTCCCTTTACAATCTTCTTATTTCTGACAAGCTGTCAACAGCAAAATGAAAAGGAAAATATTAACCTATCATGACAATAGCGTGGGCTATTCATAGATGTACATAATTTATTTTTCTTGTGATATGAATGTTGATTGATTGAATATTTAGCATCATTTTATGCCATCAAGGGCTAACAGATGATCAGTTAACCTAACCACTATTTCCTGGGATCCTGAAAGGTTAGCCAGTACTCCAGCACACCCAATCTCCGCAAGTAACTGGTAACTTCCCCACTTGAATCAGGGATGAGATACAAATGATAATGAGACATAATGTCATATCAATCGTCACAGAGATTGTTACATGGCGGGGATTTGAACTCACGACCCCTGGATTCAGACGTCAAGACGTGTTACCGACAAGCTAATCTGGCCAGGCTTATATGAATATACAGTCAAACCTGTGTAAGCAGCCATCTCTATTAAACGACCGCCTGTCTTAAGCAGCAACATTTGCTATTTCCCATTTTATGATTCCACAGATGGCCACCAATTGAAAAAAAAATGTTGTCGAGTCTGGTAATGCTTCTGATCGTGTCTGTTACTGCTCATTTTTTGCGGTTAAATTATCCTGCTGTGTGTTAACGATGGCATACATGAATGACAGCCATAACAAGACAGATGTGACTTTTGCAGGAATGCAGATTTTTATACATGATGGGTTTATCAGTGCACCAGATAAGCTTTTCTTCAAATGAGTGTTTTAACCCTTAAGTTAGTACGCAATGCATATTTTCAAAAATGTTACTGGTAAAAATGAATGTTCTTATCAAATAGCCATTTAAAACAAACTAATCAACACTGAAGTTGAGAATAACCAATGCTTATTTTACCCCTTAATTTAAATTTCAATGCTTTATTCAGAAATTTCAATGTTTAAATAACCCCAAATAGTGCTTATCTGGAGCACTGGGTTTATGGTTTAAAATGATTTATTTTAGCTCAACTGCAAAGATTGATTGATTGAATATTTAGCGTCATTTTTATGCCATCGGGGCCTAACAGACGATCAACTGCAAAGAAACTTCAGAGCTTTCTTGAATCGTTCTTTGGGTTGAACCTGATATGAGTACCAGGGTACTGGGAATTGTTGTTTAGACACAATCTGATCAAGTGTGGGATCGAACCTGCAACCAATGGTGTGGTTGACCAACACCTTATCATGCTAACGGGTAGTGCAAAAATGTTGATGAAAGAGAAATGATAGAATTGATTTAAGTTACAGGTTTAGAAGTTTTGTTGGAGCGCTTATTCAAAAAAGACTATGTGTTAAAGGGAGTTTATTAGGATAATTCAAAAATTAAAAATCATTTTTTACCAATATAAATTATCATGCCTATGTATTATACTTGTTGACCCCGTATTGTCAAAAGGATACTTATTTAAACATGCCAAAATGATATATTGAAAAACGGTTCAATAACCTGGGTTATGTGTCTAGATTAAATTGAAACATATTTTATGGTGTATTAAATGAGTCACGTGAGTTTAATCCATCATACACATTGTATCATCTAAGTAAGTGTCTGAACAATGATGTAGTAAGTAAGTGCTGATTATTTTTAGAATGGGGATTTCGTTTTAACTTTACCACTCAGAATGAAACGTAGATTTTGTCACATTTTGTTGGATTTGACATACCAAACCATTGGGATTTGATTGATTTATGATAATGAGATGTCTTTTATCCATTTTAAAAATAATTTTAAGATATTTGTAGCATTTTTACTTGATATTCTCCCTTTTAGAAGTCAAATATAAATGGAAAAAATGTTGGATAATTTATTGATTAATTAGAGGAAGGGCACATGTGCAGGACAGGTTGCAACTCACTTGCACCTAAGGAAATATTGTCATTGTATTACTGATTTAATGAAGGAAAAAGTCATTTATTCTCTTTCAAAATAGAGAACAAAACAGTTATTTTGATTTAATTTAAGCTCCTGTTTCATCTACATTTTCTCAAATAAACACTTAAAAGCTTAACTTAATTTTGACTGGTTACGTAAATATTTCTAAATGTCAATGAAACTAAATTCAGTTTTTCTTGAGCCAGTCAAATATCCTGATCTCTTCAATTTAAGTGTTTAAGTATTTATTCTTATATTATTTATACAATCAAACCTGTGTTAAAGCAGTCACTACTTTTAAGCAGCCACTTGTCTTAAGCAGCCACATTTGCTATTACCATCTATATTTTTAGAGCAAATTAACCTGTATTAGGCAACAACCTGTCTTAAAAGGTAACTTTTGCTCCTTCCTTTGACTGGCTGCTAAAGACAGGTTTGACTGTTTACTTAAATATGTTGTTGAAACATGAGTCAGATATCGCTAAGTAAAGGTTGCATGTGTATTCCTATAATGAAGTATTTCATATATTACTTATATGACAATATATAGCTATTGTTCTGTTTGATGATGTTATTGATTTGCTTATAACTTCTATCGGTTAATCTCTTTTAAGATGCCAGAGTTCTCTCACGGTCAGCTAGTAACGGACATTCGTCAGTTTTACAATCTGTATGGTCAGGAACATGCGGTGACGGGACGTGCCATAGCTAGGATATTTCACGGCATCGCGAGTCCTTGTTTTCCGGCAACCACATGGGGGCGTGTAAGACGCTTTTGGAGAAGTCATCTTGATGTTGACTTTAATCAACTGATGAAGATAGCAACGATGGAGTTAATCACAATGAGATGATGAAAGTTATTGCCTATATTATAGATTGTATCGAACTGCAGATTGTTGTGCCATTGAAAATTTATTTAAAGATATGCAGTTTTTTTTTTACCGTATTAAAAAGAGGCCAATATTCAGCTGCTTTCCAATTCAAAATGTTTATTTTCAATTTAGACCAAAAAAATTTCCAAAATAAAATTATTATTTTTTTTACATTTGGGGATAAAAAAAACACTGGATATGAAATATTTTAATATCTGATAATTAATGGCTGGAGCATGATCTTAAAAGTGTTTTTTTTTTCAGTAAGCTAAAGCTTCTTTTTTTTTATTTCCCCAATTTCCCCTCGACCCTCGCAATTTACAGGAAAAAAGCCCTGATATGGTATATTGGAGTTTGTGTCGGTATGATCAGTTATATTTGATAACATTAATTATGGTTAATGATTCGTAGGTAATGGTTTCAATATATTTATAATTTGACCATAGGGAAATTTAATCAAATTTATATAGAGTGCATCTTGATATAAAAGTGTAATATTCTGGTTTTTATGCACTTTAAGGCCTAGGGCATTTAACGGTAACATTTTCTACTATTAATTTTAAATGCTGATGCGTACTTCCCAGCTTCGTTATTATGTTTCATTCATAACCAGACTTGCGTTTGATGGCAGAATGTTTTGATCAAGTTCAGTAACTCAGAGGTCATAACTCTGAGGTCATGATGTGGATCATTATAAATTTTCCATACTTTCTACGGTGTCCGGTTTAAAGCCAGCTTTTAAACATTGCTACTTTCTGCATAACGTTGTGTTAGATGTCATGATGTGATGTCATGTCATGTTGACAGCATGACTTTGCATTGTAACATCACTGCATAGTATTGTGACGTTGCAACAGCTGCGCAAGTCGTTACATCGTGCAGTGTCTAAAAGTTTGCCCTGAACCGGATGCCACACATTTCTATCTTGAGCAATTATTATCCAATCTTCACCAGACTTAGTCACCATGTAAATTGTAACAATGCATATTAGCCAAGGTTCGCAAGAAGTGAGAAATGTCAGAATGTTTAAAATGACATCAACATAGCTAGTACAACCATATGATTAACCATATGAGGCACCCATATAATTAACATCCAAGTTAACTTTATTTTTCAATTGCACTTTGCACATAAATTCAAAAATACTGCATTAATTTTGGGGGATGGGTGGGCACTGCTCAACTTAAACAATAGCTTCATGAGCAGAAATGCCTAACAGCTCAAGTAAAATTACACTGGTCTGGCAGTGGAAGAGCTGGGTCCTATGAGCTCAGTCAGTAAAGCGTCTGACTATCAATCCAGGGGTCCTGAGTTTGAATCCCCACCCGGCATGTCTCCATGATGATTGATATATGACATTGTGTCTCATAATCATTCCTCTCTCACCTCTGATTCAAATTGATGCTTAATATTCAATCAATCAATCAACCGACAGTGGAAAGCAAAGGTCACGGACCTCGGACTATTTTTACTGTCTAAAAATTTATGTTGCTATATTTAGTACATTTGTCAAATATTGATATTATTTTCCTGATTTATCTTCTTTCTGTTAATAAAAACATAAATGAATACTGTATGCCTTTGCCAGTGCTTTAAAGTACAAACAAATTGAATTGCATGATTCTCTGTTGGCAGTATACAGTTTTGTAATTGACACTATATTTCTGATAAGTCGATTAAGGTTTATATTCCAGTCTGCAGTGAAGAAATCAACATAATCGGAGTTTGTCACGCTATAACAAGTAAATATAATCCATCAAAATGTTGAAGTAATCTGAGTAAAGGTGCTGGAATCACTGTGGGAGAAATTTAATGATACAATTCTGAGTTTTCAGATGGGATACCATTCTACTTTCTTGATATGAACTACAACAATCAGAGGAATAAATATTTAGTAATAAAAATATTTAAATGGGGCTAGACAAAATACATTAATATTAAAAAAATATTTGAAAATGTGGTTATTGTTATTATCTTTTTATGTTCCTGGAAGAGTGAGCGTATAGCTACTGCTTTGTTTGTCTGTATACAAAAATGGGTATTTAAGTTAAGTGTCTAGGGTTTAGGATGAGCAATTTTTTGGATAGTTGAGTAAACAGTTGAAAAAAAATGATGTGAATGTTTCTAGAAACTTAAACAATGCTTTTATATGCACACCAGTAATCAGCTGAGTGCAAAGAATCCACTTAAATACCCATTTGTCAGAATGTTCATCAATCCATCTGTACTTGTCTAGAACAGAACTACAAAAGTACTGAAGTGTATTCAACAACACTTGAGTAGATAAAGGGTTAAAAATATCTTTCATGGGTTTGAGGTTTGGTTGGAAAATTCCGTTCCTGGGGATTACTCTTATTTTGGCGATAATGATGATTTTTATTCCGTTCTGTTGTTTATAGAAGCGCAAGGATACCATAGTATTTATGAATGAACAGGTCAAAGGTCAAGGTATTTGTCATTGCACGAGGATTTAATAAATGGCGCTAAATCGTAGCGCAATGTATTTGACACGAGTGAGACTTTAATGAATGGCATTACGTCGTAGAGCGAGGCTTGAAGGATGTAAATCTGTACCTGGTAAAAATACCCGGAAAACCTTGTCTGGTTTGCAAAAAATGTTTGTGGATGCAGAGCAAAAAAAATGTTTGTGGATGCAGAGCAAAGGGATCATAATTTATCTTGAATTATGACATAATTATCTCCCCTCATGTACTTTATTTTTATTTACTTTTGCTTTTTTCGTTCTAAAGATTTTCAAGAAACAACATGGGATTATGAGGAATTATACACTATGTGAACTGTTTTTTTATTACCAACCTTTTAAAAGGGGTATATCTGAAAAGCACTATGAATGTCTAAAAAAAATATATATATTTTTAAAATGGATAAAAATCATATCCATATCATTAATAAATAAAAAAACGAATATGTCAAATCAACCATAAAACGACAAAATCAATACAATGTATAAGTCAGAGTGGTAAACAAACTCCCCATTCTTAAAATAGATACTTCTCTGCAACTACATGTACTGTATCGTCGCATTGTCAGTCAGACTTTTTCTAAGATGAATCAATTTCTTTTACATGTAAACCTGTACAACAGATCAAATAAAAATCCAGATGATATCACGTGACCCATTTGATATGTCACAACATTTGTGGCACTTTTAAGCGGGAAATCTTATTTCAGTCTAACTTAGGCGTGTAGCCCAAGTTAGGAGATCCCTTTTTAGCTTGCCGGGATGAATGTCAAAGGAGAGCTCAATTGCCATGACCCCGGTGGCGGCGGTGTCGTCTGTAGACACCCATATTAAACTTTTGCATTTAAGGTTTACATATCTGTGCAATCACTCATTGGATATGAATGAAACTTTGCATGTGTGTTCACCATCATCAATGGAACACACAGAGACAAGAACCATAACTCAGGGTTGCATTTTGGCAAAGTTATGGCTCTTTTGGTCTTAATTTTTTCGTCTGTAGACACCCAGGTTAAACTTTTGAGTTAAGTTGCGTTTAAGTTTTGGTGTTTGCCTTCAATCTCAATCTTTGCATGGGTAGTGAGTTTTATTAGAACTCCTTCATTTTTAATAGACTACTTTCCAATTTTTTTTTTATACGTTTGTATAACTTTGATTATGAAAGTTCTTACAAATAACTTAGGCAAATTATGCTCGAAGTCTTCCTGGTTAAAACCAGTTCTAAACATATGCAGAAAAGTGTCTTGCTCAAGGACACCTCACATAGCCGTTATGGAAGATCGAACCCATGACCCTCCGATTATGAGTTCGGTGCTCCACACACCTTTGTATGTTGGGTCATTATAAATTATTATCATATGCCCATAACAAATCCGCAATTTTATTGGTCAAAAGGGGTCACATGAAAAGTCCATTCAAAGGGATAGTAACTGCTGTGGAGGTCTATATAGGCATGAAATTTCTTACAAACGTGTAATTTTCACGATGCTGTAAAAAAGCACCATTACAAACAAAGGAAGTCATTCACAACAGTCGTCTGGTGAAAGATGGAAAGTAAACAGAAGAAAAAATTATTTTTTTCAACCATTATAAATTAATTGTTAGATTATCATCCAAATTTTTCTTAAAAACAGTGAGGGCGGGAGGATTTTATTTTTGTCTCACCGCGACAAAGAAGCGAAAGCGAGATTAAGGTGTTGCTTTTCTGTTGATGGCTGCAGCATCAAACATTTATATTTAGCTCCAACGCTAAGTTTTTGTTTTTATACTATTTCTCAACAAGTACAAGTGCTAGGACACTCATACTTGGATCATAGTTACAACTAAAACCCTGCATCACATTATATACTGCAGATGCTGAGTGTGACCTACATTTCATGCTCCATTGACATCGTTTGATGCTGAATTTTGCATTTACCTCCAACGTTAAGTTTTTGTTTTTACACTATTTCTCAGCAAGAACAAGTGCTTGGACACTCATACTTGGATCATAGTTACAACTTACACCCTGCATAACATTATATACAGCAGATGCTGAGTGTGACTTACATTTCATGCTCCATTGACATTGTTTAATGCTGAATTTTGCATTTACATCCAACGTTAAGTTTTCGTTTTTACACTGTTTCTTAATAAGTACAAGTGCTAGGACACTCATACTTGGATCATAGTTATAACTAACACCTTGCATCACATTATATACTGCAGATTCTGAGTACTCATTTTTTTTTTATTTATTTAAATAAAAAAATTATTCTTTTTTTATTTTTTATTTTTTTTTAAATGTTTTTGCTTAGAAATACTGATTAAAGTTTTGTGTGCAACTACCATCAAGTTCATATCTCAAAAATCACTTAATGTATTTGATTGAAACTTCACACAATACTTCCTACAATATTTCTTAGTCATTAAACATACTACATTAACCAAGTTAAATAACTCTTGCCTGAATATAATGCAAATTCTTGTGTCATATTTTTGCAAATCGTGGCTTTTGCTACATTCATCAAATCAAATAACTATTGTAAATAACCACTTTTTAATATTTTATGGAAGTTGTTATGTCATTTCTCTGTTACCACTGGATTAAAACAATAATTTTTTAGCTTTACAGATACATGCGGCCATTTTTTCATTGTATTTTAATTATTTTCTCTCCCGTGTGTGTATTAATGGTCAAAGCAGACACAATGAGACATATCATTCCGCGGAATTCTTGTTTATTTTTTATTTTCATTTTTGAAATTTTTGATGTGATGAAAATAAAAAGGGTTGGGGATGATAATCTAGCAATGAATTTATTATTGCCTTAATAAAAATGACTTAAAAATTTAAGATCAACATTTAAATTCACCTTATTTTATAACTATTACACGTATGTATAATAATTACAGACTTTGCTTCGGTGAATATGTAGTTCTATGGACCTGAGAAATGGGATAATGACCTTGGACAAATATTACTTTTCTCAGTTTCATAAAACTACATATTCACCTCAGTCAAAGTCAATAATTGTATAATAGCTATATTATCTAATATTCTAAAAAAAGGGGAAGATTTGATTATTATTAAATTTTTTGTCATCAGGGCAGCAGGAAAAATAGGGGGCGTGAGGTGATGATAATCTAAAAATACATTTATTAGGGCCTTATTGGAAGATCCTTAAAATGCAAATTGATATTTTCATTTTATCAGTCATACAAATAAAAATGTATGAAAATGAAATATTTGTTACACTTTTTGTTATTTGTGACCATAAGTACAGGTAAAATAAATATGATGCTTTTCAATCATTTACAAGAGTTACGCCCCTTTCCAAAATGGAATTGAAATTATGGTTGAGAATTTAGTGCTTGATTTGCTTGAAATGGGCCTTGGGAGGACTGAATTTCCATAATATGCTAGAATGGCTGAAATTGTGAATTGTCTTCCCCCCCCCCCCCCCCCCCCCCCCCCCCCATTTCACAAATGGGGGCAGGGTTTATAAATATATGTCGATTTTTTAGATCTACAAATAATATTGTGCTTTTTGATAATCGTTTCACAAGTAACCACACATAACAATAAGGTTTCTGTATTTTTTTTTAGACCAAAAAGGTAGCTTTTTTATGTTTACCATGTGTTTAAAATAGATGTATATGTTAAACGTTTTTTCGGTTTAACATTTTTGTTTTTGAAATATTTTATCTATAAATCTCTACATCTTGATATACAGCTGTTTGTTTACCTTTGTGTTCTTACTTCCTGTGTAACAGTACAGCACCCCAGGAGCAACTCACAAAGTGTTATCATGTTGTAATTGCAGAAGCAAACTTCAAACAACTCCATGGAGTCATTTTACAACTTACTTATTCATATATGAGTTCTTCAAAGTTCGTAACTTGCTTTGATTTGTCTGTTTTATCTAACATTTTATAGCATGTTATGTAAAATGTTGTTTTTACTGTAACCTGATCAGATCTTGAAAGCAGGTTCAATAAACACCAGCAACGAAGATAGATATGGTTAAACAAATTTTACTTTAATTTTATTATTTTTTCCTGGCCACTGCATCAGTATAAGAATGGGATCTCTGTACAGCTGTAGCATTTAATAAGAAGTAATATAATGGAGTTAAAAATCATTATATCAGGAAAAAATGCAGAAATTATATGGTATCCATACCATATTCTGTTTTAGGACCCCTTAACATCCAAGCCCCTTAATTTGTCTTAAAGGCAGTATATCAGGAAAAAAACGCTAAAATTATTTGTTTCCATACCATTTTCTATTTTAGGACCCTTAAACATCCAAGCCCCTTGATTTGTCTTAAAGACAGTATATCAGGAAAAAATGCTGAAATTGTCTGTTTCCATACCATATTCTGTTTTAGGACCCATCTGCATCCGAGCCTCTTGATTTGTCCTAAAGTGAGTATACCAGGAGAAAATGGTGTAATTGTCTTCAAAATAAAATTATTTTAAAATGGTTACAAAGTATCTACAAACCCTAATCCACCCAAAACTTAAAATGAAATCCCCATAGAAAGCACTAAAATACTGCTTTACAAGACTTTCAATCATCATTTGGACTCTTTTCTAAGATGAAACTAATTCTACAATATGTAAACCAGTATGATTGATCAAATTGAAATTGAAGTAAAATAAATCATTTTGGCATGTTTAAATAGATATCCTTATGAGTGAGTATATAATAGACAGGATATGTGCGAAAAAATATTTTTAACCAATTTTAAAATTTTGACGTTTTATGCAAGCCATGTACCTCCTTTAAATTCACATTGAAAAATTACCTTACATGATGGTAGCAAGATTCTTACACCAAAGAAATTAGAGCTGTGTAAAGCAATTGGGCATTTTTTTTTTCTTAAGATGCATAAAATGTCATATTTCTTTGTGCATATGGGAACATTGGAACATTTTCATGATTTTTGCATAGTTTGGGTGACCCTGGGAACTGTTTGATGATGCGTAGTGATACACTGCAACAAATGGGCAGAATCGTCAAAAATGAAGGGGTGCCATCAAACCATCGAAACAGTGAAAAAGCAACCTGGTCAACCCCATGTTTTTTTCTGCATAATTGGACCAACAGAGGACTATCTATGGGAAAAAAGCACTTTTAGAACCATTGGTAATGTATCGAGTGTTCCAGAAGTGCATGTCTCTATATGTAGAACAGTACAAAATTAATTGTTGTGTGAGATGTTCAAATAAAGAATTACCAAAACACAAGTATGGTTATACAGGTATTGGTTTTGTGTAGGAAATGAGTGAATGCTGAAAACATCCTTCCAGATGGCTTCGTAATTATATTTAGCTCTACTCGCCAGAATGTCAGTCACCCGTTGTCTGTTGTTTGTCATCTGTTGTCTGTTGTTTGTCATCCATTGTCTGTTGTCTGTCATCTGCTAGCAGCACTTTCTTTGAATCTACGAAGCCTGATATACTTAAACTTCACATGAATGTTTGTCATGTATGTAGTTTTCAATCTAAAATTCAAGATTCAAGGCTGTCACTGAAAAGGAATCTCTTCTAGTAGAGAATTAGGGGCCAGATGGGGTCCTTAAATGGTTAAATTGGAAAATTACAAAAATCATCTTCTCAACAACCAGTTAGTCAAATTGGTTCATATTTGATATGAATTATTTGGGTAATAACTCGTTTTTATAAATCAAAGCGCACGGATATAAAGGGGCCCTGTATTTTACATAGGAATGCTATGGAAAATTCTAATTGTCTCATATATGTGTATTAATATTGTCTAGATGGGAATTAAGTCACTTTGTAAGAGCAAATCTGGGTTTGGTTCAGTAAAGAGGATTGAATTTCCTTCCATAGCTTAAGGACGAGTTAAAAATTTTCAGTAATATTTTTTCTCAATTACTAGTCAGATATTCATAATAGAAATGAATTTTTCCTATGAGTAGGTGCTCTAAGTTTGTACAAGTCAAGGGGCTAGGATATATAGGGGTCCAGAAAGGGGACTTTGAGGTTCCATAATTCTAAAATTAATAGCGAATTAAATTTGCTTGAAAAGTGCCTCAGGAGGAGTTCCCATAATATGCCGGAATGGCTGAAATTGTGAAATTTCAAGTCTTCTCAAAAACAAGATTGTATGATATTAGGGGCAGGTATGCTCATTTTTGCATCCATGTGTACAAAAAGTTTAGAACTAATAGCATTGTCTGGTCATAGCAAGTCCCTATGATTGGGAGTTAGAAGTTATGACAAATCAAGGAGCTGGTATTGCTCATTTTTGCATCCATGTGTACAAAAAGTTGAGAACTAATAGCATTGTCAGGTCATAACAAGTCCCTATGATTGGGAAATTGAATTTAGACAAATCAAGGGACTGAGTAGGTCCTAAAACAAAATATTGTATGGGAAACAGATCTTTTTTTGCTTTTAGCTCTACTGGCCAAAGGCCAGCAGGGCTTATATACTGGTAAATTGTTGTCGTTCTGTCCATCCTTAACCTTTTTCTTGTAGACGCGATAGCACTTTCATTTTTTATTCAATCTTAACCAAACTTGCACAGCAGTTATATATCTACAAGATCTCGGACGAGTTCTTGAACCAGCGTGATTCTTGAATTGGTTAAGATTTATGAAAAATGAAGTGCTATCACTTCTACATTTTCCTTAGATATTTTACATGTAGCATTGCATGGAGGTCCCTTAAAAGATTTGTTGAAGTCAGGTCCCTGGGGTCAAATTTGGGTCACCACAGGGGTCACTGTTTTACATAGTTATATAGGGAAAATGATGTAGACGCGATAGCACCTTCATTTTTCATTGAATCTTAATCAAACTTGCACAGCAGTTATATAATCACAAGATCTTGGACAAGTTATTGAACCAGCTTGATTTGTCCACAAATGCCATTGCCACAGGGCTTATAAATACAGTTTAAGCGAAAATTTTCTCTGAAAGATCAAGGCCTAGACCTAAGGTATTTTACGTGTAGCATTGCGTGGTAGTCTCCTAAAAGATTTGTTGAAGAGGAACTTACAAAAAAACTTTCCTCTAAAATGTTCATTTTGTGCCAGTAGAACAATTCAGGCCCTCTTGGGCATCTTGTTTTCTGATATATTTTTACTGCCTTTAAGACAAATAAAGGGGCTTGGATGAATAGTGGTCCTAAAATAGAATATGGTATGGGAAACAGATAATTTCAATTTGAAGTATCACCTTTTCATTGTAAATAATTTTTTATCCAGTATTAGGGGGGTATTTTCAAAAAGGGGTTTAAGTTGACCCTGTATAAAAGGATGAATGTTGAGGAATTTCATAAATTACTATGGCCAATATAGGCCAGTAGAGCATCCTCAGGCCCAGTGGGACCTCTTGCTATGTAATGATAGCAGGAAACTAGTTCCAATGTAATGTAGCAAAAGGTATCACTGCACCAGTTAACTGTAATCTGGCAAGTTGTTAATCTGGCAAATCTGAGTCGTTGAAGAATTTATTTTTAGAATCTTTGTTCTCTTTAAAGTCATATCATATGTTTGGATGAGGAATTTATTTTTGGAAATGTTTGTGCTTTTTATAGACTGAGGAATTTATTTTTAGAATTGTTACTCTCTTTATAGCCTCATCTTGTGTTAAATTGAAATTTCAAATAAACCCGATTAGGTTTTGGGATATGCTGTTAGAATTTTGAAAAAATATTGAATTAATATTTAATGAACTTAGTGACCTCTCTGCCTGTTGTCTGTCATTTGTTTATTTGTATGTTAATGTGACCTTACATTTGCATGTTAGTGTGAGCTTACATTTGTATGTTAGTGTGACCTTACATTTGTATGTTAGTGTGAGCTTACATTTGCATGTTAGTGTGACCTTACATTTGCATGTAAGTGTGACCTTACATTTACATGTAAGTGTGACCTTACATTTGCATGTTATTGTGACCTTACATTTGCATGTAAGTGTGACCTTACATTTGTATGTTAGTGTGACCTTACATTTGTATGTTAGTGTGAGCTTACATTTGTATGTTAGTGTGAGCTTACATTTGTATGTTAGTGTGAGCTTACATTTGTATGTTAATGTGAGCTTACATTTGTATGTAAGTGTGACCTTACATTTGTATGTTAGTGTGAGCTTACATTTGTATGTTAGTGTGACCTTACATTTGCATGTTAGTGTGACCTTGCATTTGCATGTTAGTGTGACCTTACATTTGCATGTTAGTGTGACCTTACATTTGCAAGTTAGTGTGAGCTTACATTTGCATGTAAGTGTGACCTTACATTTGCAAGTTAGTGTTACCTTACATTTGCACGTAAGTGTGACCTTACATTTGCACGTAAGTGTGACCTTACATTTGCACGTTAGTGTGACCTTACATTTGCACGTTAGTGTGACCTTACATTTGCATGTTAGTGTGACCTTACATTTGCATGTTAGTGTGACCTTACATTTGCATGTAAGTGTGAGCTTACATTTGCATGTTAGTGTGACCTTACATTTGCATGTTAGTGTGACCTTACATTTGCATGTAAGTGTGACCTTACATTTGCATGTTAGTGTGAGCTTACATTTGCATGTTATTGTGACCTTACATTTGTATGTTAGTGTGACCTTACATTTGTATGTTAGTGTGAGCTTACATTTGTATGTTAGTGTGGGCTTACATGTGTATGTTAGTGTGACCTTACATTTGCATGTTAGTGTGAGCTTACATTTGCATGTTAACGTGACCTTACATTTGCATGTTAGTGTGACCTTACATTTGCATGTTACTGTGACCTTACATGTGCATGTAAGTGTGACCTTACATTTGCATGTTAGTGTGACCTTACATTTGCATGTTAGTGTGACCGTACATTTGCATGTTAGTGTGACCTTACATTTGCATGTTAGTGTGACCTTACATTTGCATGTTAGTGTGACCTTACATTTGCATGTTAGTGTGACCTTACATTTGCATGTTAGTGTGAGCTTACATTTGCATGTTGTGTGAGCTTACATTTGCATGTTAGTGTGAGCTTACATTTGCATGTTCGTGTGAGCTTACATTTGCACATTAGTGTGACCTTACATTTGCACGTTAGTGTGAGCTTACATTTGCACGTTCGTGTGAGCTTACATTTGCACATTAGTGTGACCTTACATTTGCACGTTAGTGTGAGCTTACATTTGCACGTTAGTGTGACCTTACATTTGCACGTTAGTGTGAGCTTACATTTGCATGTTAGTGTGACCTTACATTTGCATGTTAGCGTGACCTTACATTTGCATGTTAGCGTGACCTTACATTTGCATGTTAGCGTGACCTTACATTTGCATGTTAGCGTGACCTTACATTTGCATGTTAGCGTGACCTTACATTTGCATGTTAGCGTGAGCTTACATTTGCATGTTAGCGTGACCTTACATTTGCATGTTAGCGTGACCTTACATTTGCATGTTAGCGTGACCTTACATTTGCATGTTAGCGTGACCTTACATTTGCATGTTAGCGTGACCTTACATTTGCATGTTAGCGTGAGCTTACATTTGCATGTTAGTGTGACCTTACATTTGTATGTTAGTGTGAGCTTACATTTGTATGTTAATGTGACCTTACATTTGAGTATTTTTCATCAGATCTTTACCAAAGTTACACAGTTTTTGAGATTTAAGATCTTAAAAAAAATAAAAAAATAAAACTGACCATGAGCAAATTTCACCAATGTTAACATAATTAGTTTATTAATTACTCAAAACCATACAGAAATGCTGAATGTTTAAACAAAAGAATCTTAATTGAATGCATTTTCAATAATAATGTGACTGATCCTACTGGCCGAGTGGTCTAGCTCACTCCACTAATAAAACTGGATATGCCAAATATAACCTGAAATGTGTTGAAAATGGAGTTGAACCACATTCCATTCCAAAAAAAAAAAAAAAGTAACAGGTAATAATACTGTACTTAGTCTTGTCAGTGTTGATAAAACTTGACACGGATTAACTGATTTTTTGTAAATAAATTGTAAACAAAAGGAACTACCACGTATGAACTTGAGTAATGTGTTTTTTTTAATTTCGTCATTTTGTCTGATTAGATTATGCAATTATATTCCATTAATAACTTTGTATGTTTTTATGCTGTTTTCTAATATACAATACTCTTAATGGAACTCGTCAATATCTCATAAGGCTGATGACACAATTAGCGTATTTCTCTAACTCCATTAGTATCATAACCAAAATATAAAAGCTTCTGAAAGGAAATAAAGTGCATGATTAAAGCTGACGCAGTCATGTGTCGGTACACATATTCAAGTTAATTTAACATCTGTAGTACAGAGTCAGAAGAATTATAGTTAACGAGTTGCAAACAAGATTGAATGCCGATTGTACGAATTATAAAGTAACTTATTTTTTCATAACATAAATCAGACTGCATCATGGTCTAGTGGTAGAGTGTCCGCCTCCCATGGGGAAGGCTGTGGGTTCGATTCCAGGCTGATTCATACCAAAGACTCTAAAAATGGTACTAAAAGCTTCCTTGCTTGACTCTTGGCATTAAGAGAAAAGTTGTAGGTCTGTTCAGCCAGATGTCAGTATAATGTGACTAGGTGGGGCATCATAAGACACCATGTGTCTGCGGCATGATACTCCAGTGTGACAGTGCTCAGAATACTGTCTCAAGTATGACTGAAAAATTACTGAAAGCGACACTAAACACCATACATTAACAACAACATAACAAAGATCTCTAGCATCCAAAGTCATTAATACATACATGCTAGCCGATGAAAAACCGATTGTACGAAATAATTGAAATGACATTGAATATATTGATAATTTTGCCTCAGAAATTAAATGGTTGTTTCAAATAAACAAAAATTAATTGTTTCCAATGACAAAACATGACAATGAATGAATGAATTGGCCACTATCGTGTGAGAAAGTTTCCATTTCATTGAAGATTGTATATCAGGAAAAAAACACCTTAAAAATAATAAAAAAAATTTTTAAAATGGATACAATTAAAGCATCCCATTGTCGTGAATAAATAAAATTTAAATTGTTTAATAAATCAAAACCACCAAAACGTGACAATACTGATACCTTGGTTGGAGTCCGCTGAACTTGAAACAAAATCAAGACTGAAATACTAATTGAAGGCCTTCATGGTGTCATTCAGACTCTTTTTCTCAGATGAAACAAATTCTACAATATGTAAACCAGTATGGTGATGGGTAAAATTAAAATGAAATCACGTGATTCATTTGACACTTGCAATTTTAAGTGGGAGATCTGTTTTAGGCCAGGTCTGATGAGATCATTCAGTAGCACATCTCATGGCTGTCAATCCAGGGGTTGTGTGTTGGAATCCCTGTCCCGCAACAGTCTCCGTGATGATTGATATACGACATTGCATTTCTTTATCATTCATCTCTCACCGCTGATTCAAAAAAGGCAGGTATAAGTTACTTGTGGAGATGGGGTGTGCTCGGGAACAGGTTAACCGTCCAGGATCCCAGGAAACAGTGGTTAGGTTAACTGATCGTCTGTTGGCCCTCGATGGCATAAAAATTACGCTAAATACTCAATCAATCAATCAATATAAGTCTAACTTTGGTGTGTAGGCCAGGTCTTGAAATCCTTTTTCAATAAATGATTTTTTCATGTAAATAGCTGTTGACCATATGGCAATACTGGATCTATCAGTATAAGCAGGATATATTGAGGAAAATGTTTTAAGCAATTTTTAACATTTTGAAAATATCCCATTTAATATCAGCATCCATTAAATGAGAAAGGACATCCACTATTCATGAAGAAAACAACAAATCAATATACAGTTTGAAAAAAAAAAATCAATAAATGAATATGCAAAACGAATTTGGAACCTTGATACCTGCAAATGTTAGCTGTGATCTGCCATAGCTCAGTCATTACAGGGCATGTGTCTATCAATCCAGAGGTTATGAGTTTGAATCCCCGCCACACCACAGTCTACATAATAATAGATATACGACATTGCGTCTCATTGTCATTTGTCTCTCATCGCTGATTCATGTAAGACAGTTATAAGTTACTTGTAGAAACGGGTGTATTCGAGTAATGGTTAACTTTCCAGGATCCTAGGAAAAAGTGGTTAGGTTAAATGATCACCTTTTGAGATGGCATAAAAATGACATCAAATATTTTAACAAACAAAAAAAAAACGGCAAATTTTTTTTATTATCCAATTGTCAATTTGTCAACTCTTGCGACATTCAAAGGGTTCAGCATCGTCAAAATATCCATGAGTAGTTCATTCCGATACATCGTGATGGATGGAGCATATCGGAATAGACAACTGGGGTGGGGGGGGGTGTGGTATGGGTTATCTGACGAAGGAGGTTACAGCGGTACTATTGTTACCATCCCTCACATAGCATAGAGGATTTCTATATTTATCTCTCTGCAGCGATCCTATTGTTATGGGAAACACAACGGTTAGATGAAATTGAACTATTAACTATTATAATTGTAGAAAAGAGGAAATTTGAAGAGAGGATAAAACTGCTCCGATTTTTCTTGGCAACGATGGAAATACATGAAGAGTTTGTTCATAGTTTGTTTTCTATTACTGAAAAATAACTCGTGAGTTAATTGCGAATTGAGTGCCATCAATGACGTCAGTCATGAGTGACTTTCCATCCGTAAATAACAAGGGAAATATTTATCAGTAATGGGAAGCAGCAGTTAGATAAACTATTAATTACATTTTGTAAATCAATAGTGATTCTGAGATGGGTTTTTTTCCAACACTAAAATACATACCAAGCCATTCTGAACAATTGATGAATATAATGTATCAATAAACCAACATCAATTTATATAGAAATGAGGCTGATGACCTCAAGGGCTGATCATAAATATTTACCAAGTCGATGAATTCTTTATTCAAGATAAGTAATTCATTGTTAGTAATGTTATAAACTTGAGTAATATATACATGTATCTTATATTTCGAATTTGGTTAAAAGTGCAAAACCGTTAAATTGATTAAATATGGAAGGAAGAGATTCAGTTTGGTTATCAGAGAAACAAAATTTGTTAAATGATCATTTTTGTGAGGTTAATCTGGAAGCAAGAGATTCAGTTGTGGAGCAGTGATCCAGTGGTAGTGCATCGGCCCTTATAATGATCGTTGGGTTTGGGTTTGATCCTCTGTCAAGGTTAAGTGTGCTGCCATTGAGCGAGACACTTTTTCTGTATATGCTTAGTACTGGTTCTACTTAGGGAAAACTTTGAGTGTGATTTGTATAAGTTGTAATATACAAAATTGTTTAAGAATAATACTTTTTTTTTTAAGTAAATATGGAAGAAGAGATTCAATTTGGTTATTACAGATACAAAATTGTTTAAGAATAATACTTTTTTTGAAGTAAATATGGAAGAAGAGATTCAATTTGGTTATTACAGATACAAAATTGTTTAAGAATAATACTTTTTTTTTTAGTAAATATGGAAGAAGAGATTCAATTTGGTTATTACAGATACAAAATTGTTTAAGAATAATACTTTTTTTTTTAGTAAATATGGAAGAAGAGATTCAATTTGGTTATTACAGATACAAAATTGTTTAAGAATAATACTTTTTTTGAAGTAAATATGGAAGAAGAGATTCAATTTGGTTATTACAGATACAAAATTGTTTAAGAATAATACTTTTTTTGAAGTAAATATGGAAGAAGAGATTCAATTTGGTTATTACAGATACAAAATTGTTTAAGAATAATTATTTTTTTAAGTAAATCTGGAAGAAAGATTCAGTTTGGTTATTAGAGATTCAAAATTGTTACAGAATAAATTTTTTTAAGTAAATCTGGAAGAAAGATTCAATTTGGTTATTGAAAATTTAATGAAAGGATGATATTTTGTGAAGTAAATCTGGAAGAACGAAAAAAAATATACAAATTTATTAATGGATGATTTTTGTAAAGTAGATACGGAAAAAAGAGGTTCAATTTGGTTATTAACAACACAAAATTATTAATGTGAACATAGTTTTCTAATACATTTTCCCCACTGACAGATAATACAGATTGGACGCAAAATGTTTCAACTGCATTAACTTGACACAGGCTATACGGTGTTGTTGCATCGAGTGCTAGATATAATAGTTTTGGGAAATCTGTGAACACTTAGTGCAAACGATCGCCAAATTACTCTTGAGTGTTATGATGAACTGTTTTCCTTTTATTTATTAAATTACAATATAATTAGTATGATGAATATAAAAATTGCCTACACTTACATCATAAATTGCTCTGTTAGAATGGAATAAATACGAGTTAAGATGGAGCGGAGGGTCCCGTGAGGTATTGGTTCACGTCTAATATTTGAAATTTTCATCTCAAAACAAAACGAGCTTTAACAGATGTTTTGATCAGAGTGTACTATAGGCTTTGACACTTTGTATAAGACAGTCTAGGGTGATGATATACTGCATGTCTCTAAGGTGCTTTTAATGATTTTTTTATTTTGCGTCTTTCCCGACAGTACACTGAATATCCAAATATTGAAAAAAAAACTGTCCATCAACACATAATTAAATCAGGCTAACAATCTTCTGCTAGCGGAACTTTTGTGATGATATGTTTGTTATCTGTCTGTCATTCACTTTTGATCTTGTGGCCTATCTAGAAGCTGAAATGCGGGTATGTTGTAATACAAGGTCACAGACAAGTTATTATAATAATTAAAAGGTTCCAGGCGAGTTTGACTACCAGTCTGACCTGAGTTTAATGGGACGAGTTACTTGCCTTTATATGTATTTAACAGGTCCCCCGTGGCTGAGTGGTCTAAGGCGCCATCTCAAGATCACTCACCTCTCACCACTAAGGTCGTAGGTTCGAGTCCCGCTCACTCCAAAAACTTTATGTGAGAAAGTTTGCCAGTTACTAGAGGAAAAACGGTGGTTCTACTCAGTCTGAGGTCTTACTCCACCAGTAAAACTGGATATACCATATATACTTGAAATGTGTTTTAAATGGCGTTAGACCCCCATAATATGTATTTAAGGGAACTGTAACTACTATTACATCAGAATAAAACATCACTTAATATTTAGAAATAAAATAAACACATAGCTTGGATTTATTTAAAATAAGTTAGTTTCGAATGTTTATCATCATTTTTAAGCCATTGAGTGCTAACAGATAATCTGTTAACTTAACCACTCTTTCCTGAGATCCTGAAAGGTTAATCAGTACTCAAGTTCAGAGAGACGAATGACAATGAGGTGCAATGTTGTTTATTAATCATCATGGAGACTGTCTGGGTGAGGATTCAAACTTGCAGCCCCTGGATTGATAGTCAGACGAGCCACTGACAGCTATCCAGGCCACGCTAAAAATAGTTGACATTTACTAGCAATATTCTATTGAAATATAGGTTAGAATGTTTCTGATATGAATTCTAGTTCTGCTGTCTATTAAATTAAGGCTGGTACATGCAATGTATGCTAGTGGATGGCAACAACAGAAATGTTTATACTAGTTTATTTGAGCTAGATTGCAATGAAAGCTCAGAGCTTATATGGACCACTCTCAAGTCCACTTCCTGGGTAGAACCAGTACTGGGTTTTGTTTTTTTGAGAGGCATTGGATTGAACTGGGGATCAGGCAACTTGCAACCTCTGGATAAGTGGCTAACACTGTATCCACTTAACTACTTCCCCACTTATTAGAAAGTTGATTATATGACAATCAAACTTGTCTTAAGCAGCCAGTCAAGGGAAGCAGCAAAATTGACCTTTTAAGACAGGTAGCAGCTTAATAAAATTGACCGTATACTCAGGTTTGACTGTAAAGATAACTGATATGAAATTAAAGACATTAATTCATTTTGGTCTTTGTTTTCCAAAATCACAGTCCATTAAATGGTAAACAGAACATTTCTACAAACCCATAGATGTCAAACCCTCGTGGTGGATCCCGCTAAGAATAGTATTGATGTCGATCTCTGCAGAGAGGTATGAATCCTCTGGACATGCATCATACTGGGTATCTGTTTTTCATCCTGTTCATTAATGTGGTGTAATTACCGACCACTTTATAGTTCCAGGCTGTCAAATAAGCTCTGGCAAGAACAGGACCACAGTAGCTTGTGTATGTCCTGGCTATGTGTGGGTCGTTGAGCTAGACACTTTGCCCACATGTGCTTATAGTACTGGTTCTACTTGGGAAGACTTCAAGCGTGATTTGTCTAAATTGTACACAATTGAGGTAAAATAAATAAGTTTAATCATAAGTTGTGACAAATTGAATATTTGCATAGAATTTGCTCCCCCTTCCCCCAACCATGTAAGTTTGATATTTTGTGAGATTGGTTTACTTCCACACCATCAGAATCTTTAGAGATTTAAAGCAAAGAAAAAAATCAATATTATCCCCAGTATAACACCTTACAGGAGGTATATCAGAAATTTTCAAAATTGGCTAAAATCATTTTTCCAAATATATCGTGCCTAAATGATTATATTCACTGACCCAATATGGCTAAAAGAATATCTGCTTAGACATTCCAAAATGATATATTGAGAATGGATTTTTTAACTTGGGCTACACGCCTTTGTTAGGCTAAAAAGATTTCCCACTTAAAATTACTTGGAATTTACAACAATTACTTTGTGATGTATTAAATGAGTTGCGTGATTTCATTTGATTTCAAATTCAATTCCGTTATACAGGTTCACACATAGCAAAATTTGTTTCATCTTAGAAAGAGTTCGAATGACAGTGTGAAGGTTATCAAGTATTATACAGCTGTCTGTTTTAAGAATGGGGACTTCATTTGACCACTTCAATATAATATTTTATCATTAAAACATAAACATTAAAATTATAAATATATTTTACTGAAGGAATATAATTTACACATAATTATGCAAAGAATGCACGGCAATCATTTCTGCATTCCAGTGATGCATATTTGTTTAGATTGAAGTTTCATATGAAAAAGTATTGTTTATAAAAATCTTTTAGTTTGTCTCCCATCCAGAACCTCTGGCTTAGGTAATGTATTGTAATATGAATGATTATTTTCTGTTAATTACTTCTTAATTTTTAGAGTATTTCAAGGATCGTTTAGGTGTAATTGTAAGACAGGAGTGCTTAGACTTTCGTAAAACATTGAAACAAGCATGTTACAACTGTTTGTAATATACAAATAAAACTCTGTATTTGTACTTTATAAACTAGTAGTTTCTACTGCAATCAGTCTTAAACCATTAAGATTATAGTCAAATCTGTCTTAAGAAGCCAGTTTGAAGGGAAGGAGTAAAAGTGGCCTTTTAAGACAGGTTGACATATTTTATTAGTTAATTTTCTGACTTGAGATGCTTTGAGTGAGTTTTCCAACTAAGGATGCTTTGTAAGAGAGTTTTCCAACTTTGGATGCTTTGTAAGGGAGTTTTCCAACTTGAGATGGTTTATAAGTGAGTTTTCCAACTTAAGATGGCTTATAAGCAAGTTTTCCAACTTGAAATGCTTTGTGAATGAGTTTTCCAACTTTGGATGCTTTGTAAGGGAGTTTTCCAACTTAAGATGGATTATAAGTGAATTTTCCAACTTAAGATGGCTTATAAGCAAGTGAGTTTTCCAACTTGAGATGGTCTATGAATGAGTTTTCGAACTAAGGATGCTTTGTAAGGGAGTTTTCCAACTTGAGATGGCTTATGAATGAGTTTTCCAACTTAGGATGATTTATAAGGGAGTTTGCCAACTTGAGATGGTTTATGAATGAGTTTTCCAACTTAGAATGATTTATAAGTGAGTTTTCCAACTTGAGATGGTTTATGAATGAGTTTTCCAACTTAGGATACTTTATAAGTGAGTTTTCCAACTTAGGATGCTTTATAAGGGAGTTTTCCAACTTGAGATGGTTTATGAATGAGTTTTCCAACTTTGGATGCTTTGTAAGGGAGTTTTCCAACTTAAGATGGTTTATAAGTGAGTTTTCATACTTAAGATGGCTTATAAGCAAGTTTTCCAACTTGAGATGCTTTATGAATGAGTTTTCCAACTTTGGATGCTTTGTAAGGGAGTTTTTCAACTTAAGATGGTTTATAAGTGAGTTTTCCAACTTAAGATGGCTTATAAGCAAGTTTTCCAACTTGAGATGCTTTAGGAATGAGTTTTCCAACTTGGGATGCTTTGTAAGGAGTTTTCCAACTTGAGATGATTTATAATCAAGTTTTCCACCTAAGGATACTTTATAAGTGAGATTTCCAACTAAAGATGCTGTATGATTGTGTTTTCCAACTTGAGATGCTTTATGAATGAGTTTTCCAACTTAGGATACTTTATAAGTGAGATTTCCAACTAAAGATGCTTTATAAGTGAGTGTTCCAACTTGAGATGCTTTATGATTGTGTTTTCCAACTTAAGATACTTTATAAGTGAGTTTTCCAACTAAAGATGCTTTATAAGTGAGTTTTCCAACTTGAGATGCTATATGAATGAGTTTTCCAACTTAGGATACTTTATAAGTGAGTTTTCCAACTAAAGATGCTTTATAAGTGAGTTTTCCAACTTGAGATGCTTTATGAATGTGTTTTCCAACTGAGGATACTTTATAAGTGAGTTTTCCAACTAAAGATGCTTTATAAGTGAGTTTTCCAACTTGAGATGCTCTATGAATGAGTTTTCCAACTTAGGATACTTTATAAGTGAGTTTTCCAACTAAAGATGCTTTATAAGTGAGTTTTCCAACTTGAGATGCTCTATGAATGAGTTTTCCAACTTAGGATACTTTATAAGTGAGTTTTCCAACTTGAGATGCTTTATGAATGAGTTTTCCAACTATAGATGCTTTATAAGTGAGTTTTCCAACTAAAGATGCTTTATAAGTGAGTTTTCCAACTTGAGATGCTTTATGATTGTGTTTTCCAACTTAGGATACTTTATAAGTGAGTTTTCCAACTAAAGATGCTTTATAAGTGAGTTTTCCAACTTGAGATGCTCTATGAATGAGTTTTCCAACTTAGGATACTTTATAAGTGAGTTTTCCAACTAAAGATGATTTATATGTGAGTTTTCCAACTTGATATGCTTTATGAATGAGTTTTCAATTGAGGATACTTTATAAGTGAGTTTTCCAACTAAAGATGCTTTATAAGTGAGTTTTCCAACTTAAGATGCTTTATGATTGTGTTTTCCAATTTGATATGCTAAACTCGTGGTTATGCAACTTGAGATGCTACATGAGTGATTTCTCAACTTGAGATGAATTATAAGTGAGTTTTCCAACTTTTGATACTTAATGAGTGAGTTTTTCAAGTTAAGATGCTTTATGAATGAGTTTTCTAAGTAAAAATGCTTTATGAGTGAGTTTTCCAACTTAAGATGCTACATGAATAAATTTTCCAACTTAAAGACACTTTGTGAATGAATTTTTAAACTCGAGTCTTTATGAGTGAGTTTTCCAATCTGAGATTCTTAATGAGCGAGTTCTTAATGTGGTTTTAAGTGAGTTTTTCAATTTGAGATGCTTTAAAAACGGTTTTCCAACTGAAGATGCTTTGTAAATGAGTTTTCAAACTGAAGATGCTTTATGAATGAGTTTTCTGATTTTAGATGCTATGCTAGCGGTTATTCAACTTAAGATGCTTTATGAACGAATTTTCCAACTTAAGATGCTTTATGAACGAGTTTTCCAACTTAAGATGTTTTATGAACGAGTTTTCCTACTTGAGATGCTTTATGAATGAGTTTTCTGATTTGAGATGCTATACTAGTGGTTATTCAACTTGAGATGCTTTATGAACGAGTTTTCCTACTTGAGATGCTCTTTGAATGAGTTTTCCAACTTGAGATTCTTTATGAATGAATTTTCCAACTTGAGATTCTTTATGAACGAATTTTCCAACTTAAGATGCTTCATAAATGAGTTTTCTAACTTGATGCTTTATGAAGAGTTTTCCAACTCAAGATGCTTTATGAATGAGTTGCAATTTGAGATGCTATATGAGGGGTTATTCAGTATGAGATGCTATACAAGTGGTTATTCAATTTGAGATGCTAAACAAGTGGTTATTCAATTTAAGATGCTATACAAGTGGTTATTAAATTTGAGATGCTATATGCGTGGTTATTCAATTTGAGATGCTATAGAAGTGGTTATTCAATTTGAGATGCTATTCAAGTGGTTTTTCAATTCAAGATGCTATACAAGTGGTTATTCAATTTGAGATGCTATACAAGTGGTTATTCAATTTGAGATACTATACAAGTGGTGCTATACAAGTGGTTATTCGATTTGAGATGCTATATGAGAGGTTATTCAATTTGAGATGCTATACAAGTGGTTATTCAATTTGAGATGCTATACAAGTGGTTATTCAATTTGAGATGCTATAGAAGTGGTTATTCAATTTGAGATGCTATACAAGTGGTTTTTCAATTCAAGATGCTAAACAAGTGGTTATTCAATTTGAGATGCTATACAAGTGGTTATTCAATTTGAGATGCTATACAAGTGGTTATTCGATTTGAGATGCTATATGAGTGGTTATTCAATTTGAGATGCTATACAAGTGGTTATTCAATTTGAGATGCTATACAAGTGGTTATTCAATTTGAGATGCTATATAAGTGGTGCTATACAAGTGGTTATTCGATTTGAGATGCTATATGAGTGGTTATTCAATTTGAGATGCTATACATGTGGTTATTCAATTTGAGATGCTATATGAGTGATTATTTTTAACTTGGGATTGGCCTTGGAAAATGAAATGAAAACAACTGGTCAGTAACAGTTCAGTTTTTATTAAATTCAGGGATGAATCACGCATACAGAAGCCATGGGTAATAACTGTTAACCAATTATGACTAGCCAATCAACATTCAAACATCCTTCACACAGATATAATACAAAATTTGCAAATAAATTCAAAGAATTTCTGTACAATTCATTTGCACATTTCAAACAATGCACTCCGACAAAATATACACATTAAAGTATCACCTGTAACTTTGTTTTCTAGATAATTGACACCCATTTGGTGCAATAACTGTTATATTCTGAAACTATTGTCTCTATGATGGACCCCTTTATGGTGAAATAACTATCCTGATATTTAAAAAAAAATATTAACCGATACACCAGTACGATTGAACAATGTTTTAGAAACATTTCAACAGTTGTTATATCAAGGAGGTCTTGGAAATAACGAAGACGAGCAATAACCACAATATTTTATTGGAGATAACAATGTCTTGAGAATAGATAAAAGCCTATGCCAATTCTGAATGATGTATATTATGTTTCAATATTTATTTTTCAGTCTCAGTTGAGGACAAATTGTATTCTTCAATATGAATAACAAGCGTCAACTTCAAATACACTCGGGTCGCATTATGACATGGTCCGATATAACGCGAAACTCATTATAACACGGTTTTTCTATGGCTCCTAAATTTAAATATTTTCAATCTGATTCATTAAAACTCGCAGTATAATAACTGATGAATCTACTAAACTAAATCGCCAAGTATTTGCGAGCTCATTACGTTTTTCCAAACTGTGATAATTGTATTTGTGCATCAATTACACCTTTATAACTCAGACTGAAATGATAACAAGTTCTTATTGTTATAACCAACATCACATTTAAGTGATTTACGCCGATTAACAATGGTCTTATATTTATCGCATTATCTCATGTTTGTTTACGATACTTTAACAGAAAACAGTTTTCCCAAATAATATAGCTAGTGCACCTTGGGATATTTACAATGCGTTTCCTTGTATAATGCGATTTCATTCCATGGATCCTGGCTACATTAAAATGAGACCCTGAGTGTATTTTGTTTGACAAAGGCAGTTTTAGTTTTTATAGTTTCAAATCTGGTTACATTTCCATTTTAAATTCCAACAGATTTCAGGTTACAACATGATAATGTTGGTACAAATTAATAGTTTGTGGTAGTGAAGTATAGCTATAGTTCAGGTTACCAACTCAAATAATGTCTATAAATTAACAGTTTAGTAGTATAAAATCTATCTTTCATGGTCGAGGATGATGCATTCACATTTCAGCATTTTTAGTAAAACACTCTTATTAAGTTTTGTATTAAAACCACATCCTACTCATCTCCTTTCAAAACTACAGACTATCGTATATTCCCTTATAAATGCCCCCACTCTAATAAACACCCCCCACCTATTTTTCTGGAAAATTAAAAAAAAAAAAAACGTATATGCGATTTGAGTGCGTATTCGCCCATCTTTCCCTGATCGATTATTTTGTTACACAGACAACAATTAGCGGATTGTTTATTACCTTTGAACTCTTTAACTCATTGGTTATATCTTGGGTGACCACTTAACCACTTTTGGTTGAACAAATACTTGCCCATATTTGCTGTTTAATACTAGTAAAACTACTGAAAGCAACATTTGATATTTCAGCGAACAGTACTAAAACTTTCATCAAAATGAAATGATCACAAATGGCAATGGTTATTATTGGTGCCCTCGAAATAAATCTTCCTTCACTATTTCACAAACAAAAGAACAATAGTTTCACAATCAATGTAAAATAAATAATTTTAAAACAAAAAAAATACAAATATACATCAACAGGACTACAACTGCAGAAAACAGGTGCAGCTTGTGACAACTTGTTTGAATGTACGAATATCTAAAAATCTGAAGGATGAAAATGAGGGTAAAACATCATCTGGATGATTGCAATGACTGATTTTGTTTGACGCTGTGTCGTCTCCACTCTTGAAAAACAAAACTTCTTTTTCTCGTAAATCTTTATTTCACCAAAGCTATTTCATTTAAATAAACAACACAAATGAATAGAAATGCAATTTAAATAGAAAGGAAGCTTTAAAAGAAATCTTTTTAACATGAACGAGCATCGTAAGGTTTTCAGTTCGTATTCATCTCGAGTCAGAATCGATGATCTGACGTTTGCGACAAAACTAGCGACTTACTTAATACATAAAGAAGGATTGTTTTATTTCAGTGAAATTTTCTTTTCTCAGAACTCGTTAACTAAGACTGAAAGCTGCATAATTGCAATTGTATCTAAATAAAAAGTAACAATAAGAAATGTGTTTTTGTGCCGACGACACGCACAGATGCCTTTTTGTTGACCATGCCATCTCAACATTTCACTGCATCATTAAAACACGATAAATCACACTCGACAATCTCGCAACAAAGAAATGTATCAGCAACTATTACACCGCATCCACAATTATGTTTAAATAAAACACTGAAGTAGTACACTACAAATAACAGTCCCCAACAAATAATGCAGAAAACATGAAAATAAAATAAAAAAAAACATTTTAAGGAAATAAAACTTTAGTAGTTACTAATGGAACACATTAATATTCAGACTGGATGATTGTGAATCAATCAGATTCCCAGTCTCCATTAATTTTTTGCTTTATTTATACGTAGCGGTCCCGATATAACCCGGTAGCCAAAACCAAACAAGCTTGTAAACTTTGTGATTTAGTTTAGATTTTTCAAAAATTCATGAATTATTCCAACACAAGTTTTTGATAAATCTGGTGTAAATATTAATTTGGGAGTCAAAGTTCACGTTTATATCGTGATCGCAATGTATATAAATTCACATCATTCGATAAAATAAATAAAGCATCGTCTGCATATTTACATTTGATGTATAAAATGATCTTATATCCATGTTGTACTTCACAGGCCTACTTAAGAGTGTTCCACTTTTCCTGTATATTTCTTATTGCTTCTGAGGAAAACATTTTTCGACTAAGCTTTCTGAAAAGTCAAGTGATGATGATTTACTTCTTAATATTATGTATCGATAATAAATGCCATTTTAAACAAGTAACCATATCTGGCGGCCTCATTATATTATTTGCTGGTGCCCCCAATGACGACAATGTTTCTTGTGCCTATTCACAATTTATCTGCTGGTGCTTGTGTATGATCTGGTGCCCCTTGTATATTTACAGTTGCTGGTGCTGGTGTATGATCTGGTGCCCCGTGTATATTTACAGCTGCTGGTGCATAAGACATGCTGGTGCTCATTCACAAATCAAATCTGCTGGCATCCCATTTACAGAACATATTCCAGTGCCCAGTATGTCAATCTGCAGGCATCCCATTTACAGAACATATTCCGGTGCCCAGTGTGTCAATCTGCTGGCATCCCATTTACAGAACATTTTCCGGTGCCCAGTATGTCAATCTGCTGGCTTCCCATTTACAGAACATATTTCGGTGCCCAGTATGTCAATCTGCTGGGATCCCATTCACAACTGTGTATTCTGGTGCCCATTAAATCAAACGCTGGTTCCCCACTTCACAAATACTGGTAGACATTCCTGGTGCCCTGTTAATAATTCCATATTCTGGGGATCAGTAATTCAAAATAATATATTTTGGTGTCCAGTAAGTCTGGTGCCCCATACCCCGATACATATCCATGCGTCACTTAATCAATTTTTTTCAGCATACTCAGTTACGGCTGCTGATGCTTCATTAACAATCTCCAGACCTGGATTACTCACCAAGTACAATATACTACATATATCCTATGTAAATAGTTTTTTAATAATTGAATTTCTTTTCCATTCTGTTACAACATGAACAAAATACGAGAACATTAGTCCCTTGTACTCATTATCATTAGACCTAGAATACACAAAAATATATCATAGTATAAGTTAGGATACATGGCATTATATACAAATGATCTCTCACAATTCTTTTAAGAACTAAGAATTGTTTATCTTTTTAAATGCTTTTCCTCACCGCATAAATGCATGTATAACATCTAATTATGTAATGTCTTGCTTTGTGCCCAATCTGTGCAATATTTTTTTTCAAAAGATAATACGTCTGAATATACAACTTAAGCATAATAGTCTCTCAAAATAGCTCCCGTATCACTATATACCAATTTCAATAATAGTTTCTCACAATTTTTTCACTATAGCCCCTGTTATCACTAAAAACCATTTTCAATAATATTCTCTCACAATTCGTTCACAATAGCTCCTGTATCACAACATATATTTTCAATAGTAGTCTTTCATAATTCTTTCACTATAGCTCGTGTATTATTAAATATTGTATATAAACAGCTACTGACGTGAATATTTATGGATTTTGGGTACATCTACACTTACACATAATTACTTGCTTGTGTGGTGGTATTGGGCATACTCAACATCAAACGATCAACAGAATAAATAAACCACACCTATATTCATTAATAGAAGTTATCCCCACATAAAATTTAGATAAAAATAATATTCAACAAAGTTAGAATCCATGTTTCTGACAACAAAATTGTGCATCTTTATATTTTTAATACTTAATCGCCCCTCACCTAAACGGAGTTCATACGTGTATGTCTTGTATCACTTATAGAACAAATCTGTTAAGTATGTCTTGTATCACTTATAGTACAAATCTGTAAGTATGTATTGTATCACTTATAGAACAAATCTGTAAGTCTGTCTTGTATCACTTATAGAACAAATCTTCAAGTATGTATTGTATCACTTATAGAACAAATCTGTAAATTATGTCTTGTACCACATCTAGTGACTGTCAAGACGCCTGTAATACAGGAGATAGGGCACCCTCGGGGAGATATATTTCAGTACTTGGTTGACGGACGTGGTCTTCACCGTACTGTCGTCGCTGTACACCCAGCCATTGATCCCGGGATGGAACACACTCGTTGTGTAGTGACCACCGGTAAGGGTCTTGCCATGATGATACACAACTGCAACAAAAAAAAAAATCTTTATGCTTCCGTGAACTCTTAACTTTAATACTGAACATTCTGTTTTTATATACCTCCAAAGATCATTAAGAAAGCGTATTGTAGTGACTGACTGACAATAAGTCGCAATGTGGCTGCTGATTACTAGGTTTAAAAATTTTCCCAATGATGTTTGCGGCAACCATAAATTCAATGTTACCTTCAGGCTTTACAAACATAAGACTAGCGTTGTGTTTTTCATCAACCGACAAAAACTCATATTTGTATTTTAATCCTTAATTTCTAATGTAACTTAAAAGTATTCTTCAAAAATCCTAAAGCATTTTTTCAGTAATAACTAATCATATACGTTTCAGAGAAAATGTATTTTAAAGAAATACAGTACAAAGATGACAATGAGACCTGGCTGTAAGGGTTTCAAAAGTTAGATAACGGCAATTAAAGTGTCGACTCCATCTCCTGGCATAATTATTACATCACTGAATGGGTCGCACAGAACCGTAATTAATTCTACGTTAAGATTGATGCCGGTGTCAGTCTTCACTTTCAAACAGTTGAAATAACACAAAATCGTACCTGCAAATAGTTTATATGATCTCTGCTGAAAACTGAGTTTGTTCCTTGCATTGGGAGACAACAAATCTGAAATAAGGAAGAAATCAGGATGTAACCACAATTATGTAGTTGTTTAACACTGACACATGGAGCACTTAGCTGTATAACACTGACACATGGGACACTTAGTTGTATGACACATGGGGCACTTTGTTGTATAACACTGACACATGGGGCACTTAGTTGTATAACACCAACACATGGAACACTTAGTTGTATCACACTGACACATGGGACACTTAGTTGTATAACACTGACATGTGGAGCACTTAGTTGTATGACACATGGGGCACTTAGTTGTATAACACCAACACATGGAACACTTAGTTGTATCACACTGACACATGGAGCACTTAGTTGTATAACACTGACATGTGGAGCACTTAGTTGTATAACACCGGCACATGGAGCACTTAGTTGTATAACACTGACATGTGAAGCACTTAGTTGTATAACACTGACATGTGGAGCACTTAGTTGTATAACATCGGCATATGGAGCACTTAGTTGTATAACACTGACATGTGAAGCACTTAGTTGTATAACACTGACATGTGAAGCACTTCTTATTAAACAGTAGGCATCAGATTCTATTGCCTAAAGTAACAAGGATATAAGCGTAACATTGAAAGTATATTACATTGGAAAGAAGAATAAACTGAATGGATGTATATGTTATATATGCATAATATGATGGAGGTTGTAGTTTCAATTACCTTGACAGCAAACAAACTTGATTTCTTACAGGACCATCACTTAAATACACTTTATAATAGTTATATAAAATTGTGAAGTGTTAGAAGTGAAATTCTGATTTTGAAATAATGTAAGCGGTTGCTTATGTATCTTGTCTAAGATTGTTTATGCATGCTGTCAGAGTCTGATATTGATTATGTATGGTGTCTGAGACTGTAAATGTTTGGTGTCAGTGTCCGAGATTGTTTATGTTTGGTGTCAGTGTCTGGTATTGATTATGTATGGTGTCAGTGTCTGAGACTGTTTATGTATGGTGTCAGTGTCTGGGACTGTTAATGCATGGTGTCAGTGTCTGATATTGATTATGTATGGTGTCAGTGTTTGAGACTGTTAATGTATGGTGTCAGTGTCCGAGATTGTTTATGTTTGGTGTTAGTGTCTGGTATTGTTTATGTTTGGTGTCAGTGTCTGGTATTGATTATGTATGGTGTCAGTGTCTCAGACTGTTTATGTATGGTGTCAGTGTTTGAGACTGATAATGCATGGTGTCAGTGTCTGAGATTGTTTATATATTATATCAGTGTCTGAGATTGCTAATGTATTGTGTCGGTGTCTGAGACTGTTTATGTATGGTGTCAGTGTCAGAGATCATTTATATATGGTGTTAGTGTCTGAGATTGTTTATGTATCATGTCAGTGTCTGAAATTGTTTATGTATCATGTCAGTGTCTGAAGTTATTTATGTATTATGTCAGTTTCTGAGATTGTTTATGTATGGTGTCATTGTCTGAAACTGTTTAAGTATGGTGTCAGTGTCTGAGATTCTTTATGTGTCATGTCTGTGTCTGAGATTATTTATGTATTGTGTCAGTGTGAGATTGTTTATGTATGGTGTCAGTGTCTGAGATAATTTATGTATTGTGTCAGAGTCTGTGTCTGAGATTATTTATGTATTGTGTCTGTCTGAGATTGTTTATGTATGGTGTCTGTGTCAGAGATTGTAATATATGGTGTTAGTGTCTTGAGACTGTTTATGTATGGTGTCTGTGTCAGAGATTGTAATATATGGTGTCAGTGTCTTGAGATTGTTTATGTACAGTGTCTGTGTCAGAGATTGTTATATATGGTGTCAGTGTCTAAGACTATTGATGTATGGTGTCAGTGTCTGAGATTGTTTATGTATGGTGTCAGTGTCTGAGACTGTTGATGTATTGTATCAGTGCATGAGATTGTTTATGTATGTTTTCAGTGTCAAAGATTGGTTATTTTTGGTGTCTATGTCTGAGATTATTTATACATGGTGTCAAAGATTGTTTATTTTTGTGTCAGAGACTGATGGAGTATCATGTTAAAGATTGTTAAAGTGTCTTATTAGATTTTTTTAATCTATTGTGTCAGAGATCATTAATATATTTAGATGAGGACAGACCGACAAACAAAACTTAGACAGTAACATAGAAAGAAAAATGTTTTACGTAACAAAAAATGACAAAGAGACAAAATGTAGATATTAACAGAGATGGACAGAAGGATGTTTTAGATGAAGACAGACCGACTAACTGAACTTAGTTAAGTACTGAGATAGACAGAAGGATGTTGTTGATGAAGACTGACTAACTACACTTAGATAGTTACATAGACAGAAAGATGTTTCAGCTGAAGAAAAAATGACAAACAGACAAAACTTATAACATGGACAAAAAGATGTTTTAGCTGAAAAAAGAATAACAAAGACAAAATGCAGATAGTAACATAATGTTTTAAGTGACAGACCGACTAGCAACGTGTTAAAACAGTACAAGAGCTAATAACAAATGACTGGTGATTATTAAACGCATCACATCATATTACAAGATAAAATGAAGAACAATAATAAAGCCCAACAAGATCTGGATTTCTTACAGTATCAGATATCATCAAGTTGAAAACATAGACGCGTAAAGACAACTGCTTTCTTTGAACACTGACTAGAGTTGCTATCAGCAAATTGCTCATGTGCTTTATTGCTTTTATATCCAATGATAATTACAAAACATGCAAAGCCTCCAAGTGAAATATTTAAAATTAAAACAACTATTTTGTCATTCCTGTCCTTTTCCATTTAAAGCAACCAGGCTTGACTGTTTACAAGAGGAACTACACAAATCACATATGCTCGTTTGGGATGGATTTTTTTTTTTAAATTTGATGCTATGACACAGTGAACTATTAAGTGTAACAGATGTGGGTGTTTGCATTCATTTTGGGGTCACAAGAAAGGTGAAGGTTTAACACATGAAAGACACTATTGTAATTTTGAATTTTATTAGGGCTAAGGAATATTGTCTGCTGGGAAATTGACCACACAAAAGGCCATAATTCATTAAAACAAGATACCGTAGGAACCAATGGAAGCTCCCTGAACAAGTGCTTGATTGAGTAGTAGCTGCATTGTTTGTAAAGGGAAAGGGGGTGTAAAGGGAAGGTCATGTTTTGGTTCTTCAATCTGCACTGCGACACATTGACCTCTGCTGCATTATGCATGTTCCAAGTCTCATTGCACTTCCATGTTCTTGAAGATCAAAACAATGATGTGTGGTAATGGACAGAATCAAAGGGCCATAACTCTGTAAAAATCACAGAAATAAAACAAAAAAAACAATTAGCACTCTCCACTTGATAGTGATGCTTCCTGACAAGTTTCATAAAATTCCAGCTTCAAGATGAGAAATGGAGAGGACAAGGTGGTGGTAATGGTTGCCATCTAAGGGCCACAACATTGTAAAAAATCATCAAACGTAAACACTAAGAAAGTATGCATATCTCTGCTTGGTTATGATGCATCATAGCAAGTTTCATAAAATTCCAATCAACGGTTCTAGAGAAATAACCTTGACAAGAATTCGGGGATGGACAGATACAGCTATATATGACAAGAATTTGGTCACAGACAGAATCAAAGGGCCATTACTTCGTGAAAAATTATCGAACCAGAACACAAAGACAATATGCGCATCTGCACTTGGTAATGATGCATCCTAGCAAGTTTCATAAAATTCTAACCTGAGGTTGAAGAGAAATAGCGTGGATATTAATTTGGTCACATAATTAATTAAAGGGCCAAACATCGAACTGGAACACAAAGACAATATGAGCATCTCCACTTGGTAGCATCCTAACAAGTTTCATGAAATTCCAACATGGGGTTGTAGAAAAATAGCACAGACAAGAATTTGGTCACAGACAGAATCAAAGCGCCCCAACTCCGTGAAAAATCATTGAATCAGAACATGAAGGCAATATGCGTATCTGCACTTGGTAATGATGCATCCTAGCAAGTTTCATAAAATTTCAACCAGAGGATGTAGAAAAATAACCCAGACAAGAACTTGGGGACATAAAAAATAACCAAGCTGAACATGTTGGTGATATGCACAACTAGGCTTGGTACCAATCAGTTTTGTGAAGTGTCATTGAATTCCAGCCGATGGTTGCTGAGAAAGAGTGATTACAAAACCTTCCAGGAATGAGTGCTTAGGTAAATTGATAGTCTGTTAGCACATGATGGCATAGAAATGAGGCTGAATATTCAAACATCTCTTAAAAGTGTTGGGCTGATCAGCTCAAACCAACAACCTTTTGTGTATAGTGTTGCTTTCAACCTTTTTATTGTTGCAGTCATCACCACATTTCTCTAGACTGTATTTTAAGCGCTGTCACACTGGAGTATCTTGCCGCAGACATATGGCATGATAGCCCACCCAGTTGCATTATCGGACACTGGGCAGATCAGACCGAGTATTTTTCTCTAAATGAAGAGGACCAAGCGAAGAAGCTTCTAGTACCATTTTTCAAGTCTGGAATGACTCATCTGAAGATCGAACTCACAACCTTCCGCTTGCGAGGTAGACGTTCTACCACTAGACCACCTCTGCAATATTTAATCCCCTCAAGACAAACACAATACCACTTGACCAATTAGTATCCTCCTAGTGAACTGTATTCAACATACCTTTAGTGATCTCCAATTCGACATTAAAGTCGACCTTCTTCATGAGTTTCTGTGAGCCAGCGCCGTCCTTGTAGACAAAAAACTTGAGATGCATGATCAGCACAGGAGGAAGCTCTTCCAAACTCAACTTTTTAGTCACTTCGACCTAGATCAGAGTACAAAAACTTGTCAACTGACTTATCTCCATTAGTTTACACTAATTTATTTTATTTAAGCTTGATTGCAATGAAAGCTCAAAGCTTCTAATTTTTATGAGCGGCTCTGGAGTTCGCTTCCTGGGCAGAACCATGCTAAGTGTTGTTTTTTTTTAGATGTATCAGATTGAGCTGGGGATCAAACCAGCAACCTTTAGTGAAAGCAGCAAACACTCCTCTACACTTCCGCCACACTTATCTCCATTACAACTAAATGAACATCAGACAGACAACTAGAAATGTGTCCATAGGAGACAGATACCCTTGCTATGTTAATAAATTTTACAAAAAATTAAATCAAAATGGGGCTGTAAGTTGTGTAAAATTTGGCCTGTGTTTTATAATTATAATAAAAGTACACACAAAATAATCATTAGATACACAGAAGTTATTTATCACAAACCAATTTGATGGATGCACTGAAAATACATACTATTCATTGAGAAGGGCAAAGTTTTGATGATTTTCAGTAATATTTACAAATGTGGTACATATTCAAAATTTCAAATATTTATTAATGGTAATTACTGGCACAGGACACTGTTTTATACAATTGTTTTATACAATAACCGCTAGCAGTTCTGAGGTTCAAGTATTTCTGCATTGATAGTCAGATGCACTACCAACTGAGCTAACCAGGCCCTGCTACATTAACAACAATAAAAGTTAAACTCATGAAATTAAACAATAAGACTACAAAGTAAGAAAATTTGTACAAAATGAAATTTTCAAGAAAAAGTATTTAATGGAATTTCCCTGCCAAATCGCTGTTGAGCACCTATGAATGAAACTGACCTCCGTATTTGTTTTGGAACAGGTGTATCCACTGACAGGTTCCTTGCTGACAAGACCTTCCAGTGCCTCCCTTACTGACCACACCTTTTCAGACTGAAATCAAATAATTCAGTTTTTACAAAACAACACAGTCAAGCTTATCAGGAAAAAGAACTTTTCAAGGCACCAACATCAAAGACAGAGGACAAATAAATAGCTTTTAACAAAACAATTTTGTTTCTTCACATACACATTGTACTTACATTATATTATAAATATAAGTAAGAACAAACCAAAATGAGAGCTAGAATGTCCATATCAAATTTTATTGAAATACTGATAAGCAGTTAGTATACTATAATCACAAAGCTGAAGGCTCCCAAGTGTTAACTTGCCTTTCTCCCATGTATCATAGAAACAATTTTCTCCTTTTTATATTTAATATGTTTTAACTTGGCAAAAGGGAGATAACTAAGTTTGAAAAGTTTGTACAACTGATCATTCAATTGCTTCCCTTTTTCGTTATTATTTTTTTCTTTGTAAAAAAAGTTTGCCTTTGTTAACTTCCAACAGGATATCCTTTCAGTTGAAGAGTAAAAGACATCTATTTTGCATTGTACAATTATTTGTGAACACAAAAAATATTTAACTACTTTTGTGCTTACCCACTGAACAGCAGGCACCCCGCATTTAATTTCATGACTGTTTTCAATATTTGACCAAACTTACTTTGACCTTTGTGTGGCATTTTCGCCCATTATTTAACTCTTTACTCCATATGCATTTTAGCTGGACTCTTCCAAACTCAAAAGCTACACATAGTCAATTTCCATGAATAGATACATTTTACCTATTTATTCTGATATAGCAGAAACGCCTTCTAAATTAGAGGTGATCAAAGGTGTCCATATGAAGTAAAGCATTTATACATTCTATACTAATGGATATATTAATGGTGACGGGTTCATTAATTCACAATCAATATTAAGAGCCACCTTGCCATAAAAACTAACAATGATGCTCTCGGAGAGTATACAATACCTATATTTTTCTATACATGCTCAAGCTAAAAATAGTGGTATTGGTCCTAATAAATAAGCTCATGTACAATAAAACAATCTAAAAATTTCAAGACAATTTCAAAGGCTATATAGAAGCAGTCCATTCCAATAAATCTATTTTAGTGTACACCCAGGTCTTGTTATAACGCGGTTGCTGGGATCCATAGAATGAAATCGAGATATATTTGGTTAAGAATATCAATTCTAAATTTGGGAGCCATAGAAAATATGTGTTAAAAACAGTTTCGCACTATATCAGACCGCGTTACGAGACCACCATGTTTATATATAATTACCTGTATATCTAGTTGCAATGTGAAGAAAGGTTCCAGTGTGGCTGTCTCCTTTGCAGATGCCTTGTGTACAGCTGATCGTATCATACCAGCAAATATGTCTGCTATCGGGGTCTTGGCAAAGTTCGACTACAAACAATTAAATTGTCATTTCTTTATAAAGCTCAGTTGAAAATCGATACTGTTCAAAAATATCATTTTAAAATTTGCTGCACCTAGCTTTCACAAAACAACCTTAACCTATTGCTCCAGCTTATTAATACCTCCGCAATAATTGAGTCAGCCTTACAAAATTTGCATCTCACATGCTTATAGTCGAAGTTGATCATGTATGCAAAGTTTTAAATCAATCACCAGAAATCTGTGGATAAAGCAGTTGATATGCAGGCATGTTTAAAAATGTTAAAAGGATGAATTTAAAGTTTAACTTACAGGAAAATAGCAAAAATGTTTTAAAATGGATTTCCATTTCCCATTTAACCCAAAAGTAATCTGTCAATGTTGTTGTGGTTGTTGCTTTATGGTGTTTAGGGTCACTTTCAACAATTTTTCAGTTATATTGAAACGATGTCTACGAAACAGTATTCAGAGTGCTGTCACACTGGAGTATCACGCCACCCAGTCATTCATAAAGACACCTGGCCAACCACACCTAGAACTATCCTCAAAATGCTGAGTACCAAGCAAGGCAGCATCTAGTACCATTTTTCAAATCTTTAGTATTACCCAACCGGAGATCGAACCCACGACCTTCCACATGCGAGACAAAAGCTCTAGATCACCACTAAGATTGGTTTCAATAAACACAGTGAAATCACAGATTTGAATATTCTTATCTCAAAAAAATACCCATAAATTGTTCTTATCACATTTATATTCAATCAGTCAACCACACATACAGTAGAACTTCGTTGGCTCAATCACAAATAGCTGGAATACCATATATAGCTCGAACCATTTACCTGGTCCTGGCCGAATTCCTATTTCAATATACACATATATGTTCATGTATGGTATGATGTTGTACAATACTTGGCTAGAACGAAACGTCAGGTTGGAACCAGCAAAGTTCTACTGTAACTATAACATACACTAGAAGACTCACAATATCTGTTCTAGGAAAAGATTATTCTTCCCCTCAAGCCCCCTCCCCTCCATTCAATCTAAAAATTTCCAAGAAAGAAAATAGTACCATGAAAAATATAAACCATCATAAGATTTGTATTGATATAACATCCACTCTGATGGCCCAACCCACATTTCCAAAATTCTGAAATGGATTGATTATTTAACACACAGAAGAAAGTGGGCAAAACAATGTTTTGCTTGAGTGACTATTGTGGATGTTATTCAGTTAATGCTTTTTTTTTTAGCTTGACTGCAAAGAAAGCCTCAAGCTGATATGAGCCGCTCTTGAGTCCTTGGTGTACTGAGTGTTGTTTTTCTTTAGATTCATCGGGTCGGGCATATCGAACCCGCAATCTCTGGTGTAAGTGGCCAACACTATATCCACTAGACTACCACTCCACTTTATTTGGAGAGGATTGATTGTAACTACTTACTCGTCTTGTGAGAACAGATTTTTTTTTAGGTCCAACTTGTTCCCAGCTGTCCTCCTCCTGGCTCTCGACTTCCTCATCTTCATTCTCCCCGTCCGTGTGTGTCATAAACCCGTTAGTGTAACTCTCCTCTTCTCCTCCATCTAAGGGAATTGTCAAACATAAATTATAACTTCATGCAAGTATAGACGAATCTGTGTAAGCTGTCACCTCTATCGCGTAAACACTTGTTTTAAGAAGCCACATTAACTATTTCCCATTTCTATGCTTTTAGAGAAAATAAACCTGTGTTAAGCAACAACCTGTCTTAAAAGGTTTGATTAACAATATGAACTTGCAATCTTAACAAGAGGCCCAATCTTAACAGAGGACGCTCTACTGACTCATAGTGGCCATAGCACTTTTTGAAATTCCACAATATTTATGGGGTGTTGTCTTAACAACTTATGGATAAATACCCCCACCACACCCATACTGAACAAAAAATTAATTGCTATGAAAAGTAAACTTCAATCACCAACTCTTAGCGATTTGTTACGAGCAGAAATGATTCAAATTTTAAAAAGAAGTTGTTTTTTTGTACACATGGATACAAAATGAAAAAATCAGTTTTCCCTATAATATTCCTTTGTAAAAGTCACATTACAGGGTTCACAATATATCTAATACCCTTGATATGCAGAATCTTCAATCCTTGCTGATGTAAGGATAATTTATATCAAATATGAACTAGTTTAACTGAAAGGTTATTAAGAGGAAAATTCTGAAAATTCCCAATTTTAACCTTATTGCCCCATCCACCCACTGGCCCCTTATGGAAATTCAATCATCTTTATTGAACAAAATCAAATTTATTGTTACTAGACAATGCTTTAGATCTCAAATTGAACAACATATTTACCCAAATGGACAAAAAAATCAGAATTTTCCATTTTCCCATAGTATTCCTATGTAAAACTTAAAGACCCCTTAGAGGGCCTCTATACATCCCAGTGTCCTTTGATTTGTACAAACTAAGAACTCTTAATCATAGGGATAATTTATATCAAATAGGAACAAATTTGACCAACATGTTGTTGAAAAAAAGATTTATGACAATGTTCAATTTTAATCATTACTCCCCTGGCCCCTTTTAGAAAGTCAATCCTTCATATCGAACAAAATCATATCTGTTATGACTAGAAGTTGCTTCAAAACTCAAACTGAATAAAAAAAGTCATAAATGAATGATAAAAAAATAGTATTCCGATATATAAAACTCGAAGTCCCCTTACAGGGCCCTATAAATACAAGATCCTTGATTTGTACAAACTTTAAACCCATTCTCATTGGGATAATCCATATCAAATATGAACAAATTTGACTGACCTGTTGTTGAGGTAGATTTTTGAAAAAATTCTATTTTAACCCTTTTTTGACCCACCCTTGCCCCTTATGGAGAGTCAATTCTCCTTATTGAGCCAAATCTTATTTCCAATGGCTAGATGATACTTCAGAATTCATATTGAATAATAATTTTGCCGAAAATAGATGAAAAAATTCTTATCTGCAATCAAACCCCTACACATAGGAATAATTTATGCCAAATATGAACATATCTGATATACTGGTTCTAAGAAAATGATTTTTGGAATTACCAATTTTTACCCTTTTTGGCCCATCCCCCTTAAGAAGTGGAACCCAGTCATTTTTACAAATCTGAACATCTTTCATAAATTTTCTAACATCTGGAGGAAAATTTATCAGTCAAGAGTCCTGTATTATACTATATATTCACCAGTTCTGTAGTTTTAATAAGTGTTTAGCAGTTAGTCTCCTGTACCATTCATTTATGAATTTAATATGTAGTTAATTCTTCTGAACCAGTCCATTTTTAACTTTTTATCCATCAACTCATCTGCCACAGTTCATCAAAACTTTTATCAGCCAACGCACCAATATTAATTCATAATATCTTTTTATCAGTTCATACTATTTTTTTAACATTTTATCAGTCAGTGGCATAGCAATAAAAAACACTTTTTATCAGTCAGCTTACCTGTAGATGCATTTTTATCAGTGAGGCCTACAGCTGCGGACATTTCCTCATGTACACCATCCAAAATACAACTCAAAAACTCTTCAGCGTCCTCCTGTTTACCAAGCTAAAATATACAACATACAATTTTAAATTAAAGTCATTGTTCAATCAGATTTTATATTAGGAAATCAACCTCTACCACTGAAATCTGTATATAAAAAGACACTAGGGTATTGCCAGCGATACAAAAGTCCCCAAACAGATTTCCATTTTTGTACACATGGCAACAAATATGTACAATTTTTCACAAATGTAGCTTGGATACATTTGGTGTTACCACAGGATCCAGGTTGTATCTGTAATCGTTGCAATAATATCCACAATTTTTATCGAACTGCAAAAATATGATGACCTGCATTATCTCCTTTTGGCCCTCTATCCACAAGCAACATTTCACAAACCTAGCTTGGATACTTTTTAAGTAATCTTTCTGGATGGACAGACAGGAACTGGCCAGCTGGCCAGAGACTAGATAGTCAGAGAGTTAACTAAGTAGAATTTAAGGATGGTTACATAAATGATAAAATACTATTATATTATATTATATAAATATTATTATAAAATTCATAACTTACATATTTAAGACTATAACAAACAACAACTCAAGTGCAAAGTGAGCTTTTAAGTCCAAGCTTATTAAAGCCTATGTACACAAATTAATTACTATTAACCTTTTACTTCATATGGACGCCTTTGGACACCTAATATAGAAGGCTTTTGAATTATTGGGTGAATTATGTTTATATTAACCTGTTTTCCCGCACCAATCACAGAAGGCCTTTGAAAACAGTGCAGGAAGAGTTGAGATTGCTCGTAATGAGCAATCTGAACACTTCCTGCACTGTTTTCCACTCTGTCAGTTAATATAAACATAATTCACCCAATATTTTAAAAGCCTTCTATATCAAGTGTCCAAAGGTGCCTATATTAAAGGTGTCCAAAGACATCTATATGAAGTAAAGGGTTAACTGACAGAGTGGAAAACAGTGCAGGAAGTGTTCAGATTACGAGCAATCTGAACTATTCTTGCACTGTTTTCAAAGGCCTTCTGTGATTGGTGCGGGAAAACATGTATCTATGGAGAAACGGGTTAAAGCAGGAAATTACTTTGTGTAAATAGGTTGATACAGAGACACTTGCCCCGGTTTCACTAAACATCTCCAGTTGAGATTTTACTTAATCTTTATTTACATTGATCATTTTGTATGTCATTCTTTACTTGTGAGTAAAGAATAGATCCAATTCAATTATGTTTAGTCCTTAACAGTTACTGTGCAATTAGTTCATTTTATTGTTTTGAAAAAATGCGTTTTTTTTTAGTTTTGAGGAAAATCTCAGCTTGAAATGTCTAACGAAACCGGTCCTTGGTATTTATATGAAGGTAACAGCACTGTGTTAAGCTTATTGAACCTGCAGCAGGAGTGCCAGCTGCTACACCTGTTTTTACATATCCATGTAAACTGATTTGTTACTTTACAACGATTGTGAAGTTTAAATAAATCACCCTCAATGATGCAGATGAAGGTACTGTAGTCTTCGCGCTGGAGAAAACGTGATAACCCGGACAATCCCGACCTGTTCAATTGGCTGCCCACTGCATGATGTATGAGACAGAGATTCAAACAAGGTTTACATTAGTGAGGAATAAGTGTACTCGGACATTCTTTGGTAAAATATTGAAACTGTCAGACGGAAATCTAAAATCACCCGAAATTATTTTTTTTATTTCAATACAAAACACATAACTCACTTTGAAATGTGGGTTAACAGCTATGGTCTGTAACATCTTATACACATAGCTGGGTTCAAACGGAGCACCAGGGGTTATGTCTCTTGCTACTCTATTCTTTGGTCCTGGAAAACACAACAGTTGAAGAAATCATTTGGCACTAGTTAAGTTTTTGTATTGTAATTTCTTTATGTTTAGATGTCTATTTATGTCTTAATTAAACCATTGAATAGCAATTAACACATTATATCCAAGCTGTTAATAGTTGAGGCAAGCTTTTAAATCTGTGGCAGTTCAAATGACAGGAACATCGGATTAAATTAACTTAAGAATCCATTTCTTTTGTGGGAAAACGACATTTGCAAAATGAGCAATATTTGGATAAAAAATGTTCAGACAACAGAATAATTATATAAGTTTTATAACTATATATGACCTAAGAAAAATACCGTGGAAGCATTTTTATGTAAGCCTTTTAAAACACACGTTTAGTTCACAAACACATTTGATGGACAGACAATTCCATTACACGTCACATTAGCACTTTTAAATTAAGATTCTTAATTTGAGTATAAAAAATAAGAAGAGGCCCAAGAGGACCTGAGGAAACTCTACTGACTCGGAAGTAAAAATATAAACAGAATGTTTCAAAATTCTAATGTTTCAAAGCAAAAGGATCCTCCAAGGTTCAAGTGGTCTAAGGCACCATATCAAGATCACTAATCCCTCAAGTGCGCACTAATCCCTCAGTTGTTCCTGAGCAGTCTTTCCTGAATCCTGGAAGGTTAACCAGTACTCGCGAACATCCCATCTCTGTATGTATCTGATAATCTTCCCACTTAAATCACCAATGAGCTCAGTGCTCCAATAGGATAGCCCGATGCCCAGAGCTTGTCAAATCTGGATCTGGGCCTGTGCCTTTTTCAAAGTAATTTGCACATTGGGCTTTGTGTTAAAAAACTCAAACAAGTGAGTTTTCACAATACACAGATCAGAAAATATCTCTTATTCTATACGACACAGGTCAAACTGTTTCTTATAGACCGTAACTAATCAACTGACCCCCACGTTGTTTATCACACCACATGCCAAATATTGTGACTGGAAAGCCTCTCATGCATATTCAATTATCTATCTTTATTCCTCTACTGTGATTGGTGGATAGTTTTGAATATAAATTAATCTATTTTTAATAACCGCTATGATTGGTCAGATATCTACAACCAAGGCTTACACGCATCTTATCACACAACTGAGCAATTAATTTAAAATGGATTCACTGGTAACCCTAAAATCCTCCAATACGAAGAGCATAAAAATATTATCTCCGTTTGTCATAATGGTGGCAATTTCTAAAATCTGATTATGTTTTTGCAGATAATTCATGATCGATCGTGTTGTGTATAAGGTCAATGTCAGATTGTGATAATTTTATAAATATTTCGTAGATAGACAATAATTTGAACTGTCTGTATGTCAATGTTGATATTTAAATCGAGTTAATGGTAAAGCAAAATGTTGGTGGGGTACTATAGTAATAAAATTATTGCTTTTTGGTTGTGTAGTTTCAGCATATATTTTTCTTTGGCAGTCATATCATGATTTAAATTAAGTATTGAAAACAACAATTAAGATACATTATGTATTATTTTTTAATATTTGAAATATAGTTGAATAGTTGTACTCTTCTAGATATTTAAGGCATAGTACCACCATTGCAAAAAGGAAGTGCTTCTGTGGGGTAGTCGCATAATGGCGGTTTTAAATAATCCTCATTTCTTCTTCTTTAAAAATGCATTTTCCTTATTTTAATGCTCATTTTTTTATTTGAATGGCATTATTGATGTATTTTGAACATTTTGATAGCATTGTCATGTTTGAATTGTGAATTTAGAAAAAAAAAATTGATGCTTGAAATTTGGGTATGAATATATGATTTCGGAAGTCTACTTTCACTTTGTCACCAGTGTACACACTGAGCAGAAAAAAAATCTCTTATATGACATATGACCCCTACTTTTCTCATCATATTTTGATAGTGCAGAGGTTGACAAACAGTAAAATGTAGGTTTCACTTCTTTCATTTGGGATTCTCCATGAATGACAAGCCTTCAAACTTTTATTATTTACTATAGAATAAAGAACAAAAATCAATGGTGGGATGACACCTTTAAGGCTATCATAGACTGCATTTATTTATCATATTGCCAAGTTCTCTTGGGTGGATTGAATAGCTCTAGAGACTTGCCATTGCCATCTTTGTATGTTTTGACAGTTAGCAATCATTATAAAAGAAGAGAGACATTTAAAATAATGTTTTTAAAATAACCCGTGCTCCCACACTGCCACAGAGTCAACAAAGAAGAAACTAAATACAAAATAATAAGTCTGTCATTATGATAGAGACATAGTCACTTCTCCATGAAATTCTCTCACTTCTCCCAATTTTTTTCAAATTCCAATACTTGTGATTAACACATGTAAAATGTTTAGGGGAGCTAGCCCTACATAAAAATTAAAACATTTAAATATATGTATGTGTATGCGAGATATTACATATTTCGTATTATGCCGCAAAATTTAAATGTTTTGCTAATAAAAATCTCGGCAAGTAAACCTTTAATCAGGGCAAGTTATTTTTCAGCAAGGGTAAGTAAATTTTTTCAACCTACTCCCCAATTTATTTTTTTTGTCATCGAACACTGGAGAGACAAACAATGAGATGCAGTCAATTGCCTGAGACTGTGGCCAGATCGCGATTCAAATTAAGGAACTCTAGATTGATTCAGATAGTTACTGACTGAGCTAACTAGGCCCAGTATATAAAACCTAAAATATGTTGAAAATGGTGTTAAACCCCATCAATTTATTTGTTTGCTTGATCGTTTAGAACCATTTCTATGCCATTGAGTTGACCTAACCACTGTTTCCCAGGGACCTGAAAGTTTAACCTGTACTCAAGCACATCAATCTCTGCAACTTTCCCACTTAATTCAGCAGTGAGAAACTAATGACAATGAAAATTCTTATATCAATCATCAGAAAGACTGGCTGGGCTGGCATTCAAACTAAAGACCTCTGGATTGATAGTCAGACTGTGCTAACAATTGAACCAACCAATTATGCCGTGCCTGGTTGGCAACATAACCCGAAATATGTTGAAAATGGCATTAAATCTGATGAAAAAAAACAACATATACAATATATACTACCAAACCTTGTAGCATTACCACCACACCTACCTCGTTCTGTTGGACGAGCCATTGGTTGAAATTCATGAACAAATTCCACTCTGAAATACAAATTATAGTGGCGTTACTATTGCCAGCATTAACATACCAAATGTGTTTATTGTATATAATGAACATACTATAATAAATGAAACAAATACCAATTTTAACTACATGTATTACGAAATATAAAATACTTCCTCTTTTCGTCTGTATTGAATAAGGTATCCTGTACAACAGCGACCATTTTATTTTACTATTTTGATTAGTAATACTTATTTCTTATCTGATATTTCAATCACCATGAAATCACCCCATTGGTGCAATAAGGTACCAAGTGTATATAAAATAAGAATGCACTTGGTACTTTTTTGCAACAATTGGGGCGAAATGTGTCTGTCAACTAGGAGTATGTGATATGAATAGCCTGGATCCGTAGCATTTAAGTAGAGTCCATTTTTACACACATTATTAAAGTAATGAAATATTTCAATGTTTTTCTCACTCTATTTCATGAAGCTAACTTATCTTGAAGACAGTCACAGGTACCTTGTATCCTTGTTATGGACATTATGTAACGTTCTGTATATGACTGTTAGGTAGACAATCTGTATTAAACCGAGTCCAATCTTAGGGTCAGCCCAATTATTGAATATTCAGTCTGAGAGCAACACCAATACTGGTTCTTCCGAGGTAACGGACTTGTCAGAGAACAATTCACATAAACTCTGAGCTAATTTAGCAATTAAGCTTAAATATTTACTATAAATGAATCATTTGTCTTGTAAATACTTACTATAAATGAATCATGTCTTGTCAATGATTACTATAAATGAGGCATTTGTCTTGTAAATACTTACTGTAAATGAATCATCTGTCTTGTAAATGATTGCTATAAATGAATCATTTGTCATGTAAATACTTACTATAAATGAATCATTTGTATTGTAAATGATTACTATAATAGTATAAATGAATCATTTGTTTTGCAAATACTTACTATAAATGAACCATTTGTCTTGTAAATAATTAGTATAGATGAATCATTTGTCTTGTAAATAATCACTATAAATTAATTATTTGTCTTGTAAATACTTACAATAAATAAATCAATTGTCTTGTAAATATTACTATAAATAATCATATCTTGCAAATACATTTATAATAAATTTGTATAAACTAAACAATTAGCTCACGTAAGCACAGAAAAATAAACATCTACTTACAAAGCGTCTAGTATTGGTGTGGATGAAGGTCCCCTTGATAATGCCGGATATTTAGGTAACTTTTTCAACAGGTTGTAGAAAGGAGGACATGCAACCAGAGCTTGTAATGTCTATACATTGTCAAGGATAATAATATACATACAGGCGTGTTTACAAACCACAGATATAGCCCAAATATCAATCTCATTTGTTTTAAATCAATAAAAAAAACACTTTTGTATCCAAATATAATAACAACTCTTGCAGTTATTCAAGAAACTTTTAAAACTGTAATATTCCAAAAATATAAAGGAAAATCACCATCAAAAATCATTATGGTTCAATACCAAACTTAGCAGTGCTTTTTAACTAATTACTTAAACTAAGAAATTTAATGACATCCAGTTTTATTGGTAGAGGTAGACCTCCTGATGTATTTGCGTAAAACCATTGTCATTCAGCATGTAACTGGCAAACTTTCTCACACGGGCTCAAACCTAATTTTATTTTTTTACAGTCTTCAAATGTTCTACGTTTTCAATTCGAGACATAATCATTGGAGATTGTAACTCACAAATCACTATGTAATATTATATATCACTATAAAAGGATACTCCGTTGATATAGCACCAGTTTCCCTTGTTCACCAGACCACGTGGCTGTAGAGCCACGGATGTGTGGCTTATGGACATCTGTGACAACATCTCTGTTACCATAGAAACGTAAACAGGAATTTAAATTTTATACCATATTGTACATATCATGAACATACCAAATTTATATACATTAACTCATTTAAAAAATACTTTCTAATTGTACATGCACCTTCATTATTAAACTATTAGTCAAACCTGTTTAAGAGGCTACCTCCATTAAGCAGCCAATTGTCTTAAGCAGCTACAATTGGTACTTCCTATTTCTATGCTTTCAGAGCAAATTAACCTGTATTAAGTAACAACCTGTCTCAAGAGGTCACTTTTGCTCCGTTCCATTACTGGCTGCTAAAGACAGGTTTGACTGTATTCTAATACCATATTACAGAGGAACAACTACCCATACAGTGTTTTCTCCAGAGCGCGTTTCTTGCGTTTTTGACGCAATTAAATCTCATTTGACGCAATCAAGTTTGTTCAGTGTGTCCACTATGACGCAACCTTAAAAATACAGAAATTTAAATTACGCATATTTGTTTCAGCAAGCTGGTTTCAGAGTTATTTTTCTACTTAGTTACGCAAATGCTTTTTTTGGCTATTAACGCTATATTGATGCAATCGCATAGATGATTATGATCACATACATAACGTCCTGCAAGGCAATATTATAGTTTGAAGACAACGTCTGTGAAAACAAACGTATGCTGCAACAATAGCACTGATTTATACCCAGTTTTAGGTTGTTTGTATATAAAGATGAAATGTTGAAATCGTGAAACTTTTCAAGAAAGTTGTTTGAAATGTACAGATGATACTCTATCTGAAAACCTTTTTATTTTGTTTTCTATAAGGAATAGAGACGCGCATGCGCAACATTTAAACCAGTTAAAACATAGGCCAGTCCATGTTTTTATGGCAGTATTCCCGGCGCCATTTATGTTTCTTGAATTGATGTTTAAAAGGTTATGGAAAAAAGAAAATAAACTTTGGAAAATTATATTCATTTTGAAAAATGACTAATTTTCAACAATTTTTATTAAGTTACCATTAAAAAATTTTTATATTAAGGTAACATTACTCTAAAGTGAGTCTAGCTATGAGCCAGAAGAGAAATGGTTTTGGGGGAAAAGAAAACAACAAAGTTTTGTTTTCCAAAGAGTATAAGGCTTAGTAATGGTAAACATGAAGCTCAGCTGAAATAAAAAATGTTGAATTAGTTTTAGTGTTTTTCATTATAGTTATAGGGCCCTGTGGCCATGATCATAAAAACAACTAGTTTCTAGTTGTTGTAACTCGTTGCCAGAAGTGAAACAGTTGTTTGAAGCTAAATTGTTTTGAAGTTATTAACTTAAATTGCAGCTTTGATTGAGAAATTTGTGTGAAACAGGAAGTAAAAATGTTTCAGTAAATTATGTATTTTTTACCACAATTTATTTAAGTTGATTAAGTTTAAAACTAGATTTTGAAAATGACCCTCAGATTTTAAGTCAGTGGGTCATCAATGATCCCCAAAATATTGGAGCTGGAGAAAACACTGCCCATACAAGGCAGACCTACCTGTCATAAAACAGCCAGTTACATATACATGTATTGGTAAAAACAATCTGGTGCACATAAACTTTTATAACTGATCTGTTACACATAGCCTGTTGTAAATTGACCAGTTATATGTATGTTATAATTCAACCTCTCACACTTTCAGGGCTATAGCCAAAGTTTGATTTTTCAGAAGGCACAATCCCAACCATGCTAGGATATTTCGTTGAAAATATTTAGCTCCCACAAACCATTTGTTGTGGTTTCCTGATATCTGAGAGATACAACGATCAAATTGATAACACTAACTGTATTTTATACAATTGTCCATGTTTTACATGAATATTTTGATGCACATTTGTAGCGTTTTAGCATTAAAATATGAGTAGGCCCTACACATCAATTCTTAATAAGATAACTATAAGCTTTGTACTGGGATATATATTGATACTAGAAATATGTGCGGGAAATGACTTGTTGCAAATTGCAGATAATTATATTCAATATATTAATTAAAACACTCGAATCTCCACAAATTCTACATAAGGCAAGTTGTGGCTACGTCCCTGACCTTATTACGTATCTTTGTTACATATGACCTGTTATAATTATATCTCTTACAGAAAACTTTTTATAACTCGGTCTGTTTGGTAATTAGTTATACATAGCCTGTTACACATTATAAACCTGTTGTAACTTGACTTGTTACATGTGACCTGTTATAATTATATCTCTTACACAAAACCTTTTATAACTCTGTCTTTTGGTAATCAGTTATACATTGCCTGTTACACATAACCTGTTATAACTTGATCTATTACATCTGTTGTAAGTCAATCTCTTGCACAAAACCATTTATAAATCAGTCTGCTATACATAACCTGTTATACATAACCTGGTACACATAACTTGTTTTAAATTAATAAATCAATATCTGACATATAACATGTCTAAAACTAATAAATCAATATCTTACATATAACATGTCTAAATTAATAAATCAATACCCTACATATAACATTTTATCTCAATTTGCAACATATATTGCTATCAGCTCCAAATTAATTATTTTTTAAGTAACTCACGACTTGCAATTGAAAAAAAATCTGCATTGTAATTGTTTTAAGTTGTCCGATTCTTTAATCAATTGTGGCCATGTCTGTTTGTTTGCCAACTCATTAACACAAGTTATCCCCCTCATGAGGTCTAATGACAGTAACATTAACTCAGCAATACAACACACCCAGTAGAAAATATTGCACCTATATACACACTGGTTGTCACATATGGGATCAGATATCCTTCTCCGTTCAACCCATCAAGCTACCACATAACATTATATCACATTTATATGTATCACAATTCTATTGCAAACAACTGAAACACTGTTACACTTTGATTAAAAATCCTTCTTCGAGACTACTTTACTATTTATATATAATATAAATATGTATATTGCAACAGTGCTCTGGATAAGCTTTTCTTCAAATGAGTATTTTACCCCTTAAATCAGTATGTAAAATGCTCGTTTTCACAATGAACATTCTTATCAAATTGCCATTTAAAACAACCTAACCCTTCAGAAGTTTTTGATCAGAAACTATTTCTCCTCCCATAAATTAAGTCAAAAAGAGGCAAAGTAGACCCAACATTCTACAAGTATCCAGCTTGACCTGTATGTTATAATTATACAGGTGCGCACCAAATATTAATTAGGCCCGACCTTAAAAAAACTTATTTGACATGTTCCTATCTACTCACTTAAAATTTGCAGCTACCAAAATTTTTTTATTGCCTTTCAAAGTGGTTAATTTTTTTTTCATGATTTCTGTTCATTTTTCTTTAAAATGACTATGAAAAATACTGGGTCATAGCACAGCAAACAAACATTTTTTTTAAGGATGGCCTTAAATACAGAGACTCCTTCAAAAGTTATTGATCAGAAACAAATTTTTACCCCAGACAGACGATAGACAGACGAACAAGTTGAACACTTACAACCTAGTCTATCCAAGAACCTGATATCTCCTGAATATCTATTAACCATCAATGAAAATAGCAGGGAATTATATGCCTGTCCCACAATTCATAGCACTAGAACGCTGACTACACTCTGACGTCATTCAAACTTTCCCAAAAGCAAATAACCAATCAGCCTGTTCGTTACAAATGCTATTTAATCAGGAGAGCTGGTCTACTACTTACAGCCCCATGACCATTTTTCGAATGACAGTGCCCATTAAAAAGCTTTAACTTGGTTACAAAACTAAAATCCTCGTCTCATTCAGCAATACTGCAGGCAACATCAGTTTGGAAATCCCACTTATGAGAATATCAATTTTTCATGCAAGGCATTTGCAGCATAACTACCTAGCCTAGGAGATCAATGTGTTGTAAAGGCATGTACACTACAACTAAAAGAATGAAAGAAAATTGCAGTAACCTCCAAGCTGCTTGGCAACACTGTCCTCAGTAGCTGGTACTGGGAGGGGAGAAAACTCCTTCTCGCTTCTGGCACACTCGGAGTTATCAACAGAGTTATCTGTCTTGACACTCGGCACTTGAACGCCACCAACAGGTGCTGAAGATGCCTTGAACAGACCTGCCCAGGAACTTGGTTTTGGTTTCATTACTTCCTGTGTGGAAGGGGCAGTGACAGTATCTTGAGGAGTTGTCATTGAAACAGGACCTTCATCAGTATCCATGGCAGAGTTGACAACACCAGTAGTATTGTTTGCATTATTTTTATTTTCAGTTTCATTAGTATTAAAATGCGGAACGGCATCACATGATTTCCCTTGCAGTAGCTCATCAGGAGCATTTTCCAGCGGTTCACTAAGTTTGGTTTGCGCTGTGGCTTTAAATGGAAGATTTGTCACGTGACCTTGACTAGAATAATCAACAACAGGTGCATCCCTTACGGAGACATCTACCCTGTGGTGGTGCTGAGCTAGAGTGACATTGTCTTGATTTGTTTCTGATATGATTGGAACACTATTTGGAAAAATATTTGAATGCATTTGAAGGTTTGTAAATTTTACACTATCGTTACCAGGATGATGCTGCATAGCATCATGAACATTTACAGTGGCAGCTAAATTCTGCGATTCAACTTTAGTCCGATCATGGTCCTGTATTTGATATGTTTCTGGCCTTGCCTGAACGTCTATACTTTTCTGTGAGACGGACTCAACCACGACTTCACATAATTCACCGTCTCCCCGTCTCATTAATTCACTTTCACTATTATTAGTTATTGCATTGTGTGCATGTGGTGGTGCATCATGGGAGCTATAGTCCGAATTACTGTAAACAGTATGGCAGTCTGGCGTCTGCTGTCCCCGGTGGGGCACATCTACATTATTCTCTTGGTAACCAATGAACCCAGTACCAGACTGGTTATGGCCTGGCAACATTTGCATGTGCATTTCTGGTCGGTAATTTCCATGTGTTCTCATGTCCTGTTCTCTATCGTGACAATAATTGGCAGACTGGTTATTCATCCTTTGTGAATTGTGATCGCCAAATTGTTTTTTGTAATAATCTGGTGGTCTTCTCTTTTTATTTCTGCGTTCGTAAGTTTTCAGGCTTGCCTGTAATTTTGATTGGGCATTAGCTTCCGCTGACATTTGTTCTTGATCCATTCCCTGACCGTAGCCCGGCAGCTCAGATAGACGCGGATCATTTGCACCAAACCCAAACTGAACTGTATAGTTACTGTCGCCAATAAAACTATTCGAGTGGAAATTTGTTTCCTGGCTATTGGCATAGTCTGGCACCGAATCTACCCATGAATGGGAAGTAAATGTACCACCTGTATGAAAGGAAAAATAATATTTCAATAATGTTCACTCATGTTTTTAGAGTAAAGAATTAATTGATGTATTTATTTTTTTTTTACAAAAAGATTCATTACAAAAAGATTCACTAAAGTTTAATTGTAGCTTAATATGAAATTATCGCAGCAAATTCTTAAATTTTCATAGAAGTAAAAAAAAGAAAATATCTGGAACCGGTGGATTCTCCCCCAAGTGAGTGTTTGACTCTGTACCATATGGTAATGATATTGAACGGGGGGAAGTAACTGTGTGAGTTCTAAAGAGAAGTCAATAATTATCTATTATTTCGTGATATAATACAATGTACAACATACTTTCAGCACATTTTTATGACAAATATACATTCAATGATGGATATAATTACTGATTTCATTATAAAGATTCAGTTGTAGCATAATCTTTGGCATATTAACACATGTGCTAGTTTAACAAACACTACACCACTTTAATTTCTGTGTGCTAACATATTTGTATTAAAAACAAATGTACTGATCAAGTACTAATATAATCATTGGGTGTATATACATATATATACATGGTCTTTATGTATGTAGTTGCATGAAGAAGTCATTATCTGGAAAATGTTAATGTATAACATTTTGTATTAGCAAAAAATTGTACTGTGTACTCGTTATTGAACACCCATCCAGTACTGAATGACCATCTCCATTTTCACAGGAAATAATAGACTTTAGAAGAAAAGGACACAAAACATCACTTTTCAGTTGTTAGAATGATATAAATCAGAAGTGTGAAAAATCATCAAACCGGAACACAAAGACAATATTTGCATCTACGCTTGGTAGTGATGCATCCTAGTAAGTTTCATAAAATTCCAACATGGAGTTGTAGAGAAATAGAACAGACAAGAATTTGGTCACAGACAGAATCAAAGGGCCACAACTTCGTGAAAAATCATCGAACTGGAACACAAAGACAATATGTGCATCTGCACTTGGTAATGATGCATCCTAGCAAGTTTCATAAAATTCCAACCAAGAACTTGAGGACGCACTAGATGGACGCAAGCATGGACGAAGCGGCAACTATATGCTTCACCACCTTTGGGAGAGCACAATACATAACGGAATTTAATTACCTTAATAGATAATTCAACTGTTAATGTTTCTGTGGGCATTCAAGTTGCATTTACTTAAATTAGTATACATTTCTGTATACTTTAAGTATTTTCGTAACCAACAGGTTCATGTTGGAACTTTATACAATTTACTTATCTGATTTAAACTGTATATTAGAAAAAAATTCTATAAATGTCTAAAAAAATAAAGTATATATCAAAATTGATAAAAAGCATCTCATTATCATTAGAAAGTTGGAGCGGTAAACTTGAAAAAAAATCCTGATTCGTAAAATAAACAGCACATAAATACTGTTTGCCAATCTTCACACCATCATTCACCCTTTTTTAGAGATGAAACAATTTTTTCTATGTGTAAACCTTTAAAAAGGATTAAACTGAAATAAAACATCAATCACTAACTTATATAATACGTCACAAAATATGTTGCAATTTTAAGCGGAAAATCTATTTCAGTCTTACCTAAGCGCGGTGCCCAAGTTAGGAAATCCCTTTTCAATATATTATTTTTGCATATTTAAATAGATATCCTTTTGACAATACAGTGTCAGTGAGCATATATAGAAATGTTATACTGGAAACAAATGTTTTCAGTCAATTTTAAAAAATCCTGATATATTCCCTATAAAATACTTATCTTAATTCTGGTTTTGTGACTCTTTATTTTTTCTGTAACATTATCACCACAGTGTGTTTTTTCAGCCATTTTTATAACCATTATTGTGTCATATTCCAAATGACAAATAGTATTTTTTTTACCCAATTGAGTGGTAAAAATTCCCAACTGAAAGCGTCAATAATTGTAAATTGAAACTTGCCATAATACTATGATGAAATAAACAAAGTTTTCCCCATTCTGAATTGAGTATGAGATTGGTTCTTTAATTAAATGGCCAGAGAAGTAAGTGTGCACATTTTTATGAAGTTGAACAAATATTATTTAATAAAAAAAAAATTCCCAATGTTAATGAAACTTCCAAAGATGGTACATTGGGCCAATTGTAATAGTACAAGATATCTACCTCCAACTGCCCCGACCATCTCGTCTCCACCAGACGTCCATGGAAACTAAAATTTAGACATTTCACACTTTAATATATTGGTACAGAGATATATAAAAGTTTTATTCTTCACACTTACGATTGTCAATACTTTACAGCTAAATAAAGCTGTCAACTGCATGATTTTAAGTTAATAGTGAATGTGACAAGCAAGAGGTTGTGGAACCTGCAAGGCTCTATAAGACAAGACAATACAATATAACTAAGAACAAACATATACCAGAAACACAATCCTTTTTCCTAATTGTCACCAACTAAACTCATTACATGTCATAATTATGATCTACAGAAAAATTTACTTGAAACCATAAATTTTAATTGTTATTTTAAATGGACACAGGGACACAATGGTTCAAATTGATATTGTTCAAGTTTAGTCATGATCCAATGAAAACTTAAGGTCCTACAGTGTATTTTTCAATCCATCAAGCGCCTTAACTATGTAAATTCTACAGCCGAAGCAAGAATTCATCTAAACTTTTTTGGGACATTAATAAGCATTTTTCAACCAATGGCAACAACTGTGCCCATTCTGCTTCAATATAGTCAATTCAAGAATTTGTCCCGGCCTTCACTGTCAATAACAAATTTGGTCACAATCTGATGAAAACAGGTGTATTGTATTTACAAAGCAAACATCTGCATTATTCTATCTGTCAAAGACCGTAAGCCTGTCCATTTTGGTCTGATATGGCTGCTGCAAAATCTTCCATAAGCAACAACTTTTTTACCATATTCAATTAAGATTCAACAAAAAACTGAATGAGTTTACAAGAAAAGTGAATGGAGGACAGACGACATGACATGATCCCTTTTGGCATTGCTAATTAAAACTGACAGTGTCTACTCATACAAAGATTAAAGTTGATCATAAGTCTATCCAACAACTTACCTCTACTTTAGCTGAGGACTGGTGCCTCTGGCCATGTAATATGTGCAAAATACGCTGATAATCTTCGGGGCTCAAATCAGCGAAGTCCCCAAACATCAGCTCCTGAAATTGTACAGAAAAAATATATTGTTACTGTGGCTAATGGATAGTTAATATTTAAGTAGAGGATTTAACATATTCTTTCTTCATTTACTCAAATGAGGAATAAGAGATAGATACCAAACAAAGTGATTTTTGATAATTCAAAGACCATATCTCAGACATCTTTATCAAGTATAACCTGTTCAAAACATTGTCAGATATCATATGGTATTAGGTAGCTAAGTACTGATTAAGTTTGGTAAGGATCCAGTGATTAATATTAGTACTTAAGTGCACATAAGGCAAAAGGACATTTTTTTACAATCATTGGTCACACACAGACATTTTAATGTTACATTTGGCCAAGCTAGTTTTCACAATACAGAGGTCTGCAAATACCTCTATTCGATACGACACAGGTCACACTGTTGTTTATCGACCGTAACTAATCAGTATAAAAAATTGACCCCCACGTGTTTATCACACCACATGCCTGATAAAGTGACTTTGGAAAACCTCTCATGCATATTTAACTATCTATTTTTATTCCTCTAATGAGATTGGTGGATAGCTTTGAATATCAATTAATCTATTTATAATAACTGCTCTGATCAGTCGGATATCTGCGATTTCTATATATCGCTTTTGTTCGGAATACAAACAGCTTGGGGTTAAAATAAAAAGTTAATGCATTCAAGCTGTTAAAAATCACTCGTTCGCTGAGAAAAACCAGTTGTCAGGACGAGTACTTTTGCCAGCCCCTGGTCACAGAAGAAAATTTGCATACATGCAGTTCCAATTATTGTAAATCTACGAAATATTTATAAAAATATCAGAACTTGACGCTGTGTGTACCGTGGTCAGAGATATCCGACCAATCATAGCGGTTATTTAAAATAGATAAATTTATGTTCAAAGCTATCCCCCAATCATATTAGAGGAATTAAAATAGATAATTGAATATGCATAAGAGGTTTTCCGAAGTCGCATTATCGGGCATGCGGTAAACACCGTGACGGTCAATTGTTTCTACTGATTAATTACAGTCTATAAGTAACAGTTTCACATGTGTTGTATAGAATAAAGATATTTGCAGACCTGTGTATTGTGAAAACTCGCTTGTCCGATTTTTAAGACAAGCCCGGAGCGGTCAAAAAATTAAAAATCAGAAATTTTCCCCACTCATTTTTTTCAGTCGGTGCTTTTTTTCGTGGGTCGGTCGCGCAAGGGGAAACAAACACTATCTTTATTTAGGCCTGAGCTAGTCCCAAATTTTTCATTGACTGACTTTGATCCAGATCAGGCAATATCTCACTGGATGTCATGTGGCAAGGGTGGTCGACATATCAGTGGCCACAAAACAGCAAACAAGAACCATGGAACTGAACAAATGTCAGGATATATCTCCCGGTTATAATTAGAGCTTTTAATGAACAAGTATCTGGATATAGCTTCAGGTTATAGTTAGAGCTTTTAGTGAAGTGACTGTTCAGCTGTAAAATTAAACACTCCAATAATCAAAGTTCAACTAAATTTTGAAAATTTCATGAAAGTGAGTTATAAAGTTTAAAAACTTTTGAAAAACTTTGTCCAAGAGAAATGTGCGCAGCTGTGTAGTGTAAATAGCTATAATCATATTCATTTATTTAGAGGATAGCGGACACACTCGCCAAGAAGTGTGATACATAATGTAAATATCAGAATATCATAGTATATTTATTAATTGGATTTTTAACTATATCATGATGCTATGCTTTTAGACAGTAGTTTTTATGATGAATAAATAAAACAAAAAAGTAATTGATATTATATTTATTGAATTTAAAACACATTTAAAACTGTCTATATGTTGCAAGAAGAAAAAGTTACCTTTTGAAATTGTCCAGGTTGAAAATAATGCATAAGCATCTTTATAATGGGTTAGACTGGTACACATTTTTTAATGTATATAAAAACCTGAACAAGTTGCATTTTGTTCAGGACAAGTGGCTTTTTAAAAGTACAAATATTTGTACAGTCCTGACTTGTGTCAGATACTATGGTAATATTACTATTGTGTAATTTAGGTAAGATGAAATGAATAAGAGTTATTGGAAAACAATGCATTCAAGTTCGTTAAAACTTGTCTCAAAATAACTAGCTATTGGATGATCGAGAAGTAGATATATGACCTTTCTAAAACACTTTACCGTTTCTACTCACATATCAGGCGCGTTTTTCCCCCCAACTTTTAAGATCTTTGAGATGGGATGCGCGATATACATAAGTACAGAAGATTTCATTTTTTTTTAATGTAAATTTTCTATTTCCGATAATTTCCCATGTATATTTTAAAAGATTAAGTATAATAATGATTGCTCTCTGTTATTTAGAGTCTATAAATTGCCATATGTGTAGCTTTAATTTATTTCTTTGTTATAAGATTTAATCCCGAATTATCGGTGAAAAACATTGCCTAGGGCATCGTTCCTTTGCTTGTAAATGTGTGATAAAACAATCAGGTGACGCATGACCTGCTTACACAGCTATCCTAACCCTAACTGATCTATTTATCTAAACACTGATTTTAAGTCGCTGTACTGTTATACAATTGACAATTAAAGAAGTGTTCACGCTATTTTTAGAAAAATCATGTTCGTTACATCGATACTTTTCCACATAGTGAAATAGAACGCTAGGTAAAATGACACAAGAAACTGCCAGTGAAGACATCCCACAATTGGCACAAGGTCAAAAATAAATTGTGTCGGCTTTTATAGACATATTCAATCGCAAAATAAAAACACGGACTGGTTCACATTTATTTGATACATACTTTCTCGATTCCGTAATGTTTACTTTAGTGTAAACCACTCTTGCTTTGAGTGGCCATTTCATGATTACGTGACCGTAACGTGTTTATCTGATGGAATTGACATGACGCCTTACTCGTGTGTATTTAATTTCAAAGGATGCAAAGGCTTAAGCAAATTGATGAATCTTTTAGTATGGGATATATACCGGTATATAATTTACTGATTTTTTAACGAAAATATGTTAGCGATGACAAGGTGTGATGGAGTGAACGTCAAAGAGACGACTGCTCTTTGGTTGAAAATCAATCATTTTTAAACGACACCCAGTATCTTTTGTTTGTGTGGTTTGTAGTAGTTTATGTTTATAAAATAAAATCAATATAATATGCAGTATTTTGTTATGATTAAAAAAAAATCTTGTTAGATTTAAAAAAACAAAAAAAAACATGACTGTGTACGAGTGTCACTGGTCATTTCAGAGTATTGAAAGCGGGTGCTGCCATGTGGCTTCTGCATATTAGTTGACATCTTAATTACACGCCTGAGCAGGTGTTCACAACTCTGAGAATGTTTTGAGACAGTGATGAGAAGTGTCATGTATTTTAAAGGTGTATAAAACGTAGATTAAAAAAATTAACGGCATTCTCTTAAGAAACATCAAAATTGTCACTACCACGAAATTGTCTCTTATGATGCGCTTTATACACATATATAGGAGAATTGTATTTTTTTTCTCAGTTCTTGGTCTTAAAACATGGATGTGCAATATACACGAATGCGTATCTTTACGTAAATTTAAACATAGCTAAAGCAGTAAATAAAACAAGAGGGCAAAGATGGATTTTTACCACTCAATTGGAAATGATACAACTTGTGATAGGGGATAAAACAACACTAGAGTTATAGGTTGCACTGATACTTTTGACTTGCTTCATTAATGACGCCTAGTTTCGTTGAGCTACGTACGTTCTTTCAAGAACCCAGCTCAGTATATGGAAGAATTCTACATTCGCACTCATTAGACAATATGTGGTAAATTCCACGTTTTGGAAAGAAATAAGTCGCTCTTTTCCGACATCTTTTTCATACTTTTTCTGCCATAATCGAAGCTGTAGTTCAAGATAGATGCTTTAAAAATAAAACTGCCGACGACGTTTGATACAAAATAGCACTGTACATGCCAAAGTTATAACCGGCTGCATGGTTTTTATAATTGGTTTACAAAATAGTGACCTTGGTATTCGAAAAAACAACCTGCAGCCAATACACCGCCTTGACAATCATGTCACAGGCAGTACAAATGGAAATCAATGAAAACTTCAGTTAATACAAAGACTAATAACCTGTTCATTTGAGGCCATGGTGAGTAGAAATCCTATCGTCAACTATAACTAACTTGCACAATCACCGCCATGTTTTTTATTTTTTCTTTGCGCATGCGCCTCAAACCGGATTTCCTGATACGGCAAGAGCGCGTGCGCCAAAGAGTGTTATACAGGTACGAAATACACCATCAAATTTACCTCATATTGAATTTCAACGGTTCTATGGTGTAATGGTTAGCACTCTGGACTTTGAATCCAGCGATCCGAGTTCAAATCTCGGTAGAACCTTGGTATTTTTTTTGTTTTCTGAAGCCCCATAAGCATATGTAACTATAATAATCCAAACTTGTTAAAATGCTGTTTTTAATCACGGTGGGTACAATGTACACCGGATATTGCCTTAAAGTAATATGATTGTTTCTTTAAAATTCAGCATGACTTTAATCAACAAGGTTAGTTTAAACCTAATAATCAAAGTGTTTTTTTGTGACTACAGCATAAACTGTCTTCGTGATTAATAAGTAAATGATGTCTGCTCTGCAACACGAGAAATCACTCCAAACTTTACATGCTTAAAAATGTGCATAACAGTGGTGTAGTCATAATTACATGGGCATAAAACGTTTTAAGAAGTTGCGAACTTCCCGCTCGTCTTTTTGTCCGCTAAATAAGCAGTTAACTATTGCACTTTACAACCAGTATATTGAAACTTTGCAGATGTGAAAAAAGTGATGGGTCTAACATGTATTGTGATATTTGGAAGAATAACTTCCGTTTTTATGTGATGTTTAATACCGCCCCTTACCCAAAACTTTCTGTACAATTTATTTGAAATACAAAAAAAAATACTATGATTGACATTTTTGTTAAGTACATTTAATGGAATAGTGACCGATAAAAAGAAAACTTATTGCAAGCAGGATTTAAAATCACAAATAATTTTAATGACTTTGAAAACTTTGAAAAAACTAGGATATTGGCGACTGACTTGGGTTAGCTGATATCATGCTTATTTTACAAAGGTGCTGCGTATTCCGTTACCCATCATAATCAGAAAAGACCCAATAAAGCAGTCTGATATGTTCATGTTTTTGTTTGTTTGTTTTTTTACGTGTTCTGTTTCAAATGATTCCCTCTATCAAATAGCATTATTTTTCTTTTTAAGACGGTCACAGTGTACTCATTATACCCCAGCGACAAATAAACAGACGATTTTAAGGAGATAATATGCAATCAACTTGACAGTGATGCAAATCGAGAACTTAAATTCCGTAAACTATGTGCTAAAAATGTTCCAACCATTAATTATACAATAACACCAGATCTGTGCAGAGAACAAAGCAGAGCTATATGTGTTGATGAGCAAAAAGCTAGCATTGATTGATTGATTGATTGATTGATTGATTGATTGATTGATTGATTGATTGATTGATTGATTGACTCATTATACAGTATGGTATAATAGTATGTAAAAGACAGACTAGATTAAAACATTGACATGGCGAAAGTATTACTATCGACGAAATAAACAATAACAGTATATATAAACATCTTCTTCAACAAAAAAATAGAACTTTTAAATGGGTATATTAATTAACAAATAACAACATTGGGAAACTGTCTAAAATTACGACAAACTTTGTTAAAATTTAATTTGTCAAATATTCTGCAGATGTTACATCGCGGCTAGACATTTTTAATTCACAATTCCAAGATGACAATGCTTTCAAAATGTTTAAAATACATCAATAATGCCATTCAAATAAAATACTATTTACATTGTACTATTTGTCTATTCGCCCTCGATATCTCAGCATAATAATATCGCTTTTCATAAAAAACACAACATATATATTTCTACATTACAGGACTGCGAGAGAGATTGTGATTTTGTTGTTGCTTTAAGTTGACATTTTTTTCAAGTGCCCTAGTTGAATACCGGTAACAGTTTTAATAAAAAAAGATAAAAAAAGAATAAATATATATTTTTTAACTCTGCGGTTTGAACATACGACATCCTGTGTGACAGTCAAAGACGTTCACCATTAGACCACTTTGGAGCCTAATAATAGTGTAAGAGTTAACACCTTTTAAAGCTGTCAGGTCTTGAAAGGGGCGTTATTCTAGTTGACCGGAACTAGAATTAATTCATACGTTAAGTATACGTTTTATGCTATGCTAATCGTTGTAACCGACTAAAGGTTTTTGCTGGTGAATATAAAATACCTCGAAATGTATATGCTGTATCCATACGTTTCGGCGGTTTGCTAGTAATGCGAAAAGCCGAATTTTGAAATCCTCATGGATTTGAGGTCAACCCATCTATTGGGGTGTGGTTGTCTAATTTTGAAATCCTCATTGGTTTTAGGTAAACCCAACCAGCGGGATGTGGTTGTCTTACAATTGCTACAGTCGCCGGTCGTGGAGGATTGAGCGTCTTTTACTGTCTTCTCTCTCTCTTTCTTATGTCTAATAACATAACTTTCTTTTCTTGTGTTTGAATAAACCGGTTAGAGTCCGTATTTAATGTGGATATCACATTTAATAACTGTATTTTTCAAACAGTATTTGTACTCCGTTCTGGTTTCAAATTTGCTTGATAAAACTTTCGTTCTTCATCCTAAAGCTTTTTATTCTCATATTCGTCTGTTTCTCTAATTTTTCAATCTGTCATTCTGGAATGTGCTTACATATGTTCTATATACTTGCTCCGAAACAAAACCGTCCATATTTCATATGAGACTATTTCAGACATTTCACTGGCTTAACGAGAGAAATTAACTTCCTTGATATCGCCCGTTTTCATCACTTACCTGGCTAAACCGTGAGATTTGGTTTACATATAGGAGAAATTTAATTTTATCGTTATAACTGTTTCATTATTAAATTGCCAACCTATTATAACGTCTAGTCATTTAGTTAAAAATATAACCTTTATTTTGATAAAATAAAAATTGAAATATGTTTACGTCTTCTTGCTTCCTTTTTTAATTTTATAACAGCATATATAAAATTACTCAAAACACGTTTTCGGTCATTTTAAGGTCTTATAAACCTTCGTTGTGATTTTTTGCCAACCTATTACAATGTATACGTTTATTGCAAATAACATTTTCTTTCCGATGATATTTAGATATAAAAAATATGATAATTGCATCTTGCTTCCATTTTGATTTGAAAATGAGATAAAATGTCATTCGGATTGATTTTCTGTATGCCAAATGTATAGCGTATTATTGTACCCAATTACATTCAGCATATATATTGGTCGAGTTGGTGTTAGAGATAATAGAAAAAAAGACATACCTATGGAAATTTTAGATAACGATGGTAAAATTATTACAGATAAAACAGCTGTTTTTAATAAATGGAAGTCAGATTTTTGTGACTTTCCTAATCAAGATATAGACACTGATATTGATATAGAAAATGTGAATGTTAATCTTAATATTAATAATGATATTCAAAATTTTAGTTGTGGTTTTACGTTAGATGAAGTAAGAAAATCTGTACTTGATGTTCGTAATGGTCGTTCCATTGGAGTAGATGAAATTCCAGGGGAGGTCCTAAAGAATGAAATAGTTATAAGTTACCTTCATAAGTGTTTTAATATATTTTTGAATACAGGTAAAGTTCCTACTGTGTGGGGTAAGGGTATTATTACTCCTATTCCAAAATGTACATCTAGTAATCCAAGAGACCCTTTGTCGTATAGGGATATAACAATTACATCTACAGTCTATAAAATTTATTGTAGTTTATTGAATAATAGAATTACAAATTTCACCGAGCAAAACGATATTATATTTGAAGGTCAAAATGGGTTTCGTAAAGGTCGCAGTACCATTGACCATCTTACATCTCTAACAAACCTAATAGATACTAGGAAAAAAATGAAAAAATCTACTTACTGTGCTTTTATTGATTTTAGAAAGGCATATGATACTGTAAATAGAGATATTCTGTGGAAAAAATTAGATAAGTTAGGAATTCGGGGGAAACTTTTAGAAGCCATTCAGTCTCTCTACAAGAATGTATTATGTTCTTTTAAGTTAAATGGTTTTAACACGGACTGGTTTAGTGTAAATACGGGCTTGAAGCAAGAGTGTTCTTTATCACCGATACTGTTTAACCTGTATATTAATGATCTTGCTTTGAAAATAAATACATTACAGAAGGGTGTTCTGATAGATAACACTCTAATTTCAATTCTTTTATATGCAGATGATATTGTTCTAATAGCAGAAACACCAGAAGATCTACAATATATGTTAAACATGCTTAATAGTTGGTGCATAAATAATTATTTGTCAGTTAACTGTACCAAATCCAATATAGTACATTTTAGAAATCCATCATGAGAACGTTGGAATGTTATGTTTAAGTGTGGCAATGATGTAATTGAGTACACGTCACAATATAAATACCTAGGTCTTATATTGACAGAACACCTAGATTTTGCAGTGACTGCAAAAGTTGTTGCGCAATCTGCAAACAGAGCCATGTATAGGTAAAGTGTGGAAATGTGTACTATTAAATTGGTGTCGTTGTATTATTATGCAAACTACAAGACTAAATAAAAAGATATTTTTATGGTCAAATTCAAAAAGTAATAATAGATGCAAGAACTTGAATTTTAAAGTATTAGAAATGTTCAAAAAATATAATGTAGAAAGATATGGTAATGTTAATGAAAATGCAAATAAATTTGTACTTTTAAACGAAATAATACCACTGATTGTGAATGACGTTGTCACAAAGTGGCATGAAGACGTAAACAGAGAAGTTTCACAAAGAGGTAACGTGGGAAATAAACTTAGACTTTATAAACAGTTCAAACATGAATATATTGTGGAACCATACTGTAAATTAGTATACAATAGACGCCATAGAGGTGCTTTAGCAAAATTTAGAAGTGGTACTGCTCCAATAGCCATAGAAACTGGAAGATATAGACAGTTGAGTGTAAATGATCGAATGTGCTTTCATTTTAAAGATGAAGTTGAAAATGAGATGCATGTGTTGCTAAATTGCCCTTTGTATGATACCATTCGATCAGAGTTATTGACAGAAATTGTAAGTGTTTTTAAGGAATTTAATTCGTGTATCGATAATGATAAATTATGCTATATACTATCGAACCAAAGTGTTGTGAAACTAAGTGCCAAAACCTGTTTTATGATTTTAGAGAGAAGAAGAAATATTTTATATAGTTGTATATAAACAATGTAATAGTTGATTTAGACATATGAAGCATTTTAACATTGTAGTGAGAAGTCGGTGCGAATCAGTTCATTCTAGATCTGATCTATAATGATATTCGATTTTTTAAAATATTTTTTAAGCTTTAAGTAGCAGATGCGTTAGCATTTCCTTTCCTCCTCACATCGTAATCTTATATAATTTTAATAACATTTTAGACAATATGTCAAGATTAGCACCGGTCTTTCATTTTTTACGGTGTATATATATGTTAAAACGTGGTGTGTTATATGTGCTATTCTGCAAGTATGTTTGCTAGTCTGTAAGGTTATCAGTAAATATATAGACAACAAGTATTATTAATTGTGACAAATTGGTTTAAAATATGTATTGATATGTTTTACATGTAATATAGTCTCTTATAATTCTTTATAGAATGGCATGGCTAACTGTTAAATATAATGTTTAATTTAATGTATATACTGTGTATTAACCATGATGAGACTTAAATAAAGAAATATCTCCTATGTTAATAAACACAGAGTGATATTGGAAGTTATGTGTAGCTTACAGTGTGTGTGTTTATTTTGTATTTTATTTATAGTCTAAAGCATAGATTTTTTTTAATTTTCATATTTTAACTAAAGAACCTTCAAAAAGCTTCAAATTCAAGTACATTTCTTTTGTAATCTAAAACATTATTTCATGGGGTTTTTTCCGCACAAATATATGTTTTAATGTCTTTGTTATGAAATAATTTAGTGGATATAGAAAGAAAATTGATTAAAGAGTATGTTTAATTGGAATACTCAATTTATTTATATCACTTGATTCTTAAATATCAAAACCAGTGATTAGATAACAATAATACATTACTGGAGGCATGTTAATTGAATAAAGAGATTTAATAATGTAATTGGTTGATGGTTATATTAACACAGCATAATTAGCATATCACTGTTTTGAATTACTCAGTTAAAAAAAATCTCCACATATATGAAAATATTGCTAATCAGTTCTCAGATGATCTGATCAAAAACGATAATCGTTATTTTAAAGATATCTTTAAATATGCGCAATAGTGCTCTTTTTTTTCTTCATCTTTTTAATTAAAAACTTAGTTTATTGCATATTTAGTATTAAGATCAGCAATATTTTACATGGAGCTTTATCATGCCAACAAATTGTGCTTTGTATTGATATTCATAATTTATGTTTTAAAATGCCTCTTATAATCTTATAATTCTTTTAGAATGGCTCTGTACAAGTGTAAACGTTCATTAATAATTTATGTTTTGTTATATGATGTGTAAATGAAACGAAACGAAAGATAATACCTGACATTAATGGAGTTTTGCGACACGAAAATAAAATTATTTAATTATTTAAAAAAATATAATGGTACTGAGATTACTTCCTAAAGTTTGATAATCCGAAATAAATATTTTAACTCCAAACATGTTTCATTTTGTCCATGTTTATGTTCGTTTTTTAGTCATCGCATAGATATCGTGTAATTAACTTTTGATACAAGTCAGTTAACATAAACCATTGTCAACTGTTTATAAATATTACAGAATTTTTAATTTAAACGTTTTCCTAAGATCAGTAAAATAATATTCAAATCTAATAATCCTTGTACAAAAAAAACCAGACTAACTGGCTAAAAGTGCAAATCTCTACAATATCATAATTGACTTTTTTACAGGGAGAGACAACCATTACCATCAACATTAACTTATACTTTACTGCAGTTATGGAAGTTTTGATACTGACGTGAATGATTTTGCACATTGTTTTGTTAAATATCTATTTTAAGACATATCGCGTGTTTAAATAGCGTACTAACATGACATGATCTGTAAGAAATATTTTGTGAATGTTTGAGTGTTTACTTTATTAAACATGAAACACTAGAAGGAATATAAAGTTTTAGATAATTGCGGTATTACTAATAAAAGCAAAGAGATTTGTAAATCTGCTGCGTAATATATCAGCTATTCACATCACTTACTAAAATACTTTAAAGGGACCCGCTGAAATTTTCACTTAAAACTATTTCTGAAAAGTATATATACTTATTATGTAAAGTTACATTACCATAGCATATGTTAAGACTATTTTTGCTCCTGTGTTGAAAAAAGTGCATAACTCTTGCAAATGGTTGAAAAAACATTATATTTGGCAGATCTTCGACAGCAAGTGCAAATCATATATTAATTTCCTGAGTTGTATCGGAATGATAGAACTTATTCCAAGTATATAAAGATGAATACAGTAGAACTTCGATGGATCGAACCCGACGGGACTTAACAAAAAAGTTCGAACGAAGGGTGTAAAAATACAGGTAAATATGTTGGCTGGACCTTATTTCTAAATCGACTCGGTGTTGAAGCCATCGGAGGTAGAATAATAGAATTTAAATAGTATTTCGGCCGGGACCAGATAAATGGTTCGTGCCATGTGGTGTTCCAGCCATCCGTGTCCGAGCTAACGAAGTTCTACTGTATATCAAAGTGGTATACGAAAAATATTAATCTGTCGTAACAATATAATCTTATGATATTATAACACAAGGTACTTGAAGTTGTTAAAAATGGATTTTGGTCAAATATCGTTTTGGACTTTATTAAAAATGCATGCACTAATATAGAAAGAAAGAAACTTTTATTTGCAATTCAATAGGTCATAGGCCCGTGTGATCATATACAAAACAGGAATAAATTTACATACATGACGTAACACATACTGTATCTTATATTACAAAAAAAATGTAAAGAAAAAAAGAGAAAATATCACGTATGCATTACGCAATGTGCATACATATATACATACATAAAACATATATACCAGATACATGTTAATCAATTGGTTATATTTAATGAGGTTACATTTAATCAAATCCATACATCAAAAATTTGTGGAAAATCAAACACAGAAAAAAGAGAAATACTGTCATGTATTCTTGTTACGGAGAAAGTACATGGATGATGTTAATACACAAGTAAGTATACTTTATAATTGTTAGAATATACAAACTATTTTTTTTTCAAAGCCACAATCAACATGTTTACAAGTATACTTTTTTTCTTTAGTCAGATCATTGAAAAATATAAATTTATTTCATGTGATTTAAAATGAACATGCTTAACATTTTATTTATGAATATAATATAGTAACACATGTCATAACACAAGTACTTACTTACACATACCATATGCATATACATGTACACATTCATACGTATATATATTTTACATATATATCAAATATAGTTTAAGCTAGAGACACGTTAAATACAACAGGGTTATGTATTTTCAATGATATTCCTATTTTCAAAAGATTTAAAAATATACATGCTTAAATTTCTAACTACATTTTCATCTTTACTACCGAAAAGTTGTACTAGTTTATACATACTTGGTCTATACCAAAAGTATTTATTTATAAATGTTCTACGTTATTTTACATATAATGAACACTCCATAATGAAATGGTATTCGTCTTCAATTGTTTGACAAGAGTTGCATTTTCTATCTTCAAAAGGGATACTTCTCGGTCTATGCCATCTACCAGATTCTATTTTAAGGTGGTGCGATGAAACGATTAATCTAGTAATTGCTACCCTAAATTTGGGTATAGTTATACACTTCAGAAAGAACTGATAGTTAAAAATAATAATTTCTCTAAAAAATCTTGCCCTTGTGGAATTTTCCAAGCGTTCATGCCAAGATTGTAGACTAGTATCTTTAATTCTTTGACTAAATATACTAAAGAAAATGTTTATATTACCAACACCTTGTGCAAGCCAGACATTATAAAATCCCAAAGATGACAAAAGGTCACGAACTTATGTTACCCAGGAAACTTTATTTGGGTAAGTTTCAGTATCATGTTTCAACATGTTGTATACAATTTTACAATATTTTTTTTCACAGCTATGCAAAATTTTCAACCAATATTTTACAATTCTGTAATATCTTGTGTTAATAAGACTCATTCTTCGTAATATACCATAAACAAAATCATTTTGTGTTGTACGTTTTATCTTTAAAAAAACATTTACAATACATTGTATGTACTCGTTCAGTATTATTTGAACTATGAAATCCCCAGACTTCGCATGAATAATTCAGAATAGGTAATATAAGTTTATCATAAAGTTCTAATCTATGACTAATAGAAATATCGGAAAAATTAATGAGATGTTTATTCAGTTTAAAAATTGCTTTTTGAGCTTTCTCAGCTAGAGTCATTTGAGCTTCACTGAAACATTCTCCTTGAGTGAAAACTACACCAAGATAAGATAAGGACTTTACAATTTCTACTTACTCTCCATTGTAAACAAAACGTAAATTTCTAGGTAGCAACCCTGCTTTTCTAAATATAATTACTTTTGTTCTGTTAACATTGACTTTTAACCTCCATTTATTACAATACTCTGAAAGAATATTAATTATATAAAGATGTCTGTTTTAAACAACCATAATAATTATATTTAAAAAAATTACAAAGTGATGTTAAAAATATCAGTGCACTTGTCCTGTTAACTCAGACAATAATGCGTCCGACTATCAACCCTCGGGTCGTGAATTCGAATCCCCGACGGCACCAGTCTATGTGATGATTGATTTACGACGTTATGTTTTATTGGCATTCTGTCTCTTTCAAATATATGTTTATATAATCTAATAACCGTAATAAATTTATTGATTACAGTAACACAAAATAACCAATCTTTATCTGTTGATTGATAATAAAATAATAAACTTTATCAAAGTACATTGAAATTTGTAATTAAAATCATTAATATATGCTATAATTTTGCACATTAAATTGAATCAAATGATTTTAGCGTTTAAGTAGCATTCATTAATTTCTTTTTTATACTACATATCAAAACCACCAAAACTTGCTTATTAAAACCAAAGATTTTATAAAGTAATAGAGTAAAAACGATTAGATATATCCCGAGGGCATATATCACGTCTACTTGATCTTAGTGTCAGAGCGGAGCGATACCTGTATGTTTTATCACGGTTTAAGGGAAGTAATTGGCGTCATCTCCAATATCATCAAAATGCACAGGGGCAATTATCGGATAACTCTTGGGAAATGTCTGAAATACTCAAGTATATCTTGCCTTTCACTTGTTTTCGGTACAGTATCCTGTACCTCAGGCTGCCCCCACCACCCCTTCCCCATAATTAAAACACTCCTACAGCCACGAATATATATGATCATAATGAAAAAAAAACAGAGAGTGTTGTATCAAACAAACACTGTTGCTAGGGTAGATCACCCTGTGGTAACGTTAATTGTCGCACCGACGATAAATGTCGCAACAGACGTTATATGTCAGATGAAGAAGGTAGAAATAAAGATTTAATTATCTTTTTCTTCTTTTTTTCAGGGCTTGTACTGCAGTGATTTATTTTTTTCCTACCATGTGTTAAATGCTTGAGTTAGCATTTTCCCCCTGCAAATTGATAGGTATCACAAAACCACTGAAGTAAAAATACACCTGGTCAAGGTAAGCTGATTTCCTTTATAATCTTGAACCAGTGAAGAAATTGAGCCAAAACACATGCTGCAAACATTTTTTTGCTGTGTTTGAGGACATAAATGTTACAACTGAGCCCTATGGGAAATGTTATAGTGGTGTAAGACGTTAATGTCGCAAACCCATCTGCCGCCAAATGTTGCACGTTTAACACGCTATGACATATCACCACATTGGCAACAGGCTTCGCTTCCGTGGGGTAGTCGCACATTGGCGTTTATAAATAATTAAAAACCGAATAACAACCATCAAATAGTTCGGTAGAAGTAGAATTTCACGTTAATTAGAATACCGCTGAATGACACAATGCCTCAACTTATGTAGCGTACAATATACGAGGCACCCACTTACGCTACGAACTAAGCATTTATTTGGCGTTTAGCAGCCTTATAACTTCAACTTGTATTTTTTAACGATATAACGTGGTGTATTGATATATAAAACAAATATAAAATTCATAAAGTTGTCCCAGAATTGTCATTTGTCATTGTCTGATTGTGGTTTTAAAAGGATCGAGATTAAGATCGGATAGTAATACTCGGTATAATCGTAAACATTACTGAATATTAATATTCCCAGCAATAAGTTGGTGCTATAATAGTCCGCCATTCTACGTCACATATTAATTAGTGTTATTGGACCGGACCATGCGCTTTTGTATAGCACGCATGAGCAACAAGAAGGCGAAACAACGATGGTGAAAAATTGAAACTACGATGGTGAAAACACGAAATAGTTTCGACTTTTCACCATCGTGGTTTCGGCTTTCCACCATCGTAGTTTTGTTGTTTCGACCTGACTGAAATATGCCGCGATGGCCCCACCTGGACACCAAACATTTCTAGTGGGTTGGTTTCAACAATTGGACTACCACGGCAATTGTCATATTTCGTTACACAGTCGCATACATTTTAATTTTCTATCTTTATTTATTTTATTTTTTTTTTTGGTTATTTTATATTATCTGACAAATAATTTAGACAAGATGCAAATTTGTTTTTCTCGGAGCCGGGCACAGTTAACTCAGCCGGTAACGCGTCGGACTAATAATCCAGGGGTCATGAGTTTGAATCCCTACCCGGCCACAGACTCCGTGATGACTAAATACGACATTATGTCTCATTATCATTCGTCTTTCATCGCTGATTCAAGTAAGAAAGTTATCACTTACTGGCGGAAATGGATGTGCTTAATTACTGATCCCCGGAAAACTTGTTAGGTTAACTGAACCTCTGTAGCCCTCTATGGCATAAAACTGACGCTAACTATTTAATCAATCAATCAATCAATCAATCAATCAATCAATCAATCAATCAATCAATCAATCAATCAATCAAGCAATCAATCAATCAATCAATCAATCAATCAATCAATCAACCATTCCTCGGAATAAAATATTATTGAAATAGCCGCTGTGGCAGAACCATGGCACACTTAACACTAATTATCACATTTATAAATGGCAATCCTCGGTACAACCAAATGCAATACCCAGTACAACTTTGTGAGAACAGTTTCAATCACACCCTGAAATTTAGCATATCGATTCTGTTTGTCTAACTGAATTGGTCGATTCAGAATTTTCACAACAAAAATAAGACGATATTGAGTAAAATGTGCACATGGCACCCGGTGATAAAATCATAAGGCTGACAGAGTATCGCAAGTTTCATCATTCTAGTATAGTTTTGAGTGATTTCCCGTGTTGTAGAGCATTTATACATCAGTTACTTAATAATCACATATATAGATTATGTTGTATTTACAAAAAACACTAGATCATTAAGTTTGAACTTACCTTGTTGACAAAAGTCATGATGATTTTTAGAAATTTTTTTTATCACTTTAGGGCAATATCCGGTGTACATTGTACTACAGTGTTAATGCATGAACCAGAGAGTAACTCCATGAGTTAGACCAGCTGTTTTTATTGGCGGGGGGGAGACCACTGCATTTCCTCCCGCAAGTAACACGTAAACTTTATTCACAGAAAATATTTGGACTGACCAGGTCTCGAATCTAAGACCAGACTCACCTTATCGATAAGAGACAGTGACAGTATCTACTGATGAAAGGAAAGTGATTTTAGACAATTCGGCACCGGATGAACATTCAAAACATCCAAACAGAAAATAATAAAATAAAACGTGGTTAAAAAAAACACTGTGATGATGCTGTGTTAAACCAAGGAATCTTAAAAGATTTTTTTTCTAAAATTTCTTGGTGAAACAAAGAATACTATTTTTGTACAATTAGGAGTTATGATATAGACCGCGGCGGAGATCACGTGTTATCTTGAGCGTCCACATCGCATGTGATTGGTCATGGCCCGGGTTCGATCCCCGATCGGGTTATAAAAATGGCCTACCAAAGATTTGAAAAACGATACTGGAAGCTTCCTGGCTTGGCGCTCAGCATATAGAAAATAGTGGGGTGTGTGTGTGTGGGGGGGGGGGGGGGGGTATCATAACAAGTGTCTGCGGCATGATTGGCAGACGGCAGCGCTTAGAATATACCGTCGCGATGTGACTGAAAAATTGTTGAAAGCGACGTTAAACACCACACAGCAAGCAACACATGTATACGTATGTTACCTTGAACGTCCGTATAATGCTACAAATACCTTATTCTAGACTGGATGATCTGCTTTTTTATATCACGTTCTCATTTGCTTGGATGTATATATTTTGAAATAAATACAACTATCGGATTTCATTTTGTGATATACAAATTTACATATCTGTATTTAAACGTGCTAATGACATTGACACAAGGAAATCTATGAGAGCACCCGCAGAGCGCGCAGAGCACTTTTTTTTAAAAGTAAATAGGCCTGGTAAATAATAGGCAGTGGAATATACACAAAAAAACTTGTCTGCTGTACACATAAAACCATAATAAACTTCAAAATGTTGAGCGAACACTGTATTTAGTTTATAAACGACATCATTGACGGATTTAGATGGTGCACAGGCGGTCAGGACCCCCTACACCACCACATTGAACTTTTGAAAAATCACTTAAACCAGTGGCTTGAAACATCTGTAGATAGGTCAATGCTTAAACAAACACTTTTTCTATGAAAAATAATTTGGACTACCGTCAGGCACGTACCCAGACTATTTTGAAATGAATTCAGGAATCTTCGTTCGGGAATCACCGATTCGAGCCATTTCCAGTCAGGAATTCGATTGCCTCTTATTAACTGCAAAAACTCTTTAGTGTTGTTTTCTACTCAGCAAGCTAACTCGATGGTGACATTAGCTCTAGACACTTGTAACACTAAAATAATATTGTGTGATCTATCCATCACGATTAGCGCCATAGTCTACTAGTTAGGGTGGTCGGTAATCTCGTTTCTTAAACAAAATAGTTGTTGTATGTATGGTGTTTAGCGTCGCTTTCAACAATTTTTCTGTCATATAGCGAGGTTGTCAACTTGAGACAGTATTCTAAGCGCTGTCACAATGGAGTATCATGCTGCTGACACATGGTATGATACTCCACTCAGTCACATTATACTGACACCGAGCCGACCAGACCTAGAACTCTCCTCTAAATGCTGAGCGTCAAGCGAGGAAGCTTCTAGTATCATTTTTAAAGTCTTTGGTATGACCCGGCCGGGGATTGAACCAACGACCTTCCGCATGCGAGGCGGACGCTCTCCCACTAGACCACGCCCCGTTCAAAAACAAAAAAACAAAATAGAAATAAGAACAAAATGAGTTAAACATTTTTGAAGTTTGATGACGTTTTATTTAATGTCCACCTGAACAAAGTCAGGTAAAAACACAATACCAATCTTATAAACACGACATAGAAAATTCGTTTTTTAAGTACAGTATCTCAGTTGTCATGCAAAAAGAAATATGCATGTTACCATCAACGAAGTTAGAAGAGTAAGACTGTTTTCACAGAGTCACAATTTATACTTAACTGAGTGTCCACGATTCTAGATGAAGTCTTAATTTCCGAGCTTTCTTACCGGCAAATTTTGGAATTAAATTCCCAATGTCAATCTGCTCATGTATGTAACTATGCAGCATGGCCAGTCCGGAAAGTCCGGTAAAGGCGTCCATCTGTCATGGTAGACCTCAGATAAGTCTTCACTCTACGCATGGCACAGAACGACCTTTCTGCACTGGCTGTGGATACTGGCCGTGGACATTAGTACAACCAGACAGGTAACGGTATCAGGTTGGTCATGGTTATAGTGCTCTTCAAGTCAGAAGGCTTATTTCATATGGACCATCCGATCTTCCATAGAGACACTTCACGTCGGAAGCTATCATAGTCACCGCTGAGGTCAGTAATGAATGCATAAAAGACACTGTCCTCTTGTTGTGCTGTCAGCTGATGCAACATACTTTGGATCAGTTACTGGGCAAGGTAGCGGCCATGTGCTATGTGTAGACGATCCCCGAGCTCTGTTGTAAGATGGCCGAGGAATGGGTAGTACAGACGCTTCAAGTACACGGAGACAGAGTGAGCTGGTACGTTTCCACAATGTTGCTGGTGCTGAGTTGTTCTAGGCCTAAAAGGTTCGACTGCGTACACTTCAGCCATTGACGCCGCTTTCTGGTGATGCTCGTCCCTTACAGCATTATCCGCTCTCCCGGCAGGAATCTGTGTGATAAGCACATTGCTCTCCTTTGTCGCTTCAAACAAATAGCCGCCCCTTGCCTGCATCGTCGGATACCCGAGCGTAAGCCATTCCGATACTCTCCATTTATCACACGTGGAATATTACACTAGCGTTGCGTCGTTTCTTCTAAGTCACAATGCAACCATATGATTGGTTCCTTCATGATTTCAAGAAGGGAATGTTACTCAATCGCAACGCTAGTTTCATGCAAACGCCGTTTTGATAAGACGTTGTAAACGTTTGCTGTATTTTGTACTGTTCTTTTAAAATAAAACGACGCAGAGCTAGCGTAATTTCCCAAGGGTGATGGATGGAGAGCACCGGAATTGACACCCGTGGGTATCCAACGATGTTTGCCTGCAACATCTTGTCAACCTGCAATAAAAATTCAACAGTCACTAGCGAGATGCTGCATCTGTAACTACGCGCCTTGGAGTCTCCTTCGTGATCTGGCACTTCGAGTCAACGCACACATGCAGAGCAGGCTGATTTAAACGTATACAAGGAGACTCTCTCTCTCTCTCTCTCTCTCTCTCTCTCTCTCTCTCTCTCTCTCTCTCTTGCAAAAATTATATGGACTCAGCTGCGTCCTCACGCATAGGTAGGTACGCGCCTGACCGTGCACCCATTTATGATCTTTTTTTTATACAAATTACTTAAGCCTACATGTGTTCTGCACACTAACTGTTTTAAAATTAGAGAGAATGACACATATAGTCACAGACATAATTAGTTTGATAAAAGAGACGTGAACAGACAGGGACCTGGAACGGTTATTGTACATACTAGTTGCTGAATTAATATAGTGTTCTGTCCAAGTTAGAGCACGTTACAAAATGAGATTCTGCTAATATCAGGTTGACATTTTAACCCAAAAGCCATTCAAATAATTTATCAGTAAAGGCACGTTACATGTTATACACAGCTGATACTCATTTGCATATCTAAGTACAAAGTCCTATAATTAAAATATAAAATAGAACGTAGTAGTTAAAGTAATCTCTTTCAATTTCATCCTTTATCTGGGTTGGACTTTTTAAAAAAAAAAAAAAAAAATTAGTTCAATGCTCGGAATATAGCGATTTACGAGCATTTATTGAACGATATGTGGTTATGAAGAAAACACAACAACATTATATATATAAAATATTAAATTCAACAAAATGGTGCCGCCCACTCTTCAACACACAGCCTCCTGTGTTGATTACTTTTGTATGTGCGTATGCACGTGTGTGGGGCAGGAAGCCAGGTGGTTGTCTGTTCATTAACCATAAGTGTAGGAGCCGGGTTGGGGGTCAGTGGGGCCCAATGTTCAGGTTGGGGAGGAGGGGCAGTGGGGGGGGGGGGGGGGGGTGGAGATATACTTTCTCATACATTCTCGTACACTTTCTCTTCAGGTCGGCTCCCAATAATCGAAACACTCCTAAACCAAACGAAACACTTTTACATACAAGTAGCTATAGCAACACCCAGTTACAGATGCGGCAGCTGTACTAAACGTCTTTAAAAACGAATTGTGGGTATTGTTTTAAATCTAAATATGACATGACTGATAAACCAAGACAAAACTAGCATGTTTTTTAATTTTGTTCAAACAATCCCATCACTTTAAAACACAAATTTAACAAATTAACTGCGGTCGACATAGTATATGAATTGATAAAAATGAAGCAGATCTGAGATAACAAATGTATTCAATATTCCAGAAGCTTGCGTTTTAATTTTTTTTTATGGTAGTAAGCTGTTTTCAACACATTTCAGGTTATATATCCAGTTTTACTGGTGGAGGAAGACCCCAGACTGAATGAGACTGAGTAGAACACCATCCTTCCGCAAGACACTTGAAACTTTCTCAAATACAGTTTTTGGAGCGAGTCGAACTCGAACCTACGACCTTAGCAGAGAGAGGTAAGTGATCTTGAGACGACGCCTTAGACCACTCGGCCAAGGAGGACCCTTCCTTGCGTTTTAAAAGGCGTTAAGTATATGTTTACAAGACGCATCTTTGATGAGATAAAAACGTGTTAAAAAGACATAGTACCACCATTAGAAAAAATGAAGTGCTTCTGTTGAATGGTCGCATAATGGCGGTTATAAATAATCCTTATTTATTTTACTTCGATCGAACCCACGGCCCTCCGATCATTAAGAGCAGTAACCGAGCTATTCCGAATTACGCGCCCGGGAGTTCACGACGAGGGATCACGAGGAGGATACGAGTTTAGGATGTTTTCCGAATGGACGGAAATGAGAACTGATAGATGATAAAAGTTAGCAGGCTTGTCATTCATAGAGAGACCAAAATGAAAGAATTTACTGCACTACCAAAATATGATGGAAAAGTAGGAGTCAAGTGTCATATAAGAGTTTGTTTTTGTTCAGTATGTACACTGTTGACAAAGTCAGAGTATACTTTTGAAGCCATGTATCCATACTCAAATTTCCAAGCATCATTTTTTTTTTCTAAATTCACAATTAAAACATGACAATACTTTCAAAATGTTCAAAATACATCAATAATGCCACTCAAATATAAAATGAGCATTAAAATAAGGAAAATGCATTTTTTAAAGAAGAAGAATCAATGCTTATTTTAAGTTATTTATTTATAACCGTCATTATGTGACCACCTCACGGAAGCATTTTCTGTTTCCAATAGTGGTGTTATGCCTTAAAAAATCTTAAATTATACTTGAATTGAAACGTATTCTTATATATAGCGATAAACTGTCCAATAGAAATTCATCAGTGTCATATCTATTTTAATAACAAATCACTATATCGCGCAGGACACGTGAATTTTATTACAACATAATGATTTCGCGTCCATTTCTCATAGGTCAATACATATTAATAAACAGACCATCATTTTATTAACTTAAACTGTATACAATTTCTCATCAAGTACAAATACAAATTACATACAAATACAAATACACTTGATAGGTGTTTCAAATAATATTGTCTTATGTTACAGTAAGGTTTCTTATATAAAAGTCATATATGAATTGAAGCAAAACCTATTTAATTAAATATGAGGATGAACTCAACGTACATTTCTAATTTTAGATGCCTCTGTGATGATTTTACAAAGATTTTAGCATATTCTTTTTGACGATTTTAATAACTTCAGTTTAAACATGCTACATATGTTTGTATAGTATTCATAAACATATTTCTCTCTCATAGTACTAAAAGCTTTACATTCAATGCAAAAATGGAATTCATCTTCCACAACATTTTCGTTGCAGTATATACACAATCTATCTTGTCGCTCTAGTCTCTGTCTAGCATATCTTCCCGTTTCTATTTTCAAGTAATAAGCGGAAAAACGAATCGAAGTTAAACAATATCTGTAACTTCTTATAGTAATAACATTTAAATATTTCCATAATCATAATAAGTTGTAATATTTTTGTATAACAATAATTTATGATTGTTTTAATCATTATTTATAAATTAATTATATTTGAAATCTAACGTTATAGTCCTCGGAGTAATAAATTTATTATCTATCGTGCGATACTTAATTATATTGTAAGATTACGTTAACTCAGTTGATTCTAGTCGTCGCCATGGCTCCAAGGTGGTGTACCGACAGCGCGTGTAATCTACACTGCTTACGACCGTGAATAAAAGGATAAAGTTAAATTTAGAAATATTGTTCAAATTACAGAAAAGTAATGTCATTTATAGCAGCATTAGCAGTAAGTTGTTTCCTTTGAATGTAATAAAAGTGGTTTAATTGTAATATTTAGCATAGATTGTCACTGTGATCCTATCTGGTGCACAATACTGTTGTGTACTGTGAAAAATACATGTATTTAAACGTGCTGTTATCGCCAATGTTTGAATTAGACCTGACCCGTGGATTGATTGAATATTTAGCGTCATTTTTATGCCATGGAGGGCTAACAGACAATCAGTTAACCAAACCACTATTTCCTGGGATTAACCAGTACTCGACCACACTCCATCTCCGCAAGTAACTGATAACTTTCCCACTTGAATCAGCGGTGAGAGACGAATGCTAATGAGACACAATGTCGTATATCAATCATCACGGAGATTGTTGCCGGGCGGGGCTGACCCGTGGCATAACGCCAATTATTTAGCCTGTATGTCTCGATTACATCCGTAAAGGTTCGGAAACTAGTTTCTGGGTATAATCGGTTAAAATTGCAATTTAATTTTAACCTTTGACATAGTGTTGCGGATAGCTGCACAGGCGATCCAGGGTCAATTCCCGTGACAAGTTGTGTGATTTGTTTTGTTAATTTCACTAACAACATTATATTTTCCCCTACAACACTAAAAATACGGCGTCTGCTATACGCGTTATAATAATAGTTGCTAATATGTATGTTTTGATTGGTTATGCAACTGAAAAATCATAATAATATTTTTAGTGTAAATTTATTAACCTCAATGATATTAGGTTAAGTAAACATATAGTGTTATTTGTATATATAGTGTTACTTTTTAATTCACAATCAATTAAATAAACTAACTGGTAATTTAGTTTTTACTCTTTTTTTAAATATTTCATTTCAGCTTTGTTGTACAAAATCAGAAGAAACGTTTATACATATATTTCATGACAATTATTAGTTATTTCTAACAGCCATTGTGTGGAGCGCGTGGTCCAATTGTAGAGCACCGAACCCATGATCGGAGGGTCGTGGGCTCGATCCTCCGCTACGGCTATGTGTGGTGTTTTCAATTTCAGTAATAAGGACGATTAAGGATGACGGATATCACCTGAACCTAAGTTGGTTAACTTGATTTAATAATTAAGGATGACGGATATCACCTGATCGAAAGTTGGTTACCTTGATTTAATGATTTAAGATGAAGGATATCACCTGAAGGTAAGTTTGTTACCTAGATTTAATGATTCAGGATTAAGGATATAACCTGAAAACTTGGTTAACTTGATTTTATATTATAGCATGACGGATATCCCCTGAACATAAGTTGGTTAACTAGATTTTATGATTTAGAATGACGGATATCCCCTGAACGTAAGTTGGTTAACTAGATTTTATGATTTAGAATGACGGATATCGCCTGAACGTAAGTTGGTAAACTTGATTTTATGATTTAGAATTACGGATATCACCTGAACGTAAGTTGGTAAACTTGATTTAATGATTTAGGATGACGGATATCACCTGAACGGAAGTTGGTTAACTTAATTTAATGATTTAGCATGACGGATATTCCCTGGACGTAAGTTGATAAACTTGACTTTATGATTTAGGAAGACGGATATCCCCTGATCGGAAGTTGGTTAACTTGGTTAAATGATTTAGGATGGCGGATATCACCTGAAAGGAAGTTGGTTAACTTGAATTAATGTGCGATTCTGTTTGTTACAGACCCAAATTCAATTTCAGGTTACGTCTTTAAAGGGATTATATTGGCATATTACCGTCAATTCCCTGTCCTAAATACACACGCCCAGCATGAAGATACACTTATAACTTAGAGATATACGTGGCTTAATTGTCTTCTTGCATAACCTCTTTATTACAAACATAGAGTTTCTGAAGCCACGTTTTTGTTTTTGTTTATATTCGCCGTATTTAACGAACCGCTTTCGGGTTCCCGATCAATCATTTAAATTCAAAACACAAAATATCTGAATGTCTCGTACTTATATAATTTTAAATATCTTTTATAACGATTTTGTTGCTGAGTATTCTCTTACTAGAATTAGACTTCGTTCATTCCAAAATTAAATATAAATGAAATGTGTATATATGAGACATGAGCATCAACTCTTTTTTTTGAGTTTATTTTACCATCATATCAGCCTGTTATCTTGACCGAGCTTACTAATATAAAGATACCCGGGAATGCGAGCCTACGTTGCCATTGGTTACACGTCTGCTAACTCTGCTCACGTGAAAGTGCAACTTAAAGATGCATCACCTATGACTTTCTGTTCAGTAAATGATACAAACTTTATTGAAACATAAATAGGAAGAAAATGGTTGATTCCGTCCTTGTAATTTATCTTATTTATGAGAACGTAGTTCTTCCGTTTTATTCGTCAATGTTTTATCATAACCCGATACCGGCCAATGAGTGACTTTATCGCGGACCGCAATTTGGTATTCGGTCAACTAAATTAAAGAATTAAAGAACTCAACAGTCACAAATATAAAATATATATTATTGGACAGAATAAACACGGTATATGATGTTGGATATCAATGTGCAGTTTTATTGCTAAAATCGAAAAAATACCGGCGATATAGGTGTTACCGCTTTAAGATTCATCATCAAACGATTTTAGTGCTACATTATGACTGAATGTATATGGTTGCATAGGTATTTCATATTTACGTATGCACTGGCCGTGTCCCACAATTACTTTATAAAGTAGCATGCGTCGGACATTAAGAAAATATACAGTGTTATTTATAACTCAGTTTCCTTAAAGGTGGTTGCTTCAATACACATAAAGAACAATTACTGCAGACGTCGGTGTATCGATTTTTAGCAGACGATATCACAAAGAGTTATTGTTTAATTTAAATATATTTTATTGTCATAAATATACAATTGGGTAAACTGGTAAAACATAACGTTTTTGGATAGCGGTGCCAGTTACGATTCATTCTGTCTCTAATTCCTTTGGGTATTTTATAGTATTTTTATGGCAATTGTTTTAGATGTATTTTATCTGCGAACGTATAAACTGTCATAAACTCTTAAATAAAGAATGATATACTACCCGCCGAAACAATTTATGTATATGAAAGTTTTGTCATAAACTGTTTTATATAGTAAGTTGAAAATAAGCACCCGTTTTTGTGCTACTGTGTACTATCCCAAATAGTTATAAAAATATATAAAATCTGATAATACTTATTGGGGGAGACAAGAAAAAATAATCATATACTTTTTTTGTCTGCTTATAAAATCTCTCTCTCTATATCTCTCTCTTGCGCCCTCCTCTCTATCTCTTTCGTCCACTCTTTCATTCTCTCAATCAGTCACAAACTGTTTACTAGTATGTATAAATGTTTATATTAGTATAAACATGCAATTTGTTCTGTTATACACTTTAAATGTGTTACATGTAGGGGGAGGGCCGAATCTAAGTTGGATGAACGTGTGGCCCGATCCCATTTTAAAATATTTGAAATAAAAACTTTAACTAAAAAATAAAATATAAACCATAAACATACTTTAAACAATGCATGTAGTATTACATGCAACAGATCAAATAACGGATCAAATTGGGATCAAATTGAGATCAAATTGAGATCAAATTGAAATCAAAATGAAATCACGTGACTCATTTAATACGTCATAAAATATGGTTGCACTTTTAAGCGGTAAATTTATTTTAGTTTAACCTAGGCGCGTAGACCAAGCTAGGAACCCCGTTTATAAAATATCCTTTTTACATGTTTAAATAGATATCCTTTTTACATGTTTAAATAGATATCCTTTTTACATGTTTAAATATATATCCTTTTTACATGTTTAAATATATATCCTTTTTGGAAATACGGGATCTGTGAGGCTTATATAGGCATGTTCAATTGGGAGAATTTTTTTTTTAGCCAATTTTAAAATTATTAAAAATCCTGATATATTCTTCCCTTTAAACAGTTAACAATCAGATGTTATGAACAAATCGATATATCCGCGCCATAAAAGTTTCTTGTAAAAAGTGAATTTGCCAGAACGCGATTTTTTTTTTATATTAAAATATATAAATCTAACAATTTAATTTGTTCATGCTGTCTTAGGCTAAGGATTTGAGTATTATATAGACCGGGTGTTTTGAGTTTTTATTCATAAACAATGCGTACAGCACATTTATTATTCTTAGCAGTGTTTTCCTTCATTATTTGAAATCGAGGGTCATTTGTTCCCTATATACTGGGGCTTTATTAATATATTGGAGAGATTTAAGAGACGTTCGATTGAAAAGTGAGACAAAAATGTAAAATTTGAGGAACATGGAAAACACTGCATTAGTGACTTGTATGTTTCTTTTTGTGTATTGAATGATTTAGAATGTTATAAACAACATGTGCATGATTTCTTAGAAGTAGGAAAATATTAACATATTTTCACAAAACAATACGATGTAAATCACCTGACACCTGTTATTAGATGTGTTTAATCATAGGGTTAGTTAACCGCAAGGCAATGAGGATAGCGGAAGTGATGTTATATATTATAAAAATAATTTTTTAAACAATTTAGAACCATAGTTAGTACAAATTCTAATGGTATTATATGGTTTAAACTTTAAAAAAATCCTACATACCGATGATGATGTTTTTTTTCTGTACATGTTACATTCCTCCAGAAGAGTCTAATTTATATAAGAATGTTAATTCCAGTCTCTTTGAATTCGATTTTTTTCATCACTTGAGAGTAATGATATAAGACACTATAGTGTGTCAGGCGATGTGTTTTTGTCAGGAGACTTAAATGCACGCACGGGTAACTCTTGGATTACATTGATGCCATACATTTAAAGCGTTATGTAAATATGCCGAATGAAAATCTACACGATATAGATTTATCAATTGGTGCTAATAATGATTTGCACGTGAATTCTTTTGGTAACAAGCTACTGACATTCTGTAAGGAAAACAATGTGCATATTGTGAACGGACGCCTTTGTCGTAGTTAATGTGTTTCTAGCGCTGTTGATTATTTAATTACTAATATCAACAATTTTAAATCTGTATCTGATATTTATGACAGAATTTTCTGATCATTGTCCAATTTTATTTTATTTTAACTATATGTCAAGTAGGAATGTAGAAACTAATCGCCGTAATGTCGATAAAATAGTTTGGAACCCTGCAAAGTCGGAGATTTTTTTTAACATACTAAACTCGAAAAAGTACGTAAATCTTACTCACTAAAACCACATACTAAAACCAAGAAGACGCCGTGGTTTAATGAAAATTGTCGCAAAGCTAAATCGGAGTTCCTTAGATGTAAACGCAATCTTGCCGAACATGCCTCTGAGGAAAATAAACTGTTATTTTTATCAAATCGGAGTAAATTTGCATATGTATTAGCGTAAAGCTAAACGTGCCTTCGATATGAAAGGGAAGCGTAATCTATCTAATTTAAGTAAAAAATCACCCAAAAAGTTCTTGAAAAATATAAAAAAATGTACTAACAAGAAAAAACAATAACCAAAACGATATTAGTATGAACGACTTTGTTGATCATTTTACGTCAATTTCTAATACACCTCATGTCCATGTAAACATGGATGATTATAGCCGAACTCGTGATGAGACGGTACGCATTGGAATGTTAGATGCTCAGTTCGGTATCGAAGAAATACGAAAAACAATTCCTTCTTTGAATAGAAACAAAAGCGCCGATTGTTATAACAATGTAGCCGATTTCTTTATTGAAGCGGCGAATTATTTGATGAGTCATTATTTGTGTACGATATTTAATATTATCTATGACCGGGTATTTACCCCGAAACTTGGTGTAACGGTGTAATTTTCCCCATTCATAAAAGAAGGAGATGTTGGTAATCCTTCCAATTATTGCGGGATAACATTAGTAAATTCAATTGGTAAATTTTTTTCTCTAACCTTAAGAAACTGAATAAATAATTGGTGTTAAAACAAGCATGTTTTTAAAGACACACAATTTGGTGTTCGTGATAAACGCTCTACCACCGATGCAGTATTTTTTATTTTACATTCTGTTATACAAAAGGTATTATCCGCTAACTCTAAATTATGGTGTGTATTCATTGACTAAGAAAAAGCGTTTGACGCTGTTATAAGAGATGCCTTCTGGGTGCAATTACTTCATTCTGGTATTAGCTGTGATATGGTACATATGATAAAATCTATATATAACAATGTTAAATCATGTGTTAAACTTTCATCGAATATGGATTTGTCAGAGTTCTTCAACGTCACGTCGGGCTTGAAGCAAGGAGAGCCACTGTCGCCCATTTTGTTCGTTTGTTTATTGATGATATTGTCGCTAATATCAGTTTTGAGGCACTAACGGATAATGACCTAAATATGTTGAGATATCTTATCTTTTTCGTCGATGATATTCTGTTATTTACAACTGACCCAGACAATTCTCGCATAAATGAGGTTTGAAAATAAATGTAAACAAAACTAATGTATGTGTTTTCGAAAAAAAGGCAAATAAATCATAATGTGAAATTTTGGATAAATGGCAAAAAAATTGAAATGGTAGATAAATTTACATATTTAGGTATTAACTTTACTCACACCGGTAACCTGTCAAACGCTGTTAAAACGTTTTCTAATCAAGCCCTTAGGGCATATCATAATTTACTGTCGGTGTTTGACAGAGTACCGTTAGATGTTAAAACAAAACTGTCATTATTCGATTCCGTGGTTGTACCAATTTTATTGTATGGAGCTGAAGTCTGGGACGTGTATAATTATAAAGAAATGGATGAGCTGCATTTCAAATTTTGCAAGTATATTTTCGGAGTACGTCAACAAACGTCAAATTATGCTGTTTATGGGGAATTAGGGCGATTTCCATTAACTAAGTAGGGAAAGGTTGTTAAAATTTTGGTTAAAGTTAATGAGTGATGTTGACTCACCTATATACAGCATTTATATTGACCAATGTAATAACATAAATGGGAGCTGTTGGGCAAATCGGATTAGAACTATTATTGACAATCTTGATTATTCGAATTTAACTTACGACTTTCGGACCAATGCCAATTATTTCCCTTTACTTAAGAGGCGATTACGAGGCCAGTTTGTTCAAAATTGGAGTATGAGTATATAAAACTCACCTAAACTTGATTATTACGTAAAATTTACAAACATATTTTGATCGTGCCAATAGATTATGTAAACTTTGTAACCAGAATGTTATTGAGTCAGAATATCATATTTTGCTGTGTTGTACTAAATAAAACGAAGTTCGTACTAAATATTTAGGCCGTATGGTTTGTGTCTACACTCGATAAATTTATAGATATCATGAAAAATGTTATTCAAAATTTCAAAATTAATTCAAGAAGCTCATATGATAAGAAGTATGATTGTTTTGCAGGATTAATGTACCAGTGATGTGTTGTTATTTGTGTAATGTTTATTTTATATGTTTGTTACAAAATGGATTGTCTTTGCCATATTATTTTGTAAAACTTTATAAATGGCTAAAGGCAAAATTTGCCGATTGCTGAATAAACTTGATAAAAACTTCAAGAAACACGTGACAGCTATATAGACAATGGCGGTGTCTCAAATATCGAGCGTGTTTCATCATTTGCCTGGGGTATGTTTGACTGACGTAAACAATCGTCGGTTGTCTATCCAAGGCAGTCAGAGACAGCCGGTATACCGTATGACAAAGTGCATTGACAAGTGGTGTTGGCCAAGTTATCTATCTTTAACTTCCAACGAATTTGCCTTTATCATGATTGGAACATCGCTCGGCTATTTCTGCCTACTGACACGAACACCTACGCGGAAATAGCCGAGTTATGTTTTGATTGCTAAGTGTTAATGGCGGGGTTAACAATGCATTAAAGCGCAACATTTTACACCATTTTACCGTCAATGGTAGCAAGGAACTGATGTTAGTTTAAATATTGAAATTACAATTAATGTTATCGTTCTTTATCTATTGTATTCCTTCCTTTCGCTACTTCTTTTATGGTATATGGACAATCTACATGTATTTGAAGCGCGTGGTCCAAATGTGGAGCATCGAACTCGTGACCGAGGGATGGACGTCGTTGGTTTGATCCTCCGTCACGGCTAAATGAAGTGTCATGGAGTAAGACGCTTTATCCACATATGCTAAGTTAGTTTTAGTTCTACCTGGGAAGATTTCGAGCGTGACTTGTCTAAGTCGTAAGCAATCGGTGTAAATAAATAAATTTAAAACAAATGACACTTCAGCTGTATGCAGTATGACCGACATCTTGAAATATGTACGTTGTTGTCATTGGAATACGGTATCATACTGAGCTTTAAAGTTCGACAGATGTACACACAACAGGCGGTCTTGGTGCATATAAAGTAGGTCGTGTCTATTCATTAATCATGATAATAAGTTAGACTACAAATCGATACGGCAGTTCACAGATGCTTTAACCATTAAGACATCATGTTACCTGTGTCGTATATGTTCTGTCTCACTTCACCAATCGTACAAACTCGGCCACTTCCGTCATTCTTCGGTATTAGGATAATTGGCGAAATGGTCCGAATGTCACTACACGTGACATAAGGTTCAATGTATAACGATATCACGAACATCGTCGCGTTTGCATTTCTTTTTGTTCTCAAACCGTGATCCTGTATATTTATACAGTATGTCAAGATACACACCGGCGTCTCATTTTTCCCCGGTGTATATAATCGTTAAAACTAGCGTTGTTATAAATATCAACAAACATGCATATATAGAAACGGTAATGTGAGTATATAGCGAGCATCCACATAAGTCCTTGTATGAATATGTGGTTAGTTGGTTTGAAATATGTTTTGACATGCGGGTGGCTGCTTAATACTGGTTGATTAAAACTAAAATTATGTTTAATAGGAGATGTTGGTGTTTAAGACAAATGATTGCTTAGTTGAGGTGACCAGTAACACACGTTTGATCGTATATAGCAATGTCTTTTCACAATCATTATCTGAACAGAATTTACAGAAAGTAAAAGTATGGGATTCAGAAAGTTTGGACAGCTGTGACCAGTATTTCACATAATATTGATATCTGTTGCAACGGATTAGTTTAAAAGAAGTTGTATAATACGAAAGATTAAATGTCTACCAAAGTTTTGAATCTTTAAATCGTCCACAGATAAGAATTGTCCGATAACTAGTACATTGTACATATACGTACACATTATAAGTCAACATGGAAAATACAACGTAAACATGGTCTTGAATGTAAATACAACGCTTGAGTGTTCCTTGCATTCACCACCAATATTACCACTGACCTCTCATCGCTGAGGTTGTGGGTTCGAGCCTAACTTAGTCCAAAATTTTAATGTGACGGCAAAGTTTGCCAGTTGCGGAAGGACGATGGTTCTACTCAGATTCAATCTGGGATCTTCCGCCACCAATAAAACTGGATATGCCATAAATAACGTGTTATGTGTTAAATGACATTGAATATCGTTCCAAATAAAAAATAAAAAGAGTCAAGAGATATAAGTAAATATGAAAATGAGTTAGATATATCTGCACAATAGTGTAAGTGAGTAAGTTAATACTATCTGCACAATAGAGTAAGTGAGTAAGTAAATAATACCTGCACAATAGAGTAAGTGAGTAAGTAAATGATATATGCACAATAGAGTAAGTGAGTAAGTAAATGATATATGCACAATAGAGTAAGTGAGTAAGTAATAAGATATGCAAATAGAGTAAGTGATTAAGTAAATAATACCTGCACAATAGAGTAAGTGAGTAAGTTAATGATAGCTGTACAATAAAGAGTAAGTGATAAAGTAAATGATATCTGCGCAATAGAATAAACGAGTAAGTAAATAATAGCTGCACAATAGAGTAAGTAAATTATATCTGCACAATAGAGTAAGTGAGTAAGTAAATAATTTCTGCACAATACAGTAAGTGAGTAAGTAAATGATAGCTGTACAATAGAGTAAGTGAGTAAGTAAATGATATCTGCGCAATAGAATAAGTGTGTAAGTTAATGAGATCTGCACAATAGAGTAAGTGAGTAAGTAAATGATATCTCTGCAATTAAGTAAGTGAGTAAGTAAATGCGATCTGCACAATAGAGTAATTAAATGATATCTGCACAATAGAGTAAGTGAGTAAGTAAATGATGCAAAAAGATACCAGTGCCTTCTTATTTCGTATACACTTGGCAGCTTATTGCTCTATATATGACGACTTATTATACAACACTATATCCAATAGGCACGCAGGCCCAGCGGGTACATGAATTATACACATGCACGTGACAGTGTCTTTGTAATGCTCTTTATTAGTTAAGATATTAGTTTCATGATATAACTGGTATCAAATATATTTAAAAGTGAAAGTGGAGAAGGTTAGAGATACACACTTTATTTGCGTATGCAAACAATTTAAAAAAAACTCTTAAAAAGTAATATAAATCCGTACAGTATTCATATGACAACATCTGGTCAGGCTGTAATGAAAAAAACACTACTCATAACATAATAACAATGGTGAAGTGAGCACTTAGTAAGGGAAATGCGTTTTAAATGTTTTGGTGTCCGGTTTTAATATGAAGTCATATAAAAAAGTTATACTTATTTTAAACTTATTTATTTCATTTCGATTGTGAAATAAGTCATTACAACTTCGACAAAGCCTTCCTGGGTAGAACCACTACTAAGCATATGCGGAAAAAGTGTCTTGCTCAAGGACACCACACAAAGCCGTGGCGAAGGATCGAATCCGCGATCCTCCGATCATGGGTTCGATGCACTACCACTGGATGACGGGCTCCATAATAAAAAGGTTGTACCTGTTTTGCACCATGTATCTGTAAAACAGAACAGGTGCCTTTAAACATCTAACACTACCACATTTAACTGTAAACTGTATATCGTATTCTCGTTATTCTTGTATACGTCGCCTTATCCTAGTCAGCGGATATACTTCAACGTTATATAGCGTATATAGCAAATAGAAGATCTTAATTCATGCATACAACTCTGAGGTTGTCATCTAAAATACATCGTCGATATTCACAGTGAGATGTATACAGTCGCGCTACCAGCGAAATGTCTTCCACATAGGTTGAGGGGATGCTCACACACCGCGCACAGGTGATACCGGATTCGAGATAAAAACTTGATGGAAACTTATCTAAATGCTAAATAAACACGTGAACAGTTATAGTTATAAAAGGATAGTGTAAGACAATGGATTTGGACATAGACAAAACCGCTGTGGATGCTAAACTGCTTCTCGACATGGGTGTTGAATCTGTAAGTAAAACAGATGGTACGAACGGATTAAATGCACCGGACAAGAGAGATTCTAACAATATTGTCAGTCATAGTATTGAAAATATTGACTGCGAGAAACTTGCGTTCACTGAAATTGGCAACGATGACAAACGCCAATATGAAAACGGAAATGATACAGAAAATGCACTGCTGGGAGTCAGCAGCACTGTTCGCGTACAACCTATGTCGAGAGGAGAATCACTCCGTAATCTTGTCATACTCAGCGTTTCCTTTACGCTGCTGTTTTCCGCGTGGATGTCGTTTCAGAACCTTCAAAGTACAATAAATAAATCCGGGGGCATGGGCACCATAGGACTATCTGTCTTATATGTGACAATAATTTTTGGTAGTTTGTTGGTAGCGCCGATATCTCTTTCGAAGTTTAGCAACAAATGGATTATTGTACTGTCCATGGGAGCGTATATTGTGTTCCTAGCAACAGGCTTCTATGCAGCCTGGTCAACAATAATTCCAGGATCCATGGTGATCGGTATGGGTGCGTATGCTTTTGCCATAATTATGATAACGTTACGTGTTTCTTGAATACTGTGTAAAATGCATTTTTTTCAATTATTTATAGTGTTATCATGCCACTATTGAATTGCTTGTAAAAGTGTATAACTGTAGTCTTGATCATATGCGATGCTTGCTTTTCTAAGGTCTTTTAGAAAAGCAAGCTACGCATATGATCAAGACTAGTATCATGATAACCCACGTGGCTTTAAGGTATGGAGTGGTGTAAAAACAGGAAGAAAAGTCCCCGCTTCAGGTAAAATGTTTGCAGAAAACATTATACTATTTCATGAAAATACATGAAACAAAGACGAGCTCCGTCTCTGTATAGAGATTAACCATTGGTTGTAGCAAGTGACCAGGAAAAACTTGTCTTACGGTGAAGAGTAGTGCAATTTATACAAATACACCGTTGCATCTTTTGCCAAAATATTGAGTTTTGTACCACTACATACCTTTAAGTCACGTGGGCTTGCCACCGTGTGATAGCCCGTAACGATCTGTATGGCGTAATTGGCGTGGTTGACATCTTGGTCCACAATATAATGGAAACATTGCGATGTCAGTATCCTCTGTTGCCAAAACGTAAATTCAATACATGAATATATAAATCCATGGCGTGGGGGCACAAATAAAGTTGAAATAGAAAGGTAGGAAATACCATTTTGTAATTATAACGAACATGATACTGTTCTAGAATAAATTTTGAATCTCACAGATATGTTTGAACCCATTGTCTCCCACTGGACCCGTTATACGTCAACACGATCGTTCTTTGTGAATCTTATAAAACTGTTTAAAAGTTAAATACTTTATTTACTTATTGCTCAAAGCAAGGTATGCAACGTGTCAGCAATTAGTCAAAGTGCTCAGACACACAGAACTTGTCAATACATCGCTTAATATGCTATTCAGTTTTCCTCCATCGTATCCCGCGTTCCAACTTCATTCATTATTGCAAACGTAACACTTATGCAAATGAGAGGCAAATTGTAATTACTGTGTATAATACATTTAAAAAAACTATGACATAAAAAATTTCAGAAACGCCCTTATTATACATTTTCATGCTCTTTTATTCAAAATAATAACCGGACTATACATGCATTGTTGATACATCGTTTGAAAAGAACAAAAAAGGATATAACCGGAAATTCTTACAGTTACCCCGATGGCAGCATATGTTGTTAAAGCTGTTCACTGACAACTAGACACAAGGCTCAATCTCATTAATAACTGGAAACAAGGCTCAAGTTCATTGAGAACTAGACACAAGGCTCAATCTCATTAATAACTGGAAACAAGGCTCATGTTCATTAAGAACTAGACACAATGCTCAATCTCATTAATAACTGAACACATCGCTCAAGTTCATTAAGAACTAGACACAATGCTCAATCTCATTAACTACTCAATCTTATTAATAATTGAACACAAAGCTCAAGTTCATTAAGAAGGCTCAAGTTCATTAAGAACTAGACACAATGCTCAATATCATTAACAATTAAACACAATGCTCAAGTTCATTAAGAACTAGACACAATGTGCAATCGCATTAACAATTAAACACGAGGCTCAAGTTCATTAAGAACTAAACACAATGCTCAACTTCATTAACAGTTAAACACTAGGCTCAAGCTTATTAAGAACTAGACACAATGCTCAATTTCATTAATAACTGAACAAGACTCAAGTTCATTAAGAACTAGACACAATGCTCAATTTCATTAACAATTAAATACAATTCTCAATCTCATTAACAATTAAACACAAGGCTCAAGTTCATTAAGAACTAGACACAATGCTTAACCTCAATAACAATAAACACTAGGGTCAAGTTCATTAAGAACTAGACACAGTGCTCAATCTCATTTATAACTGAAAACAAGGCTCAAGTTCATTAAGAACTAGACACAATGCTCAATCTCATTAATAATTGAACAAAAGGCTCAAGTTCATTAAGAACTAGACACACTCATTAATAACTGAAAACAAGGCTCAAGTTCATTAAGAACTAGACACAATGCTCAATCGCATTAACAATAAAACACAAGGCTCAAGTTCATTAAGAACTAGACACAATGCTCAATCGCATTAACAATTAAACACAAGGCTGAAGTTCATTAAGAACTGGACACAATGCTCAATCTCATTAATAACTGAACACAAGGCTCAAGTTCATTAAGAACTAGACACAATACTCAATCTCATTTATAACTGAACACATGGCTCAAGTTCATTAAGAACTAGACACAATGCTCAATCTTATTTACAATTAAACACAAGGCTCAAGTACATTCAGAACTAGACACAATGCTCAATCGCATCAACAATTGAACACAAGGCTCAAGTTCATTAAGAACTAGACACAATGCTGAATCACATTAACAATTAAACACAAGGCTCAAGTTCATTAGGAACTAGAGACAATGCTCAATGTCGTTAATAACTGAACACAAGGCTCAAGTTCATTAAGAACTAGACACAATGCCCAATCTTTTTAACAATAAAACACAAGGCTCAAGTTCATTAAGAACAAGACACAATGCTCAATCTCATTAATAACTGAACACATCGCTCAAGTTCATTAAGAACTAAACACAATGCTCAATCTCATTAACTACTGAACACAAGGCTCAAGTTCATTAATAACTAGACACAATGCTCAATCTCATTAACAATTAAACACAAGGCTCAAGTTCATTAAGAACAAGACACAATGCTCAATCTCATTAATAACTGAACACAAGGTTCAAGTTCATTAAGAACTAGACACAATGCTCAATCACATTAACAATTAAACACAAGGTTCAAGTTCATTAAGAACTAGACACAATGCTCAATCGCATTAACAATTAAACACAAGGCTCAAATTCATTTAGAACTAGACACAATGCTCAATCGCATCAACAATTAAACACAAGGCTCAAGTTCATTAAGAACTAGACACAATGCTCAATCGCATTAACAATTAAACACAATGCTCAAATTCATTAAGAACTAGACACAATGCTCAATCGCATCAACAATTAAACACAAGGCTCAAGTTCATTAAGAACTAGACACAATGCTCAATCGCATCAACAATTAAACACTTGGCTTAAGTTCATTAAGAACTAGACACAATGCTCAATCTCATTAACAATTAAACACAAGGCTCAAGTTCATTAAGAACTAGACACAATGCTCAATCACATTAACAATTAAACACAAGGCTCAAGTTCATTAAGAACCAGACACAATGCTCAATCACATTAACAATTAAACACAAGGCTCAAGTTCATTAAAAACTAGACACAAATCTCAATCTCATTAATAACTGAACACAAGGCTCAAGTTCATTAAGAACTAGACACAATGCTCAATTGCATTAACAATTAAACACAAGGCTCACTTTCGTTGACAACTAGAGACAAGTCTCAATCTCATTAATAACTGAACGCTCAAATTCATTGAAGTTGTTAGTATAATTATTATTAGCGAGCTCAAACCTTGCGTTTGTTTGTGAAGGAAATACCACCTAGTGTGTAGTGGTTTATGTACTTTATAATGTGGATCACGTGGCTCAGTGGTAGAGCACCGAACCCATCGGGGGCCGTGTGTTCGATCCACCACCATGGCTATGTGTGGTGATGTCCTTGAGCAAGACACCTATTCCGGATATGCTTAGTACTAACCCCGGTTTCTCGAAAATACTTAAGCATGCTATTTTACTTAAACTCAAATAGTTGGCTTAATTTAAGTATAAAATTGAGCCAGAATTGAGTTTAAGTAAAATAAGGGACTTAAGTATTTTTGTGAACCTGGGGCCTGGTTTTACACAGGAAGACTTCAAGCGTGATTTGTCTAAGTTGTCTTAGTTATTAATGAACTTGAACTGTGTGGGCTTCAAATTGTCCATCAATCACTAGACAAGACAAGATTCAATTACATTGAAAACCGAACACGCGATTTAAGTTCCTTAACAACTTAACACACTACTCAATTTCATCGAAAACCAAAACACCTGGCTAAAGTTCCTTAACAACTTAACACACTACTCAATTGCATTGAAAACCAAAACACGTGGCTAAAGTTCCTTAACAACTTAACACATTACTCAATTTCATTGAAAACCAAAACACGTGGCTAAAGTTCCTTAACAACTTTACACACTACTCAATTTCATTGAAAACCAAACACTTGGCTAAAGTTCCTTAACAACTTAACACACTACTCAATTGCATTGAAAACCAAAACACGTGGCTAAAGTTCCTTAACAACTTAACACACTACTCAATTTCATTGAAAACCAAAACACGTGGCTAAAGTTCCTTAACAACTTAACACACTACTCAATTTCATTGAAAACCAAAACACTTGGCTAAAGTTTCTTAACAACTTAACACACTACTCAATTGCATTGAAAACCAAAACACGTGGCTAAAGTTCCTTAACAACTTAACACACTACTCAATTTCATTGAAAACCAAAACACGTGGCTAAAGTTCCTTAACAACTTTACACACTACTCAATTTCATTGAAAACCAAACACTTGGCTAAAGTTCCTTAACAACTTAACACACTACTCAATTGCATTGAAAACCAAAACACCTGGCTAAAGTTCCTTAACAACTTAACACACTACTCAATTGCATTGAAAACCAAAACACGTGGCTAAAGTTCCTTAACAACTTAACACACTACTTAATTTCATTGAAAACCAAAACACGTGGCTAAAGTTCCTTAACAACTTAACACACTTCTCAATTTCATTGAAAACCAAAACACTTGGCTAAATTCCTTAACAACTTAACACACTACTCAATTGCATTGAAAACCGAAACACGTGGCTAAAGTTCCTTAACAACTTAACACACTACTCAATTTCATTGAAAACCAAAACACGTGGCTAAAGTTCCTTAACAACTTAAAACACTACTCAATTTCATTGAAAACCAAAATACGTGGCTAAAGTTCCTTAACAACTTAACACACTACTCAATTTCATTGAAAACCAAAACACGTGGCTTAAGTTCCTTAACAACTTAACACACTACTCAATTTC